>JASPKZ010007153.1:0-600000 GCA_030220185.1 Diploptera punctata
GTCACTGAAAAATATATTCTTTGTTTGCGCTTAGAAAAATGTAATATTACCTTCATTCTTGACAGGAAAAGGAAGTGTTTTATACAAGTGATACGGAGTAGTAGGAGAGAGAAGGGGTATTGTAATACATATCTAGATTTTTTTATAAGAATAGGTGTGAGGTTAATTAATTTTTGAATTTCTGAAAAAGAAAAATAGGGTAGTCCAGACCATTTGGTTAGCGTTTGGGCTTTCATAACATTGTGAATTCTTTCCACCGTAATTAATGAGTTGCGGAGTTCCTTGCTCTGCGTGTCAAATGCGTTATAAGAAGCCAAAGAATGCTGGCATTCTTCCACACTCTAAGAGGAACTCCTTATTTTCATTGGCTAACCTAATACTTCTTTTCCTTCTGCATGCGTTAATCCTATAGTGTATGAATTATTAATTTTATTAAACCTTTTTAAATATTTTATTCCTGTTACCCTGCTATAGTTAAGTTACCTGAATTAATGGTTATTTAATCACTGTAATTTCTCTTTGAATATGCACAATCTGCCTTTTCCTTCTCTAACTGTGAAATGTGCTATTATATTCCTCTGATCAGATGAGTCAGAGTACCGAAAATAATGCTAGCAAATCTCCATAAATTTAAAACGCCTCTTTGCTTCTAGTATTCTGTCATTGTGTTTTTTAATATTCTGTGACTAATTCTTTTAAATTTTCAACCTACCTGCCTTTTGGTTTACAAGTGATTTAACCTCCACAATCTGTCAAATGTACCACGTTTTCTCCCTTTTTCTATCCAATAATCAGATTATCACCTTAACTGATTTTGTCGTTTCCAAGATCTCTAGTTGGTTCCAAGTTTATATAACTTACACTTTCCTTGATAGGGTAAAATTTAATTCCTATCTCGTCAAATTATACCCTGTCTTCGATCCCGAGCTTTTACTTCTTGAGGTCTGTAAGCTTCCCGCAGTGCAAAATGGTATTAAATTTTTTAGCGTACCCTGTGTTATGAAGTTTCATTTTCTTTCCTGCAAAGGAAATATGGCTTTCTCTATTTAATGTACCGTCTCATATTGCGTTTACCTAACTTTGTATTACACGTTGTGACCTCAGTAGTCTTAACCTCATATGGACCTTTCCAATTGGATCTATTTATTCCTATTTTCTATCTGAGAAGTACTAGATCACCTTCTGATTCAACATAATTCTTTTTTTACCGCGATCGTTGTAGTTCCTTAAACTTATAAGCCTTTCTTAGCTATCTATGACAACTTTGCATTTATTTCGTACTTTAGAATTTAAATCGTCGTAATTATATCAAGGTTGTGATTTTAGTTTTTTGTAAAATCCTGGGATATAATTTCTTCCATACATTAATTCATAAGGAGAGTATTTAGTAATACTAGGGGGTAGTGTTGCTACGTAACACTGGCGCAAGGTAACCATTGTCCAACGGCTCGCTAGGATTGCAAAAACAACGTAAGTAGTTTACTAAGGTCTATGGTTCTTCTAGATCTCCTATTTTCAGGTGATAACAGTATGCTTAGTTTCTGAATCTTAAATAGTTTAAAATTCTTTTTTAATAAATCTATCTAAAATTTGTTCCTTGATCAGTTAATATATATCGGGATCCATAATTAAAATAACTTGTTTACGAAACTTCGCACTTCTCAGCGTTGTGTCTTTAAGGGTATGCATTAAATTTACTTAAGTTATCTTGACAAGTTAATAATATTATGACCTCTCTCGGTTAGCGAAGTGGTCCCCTTACAATCTAAATAATTTTTTATTCAGGTTCCTTTTGTGTGTCGTGACCTCTAAAGGTTGTTTTACTTCCTCTTCTCGTCTTTATTACTTGAAAATCTTCAAGTTTTATGTAAGTGTTCGTCTTTCTCTATCGGCAAGTTATGTTAATTTATTCGATCGGTAGTTTTATTGCTTCCACGATGTCCTCCAATGGACAGCGTGAAATTGCTTGATTATTCCTTCTTAGTTCCCATTTAAGTGCGTATTATCCAATGTGCAACATTCTACATGGTGTCTCTCAAACTATCTGCGTTTACGTGTCTTTTACCGCCCTATAATGAATTTCGAATTAAATCTGAAAGTTGAAGTTTCCAAGTATTAATCTCGAACTCGGGTCTTTCACTTTAAATAGCCAGACCAATCCTTGTGATCGTCACTACTTGAAATTTACGTCCTAAGTAAATAAGGTCTAAAATGTCTGCATGCCCTACTATTGCATAGTTCCTTTTCACAGTGCTGTTTTGTGATTCGGTTCGGCTTGATTTAAAGCTGCTGGCTAAGCATGGGTTTTATCATCTCCTAACGTTCCTTGACTAGAATTGGCGCTAAGCGTATCCCCTCGCGTCTGTCGTACTATAAAGGTTTGTTGCAATCTGGACTGTAACAACGGAGCTGTCGTTAATTTATGTTTCAATTTATGAATCTATTCTGTCCGTATCTTCCCACTTCCATTTTTTATCTTTCTTTTACAATTCATCAGAGGTTTTGCAATCGCACTCATTCTTCAAAATTTCTGTAATTCCTGCCAACCTAAGAATGATTTTTTTGTTTTTTTATGTGCTTTGGCTTTGGAATCGTAACTTCCTGTTCATCTTATTGTCTTTTGTTTGGGTTTGACACTTGAGCGGAACCACGTTTCTAGGTATTTTAATCTCTCTCAAAAATTCACATTATCAGGTTTCGATTTTTAAATGTGTTTCCGTAACTGATTAAACACTTCCTTAATTTTATTATGTTCTTCTAAGGTTTCGCCATTACTAAATCTCGTCCATGTACACAAGCATCTATTGCCTATTGATTCTTGGGTGACCGGTTCATATCTTTTGGAATTAGCTGTTTCCGACCTAACTCCAAAGGCATTCTTGTCCTCGGAAATGCCGTTAGGGGTGCTAACGGCGTTTTACATTGGTCTTCCTATCGATCGGACCGACGGTATCCACTTGCGCAATTTACTCTGAAAAATATCAGCTTTTCCTATTTTGTCTAGTATATCTTGTATATTAGGAGAGGATAGCTTCTCCTACGGTTACTTCGTTTAACTTTCTAAAATCTATACCAATCGCACTTTTCTTTCCAGAGCTCTTCCTTTTAGGTATTACTATTAGTGGAAAATTCCATTCGCTCTACTATGTGCGATATACCGTCTTCTAACATTTGTGTATTGTTGTCCATCTCCTCTGAGAGCCTCTGCTAACCTATAATTCTTCAAGTAAGCTCTTTCTTTAGAATTAAGTTTGGGTATGGAATGTGTAGCAGTGTGGCTTGTTGTCTATCTCCTGAACCTTAAATAGTCCCGTATTCTGTTCACTGTTTCGTATTCTATGGGCTCCTTCTTTCACGCGTTCAAGTCTCAGATTTTATTTAATAAATCTAATCTTTAGGTACGAACTTTCAATGTATATTCCTGTTCCTTACTTTTTAGTGGCGGTTTAAACTATTTCTGTATTTTCTTTATTTCTGTGCGTCAGCTTTAATAATACTAGGCCTGGCAGTCTATCACTTTTGTTATCCCGTTAGCGCAAATTAGCCCTGGCTGTAAAATTGCCCGTTCTATGAATCTGTTCCCTCTTTCGTTGTAGGAAATTCATTAAATTTCACTATACGGAGGAATCTTCACTTTTTATTAACATCTACCTTGTTCCATGATCCAGCTTGGCCTAAAATTATATCTTTCCTCTGGTATTTTCTACTTATGACCATGAACATTATGATTTTCACAATTATTCAATACTAATTGAGTTTCCCATTTACTTTATATAAGTTTCCCACTAATACCTGTATTTTCTATTACAGTTATCCTTTATAACGTTTCTCTTAGTGTTTTCTTTAACTATTGATATTGTGCACCAGTATCTATCATACTAAACCTAGGCCATTTTTTAATTGTTCACTTTGGATATACATCTCCCGGGTCTCGGTTCATAACCAGAGGCGTCCCACTGATTAATAGCATTAAGAGTCCCTACTTCGATCTCACAACACGCTGTCTCCATTGAGGTAGGTTTGTTGTCCTTGGATTTTTCCTTAAATCCACTATCCCAAGTTCTATCCCTTGTGGACGACTCGTAGCGTTTCCCTCTATTATTCCACTTTTCGAGCCTACAATCTCTTGGCGTTTCTCTCTATTATTCCACTGTTTCGAGCCTACAGTCTCTTGGCGTTTTCTCTTTATTTTATTTCCACTGTTTCGAGCTACAGTCTCTTGGCGTTTCTCTCTATTATTCCACTGTTTCGAGCCTACAGTCTCTTGGCGTTTCTCTCTATTATTCCACTGTTTCGAGCCTACAGTCTCTTGGCGTTTCTCTCTATTATTCCACTGTTTCGAGCCTACAATCTCCTGGCGTTTCTCTCTATTATTCCACTGTTTCGAGCCTACAGTCTCTTGGCGTTCCCCAACCACGCTAGGCCCACAGTCACAGAACCCATTTATCGGCGTTCTAGTCAACTTATGCAGTTCGCCTTGCGACACTGCCCAACAAACACTGTCATCTGGGGATTCGTTTTGCGTCACTAACTATTTAGCGGCTTTATCTATCCTATCCTTAAACTTCTGATCAACTAGTTCAGGTAATTCCCCTTCCATATTTACCCTAGTATGATCCCTCAGGCACTCCATGAGTCCTGGCGCGCAGTCAGACGGGAGGATTACCTGCGACTGCTCAGGTAACCCGAATTCTCGTTTCCCTGGCGGCCTCCCAGAGCTGCTCTGTCCCGTCCTCCATGCCTACGGGGTTGCGGTCTCTTACCACATTCTCTACTAATGTGCCCTATCTCATTACAATTATAACACCTTATTTCTTTTGTGGCCAGGTTAACCTCTCTCTTTATCTCTGATCCGTACGGTCTTCTAAATTCCCTTTTTACTGCCCCTGTGATTGGATGTCCTTGTCCTTTTTTTTTTACCCCTAAATCTCGTGGACTTTACCTCGCTTTCTTCCTGTAATGCGGTTTCGATTAGTTGCGCTAATGATTCTTCTTCACCCTTAGCCTTTACTATATACTTAATCTTATCGTCCTTTAACCCTGCTACGAAAGTACCTTTTAAAAATTCTCCTATCAGCTGTAGGCCTCCTTCTACATATCTCGAATTATCGCGTCTTTCTAACCTCTCCAATCTATTCTGACTTCTCTCTTAAATCCATGGGCTATTCCATCTAATCTTGAACCCACTGTGCAACTGTTTCATTTGTACTTTGTTTTGAATTAAAGAGTATTCCTGCATAATATTCTAGCGTTCTCCTTACAGAAAAGTTTCTCCTCCAATATTGCTTTAACTTGAATCCAAGTTTCTCTCTCTGTCCTAGCTAAAAGTCTATCTTTAGCGTCTCCTGAAATTTTGGATTCTATAAATCTTAACAATAAGGGTTGTTTGGTTGGATGGACTACCTGAACCGCAGCTTCTACTCCTTCTATAAATTCTCTTAAATGTTTGGGGTTTCCATCGAATGTTCGGGGTATCAACTTAACTGCTTGAACTACAGGGATATAGCTTTCCTCGCTAATATCAATATCGCCCTCGCTAGCCATAATGGAATTGGACTCACCTAAAGAAAGATGTAGGGTGGTCTGAGATGCACAGTTCAGGTCGTAGTGATGGCCTTTCAGCTCCCCTCAGGGTGCGACTCCCTTCGGGTGCAGGCTGCCAACGGCTGAACACCAAGGACGTCCCTCGAGCGCGTCGGTGGCTGCTGGTGTTGGCCTCAGGACCACTGTCTGCTTTCCTCTGGTGCGTTTACGGGTACCACGGCGCTGTGTGGATTACTCTGGAGCGTTGATCCCTCGAGATAGGCTCTGAATTATCTGGGACTAATGAAGAGTCTCTCCAGCTCGTTCGCACCTTCGGATGTCTCACTGCTCGCTGGTTTTCCAATCCCGATGCGCTGCCACCATGTAATATCTGGGTGGTCGATTCCTTCTATAATTATAAGGATTATTTTTAAAGTATAAATAATAATCAAATAAGTAAGAGTTGTGTCAGGAGGTGAAGATCGTCTTGAAGTTCTAGTAGATATCTGTAAATTTATAGATTAGGAATCAACCCCAGGAATTCTTCGGAAATGTGGTTAGTAGATAGGATTAAACCTAACTATAAGAAGACACAGCGGAGCGGTAGTGAGAAACAAACAGACTTTATACAGAAAAACGTGAGACAGGGTATCGGTAACACCGATGAAAAAAACTGTCTAACTTACAATCATAAGTTTTCATACATATATACCAGTTGAGTAATGACGTAGTTACAATGTATACGTGAGAATCAATTTGGTTGTATTGTACATGTAACCAGATTCTCCCTTTCTGAAAAGCATATTGAATGCGCTTAACCTATGACCTTTTAAAAGCTAAGTCATCATTAGGTAAGACTACCTATTGTGTAACAATCCCTTATACTGCATGACTTTTCCAAATAACTACAAAGGTAATACCTATTTAAATATTCATGACAGAATTCTTTAAAATCATTCTTCAGCTATTTTAACAAAAAGATCAATTAGGTCAATAATTGTGTTAATTTAGGACAGTCATACATTATAATGAATGTTCATATTATAAAATATATATATATTATGATATACTTCAATATATATTATGATATACTTCAATATATATTACAGCGATAACATCAGTCTTTAAAAAAACTTATTTGCCATTAGGCGAACCGAAATTAAATCGAAATAAGTTTTAATTTATATAGTGTTCACCTTTATAGCACTGACCTTCTCCTCTCTACGCATTACTTATATCGGCATCGGGAGAAATAACGTAAACTGAAGCTTTAAGATGAAGTTAATTAAAATATCTTTGTCTACATTCAATTTGGTTCTGAACTTAAAGGATGAAATTCACAAGTATATGGCTTCTTCTTCTTCGGCTTTCCCACACTTATAGGTTTGCCGTATTCAGTTTCCATTTATCTCTATCATTCCAATCTCCCTCTTCCAAATTCCTATCATCCATTATAGTTCTGACGTAGGTTTTCCATTTCCATCTTGGTCTGCCACGTTTATTTCTTCCAGGGGCTGACCATTGGTATATATTTTTCGGCCATCTTTCATTTTCCATGGCCATACCATTTAAGCGATTGATTTTCAATCCTTTTAACAACAGATGTGGTGACATTCATTTCTCTCCAAAGGAATTCATTTCTTATTTTATCCTGTCTTGTTTTTTTTGGATGCTTCTTCTAAAATAATCAAATTCAACTGTTCTGTTCTAATTTTATTCTTTTGTAATTCCGTCAGAGACCAAGTTTCACTTCCATATGACAAAATATTCTGTATTATGCTCTTATAAATTTTCATTTTAGTTTCCTTTGTAAAGTTTTTATTCCAAATTATTCCATGTAATGTCTTAGTTGCTTTTTTGCCATTGCAATTTTAGTCTGTACATCTCTCTCACAGGTACCCAAACTTGTAATTATTGACCCAAGATATTTAAAAAATTCACACTTTTTTATTTTCCCTGTTTGAAGTATGAGGTCATCCACATCCTTTCCCAAACACATATATTCTGTTTTCTGTAAATTTATATTCAGTCCCCATTTTTTATATTCTTCCATTAGTTTATTTATCATATATTACCTATCATCTTCATCCCCTGCAAAAATAATTTGATCATCTGCAAACAACAATGGATGCAGTACTTTTCGTCCTATAAGAATACCCATTTCAGAACATTTTTTATACCACAAGCTAAGAGCCTGGTCTAAATAAATGTTAAAAAGTATTGGTGATAAACTGCATCCCTGCTTAAGGCCTTTATTCACTGTGAATTCCTCTGTTAAAGTATTCTGTGTTTTTACTTTAGATTTTGTATTACTATAGATCCTCCTAACAATATTAATCCATTTATCACAGATATTCAGATTTCTCATTGCCGTCCATAACAATTGTCGAGGTACACTATCATATGCCAACTCTAAATCAATAAAGGTCATATGCAGTTCATTTTTTGCTAGGATTTTCTCTTGTAATTGTCTAATACAGAAAATATTATCAATACATGATCTTCCACTCCGGAATCCACATTGTTCTTTTCTTTAGTTATCTTTTATCTCCTTAAGTTTAAAATTTATAATTTTACTAAAAATCCTAGCTGTTGAAGGTAAAACGCTTATACCTCTACAATTGGAACACAGTTTTTTATCACCTTTTTTAAAAATAGGAGTAATATACGATACATTCCAGTCTTCTGGGATATCGTGTCCAATTTAAATTTTATTAAAAAGTTTTGTTAAAAATATTACTAAAATATCTCCTCCGTGTTTTAGGAGTTCCGTCTGAATATTTCCTGGTCCTGGTGCTCCCCAATTTTTGTCTCTTTCAAAGCTCTTTTTACTTCATCTTCTGCACAAGTATATGTAATGAACTAATTATTAATGATAAAATTTGCGACTAATATGACCTATTCGTAGAATATGATAGGGCTATTACTATCGGAGAGTAAATTCTCCTCTGTCTTAAATTGTATAATCTATTTCTAATGCTTACGAGTATTGAGCTCGTAAATAAGGCTCCATTATGAAAGGTAAATAATAGGCTATATTTTATTTACATTTGTTCTTTAACAGTTGTGGTCATTAGCGTCACAATTCAGAAGCATATACTCGCAGGCTTGAGGTTCTTTTACATGTCATAATCCATGATTTTATTTTCTTATCGAAGGAAGGCATACTCAGGACTTTAAAAAATGCATCGACTCCGCCGGCTTTGAACCCGCGAACCTCAAAATAGAGGCGATGGCATTCTTGTCAGTTCACTAGGACTCACTCTATTATTTAAAAAAGAATACAAACTATTATCAATTGATAAAAAATAGTCTGTTAAGTTTATAAATTTGTTAACATCTATATATTATCGCCTCACTATGATGGTTGTACGTTTATATAAAAGCGGGTGACGTGCGACAATGCTTGACAATGATTAACACGTGGAATTATTATAGTGGCGGTAGTCGGCATCTTTGTATTTAATTATATATAACAGCGAAACAAAGCGAGCCGCTGCACAACATTATAGTGAGGCGATAGTAATAATGTTATTTTTGTATTTTTGAATCAAGTGAATGAATGAATGAGCAGCCTAACTTAAAATATGGCAGCAAAATTTAACTAGCAATAAATATATTATAATTTTATAATATTATAACCACAATTACAATGAGTCGCCAAGCGGTTTAAGGCTTGAAACCTTGGTGCAGAGCTACGGGGCTTGCCCTGATTCGAATAATCAAGAAGGAACAAATTTCTCATGGAATTTCGGACAGAATGGGATCGATAACCACCAAGACTCGTGAATAATTTGGGTAGCTCCAGGTTGAGAAAACTAGCTTTGATGGCTGGGGGACCCGACACACTGACCACATGCCATCCCTATAGGCTAGTAGGCTGGATCATCCCCCACCTCTCACTTGTAGATGTGAGGCCAGCAGCTGGATGGTAGGCAGATGGGATTTTTAAGGGCGTACAATTCCTCCGTGCGACTTTTTTTTAGGAATGGAAGTTGTTTTGAACCCGCGAGCATAACAATCACTAGTTCACCAGGATTGACTAAACGTTCATTGTAATTATTTGATTTCTCCGTGACGCGACAGGCCTAGAAGTCCATGTATTCCGTGTCGTAGATTTACGGCATGTAAAATAACTTCAGTTCTGAAATAGAGGACTCTGGGAAAAATTTGTTGAACCATTCACGTCCAGATTTAAATTGCGACGCTAAACAATAAGATTTTGAAAAACAAACATTAAGTACGTTACATCCTTAATACAATATCTCTAACTTTAAATGCATGCCATTCCATGGCGCGACAGACTGCTGGGCTCGCATACAAATACGTAATCGCAGAGGTAGACGGTTGTCCAGGCAGTATAGGGGTGACATGTGGTCAGCATGTCGCGTTTCCCCAGCACTTATAGCTGATTTTCTCAAGCATATGGGCCGAAATTTTAAATAGTTCAGTATTTGGGAAATTATAAACCAAATTATGAACATTGTAGGTCAAAGGTGCTAAAATTGCTAAATAGTGAAACCAATCTAAAGTCTACAGAAATTGCTGTCATCCACAATACAAGTGTGGTAGTTAATGTTGTAAATAATAATCTCATTATAAAATATAGTTTACGATACCTACATTAATTTATAAAAATGACACGTGTATTTTATATTCTTCTTACTATATTCTTTAAATACATTATTAAACATTAATCCTATGTTATTTAAACACATTTTAGACTGATATCAAAGGTAAAGAAAATAAATAAAAACATCAGAATTATTTTAAAATAACCTTTAAGTGAGGCTCATTTCCCACTGCACGTGAAGAAAGCGTAATGTGAAAGATCCCATGCTCTTCTTCGTTTCACTAAAGAAATAAGGAATTCGGTCGTAAAACATGGCAACTAACAAAATGAAAATGTTTGGGAAATCGATTGTTAAGTTTTGTTGATAATATTAAGTACTTTGTTTTATAAAAATTCACCTAATTATGTTACACAAGTATTTTGTGTATATTGAGAAATTACATTTTTATTAGCTGCTTCTCATATTTTTTTTCTCTGGGTATAAGAATTAATGATAGTTAAAGGGTACACACAGATACCTTGTTTTTCATTCAAGTATGTATGAGTTCCTGTTTCATAATAGTTATAAAAATTTCACTTCATCCTGCAGAACATAATGAAACATTTTTTGGTTAATTCCAAATCATACATTGCGTTCATGTTTTACAAAGTTCAATTATCAAAACTCACAGTTGATATATGTGAAAAAAATATAAAATTTACTTTCTTTGCATATGTTAAATGCGGAAGGGGCTGTAAAACTTGGTAAGAGGCTACAGTACATACCATGTGTTACTTCAAAACGGGTTAAGAAGTAAAAGTATATTTTCTTACCTTTTCCAGGAGTAGCCTAACTTGCATCTGATTTGCTTGCACTCATATTCCGGGTCTTCATCTTCGTCATCACAAAAAGCTGTTGTGAGAAATATTACGAACATTTAGAACATGATATTTAAGTTCCTCGTCACTACAAAACAAACAGCCTCGGCGCGGCGGTCATGTTCGTTAATTACAATGTTTTACATCCTAGTGTCACCATATCAATATCAACATTATTCTTACAAAAAAAAATCTAGAGATACTTTCAACAACTTATGAAATCACTTGCAAGGAATCCGATATTGCCAAAAACTTTAATTCGCAAATATGTTATCACGTTTTACGACCAAGTGCCTCAAACATGGACATACGATTTTTTTGCTGTACGTTCAAAAACCGTTCAATGTGAAAGGAGCCTTAACGGTGTTTGTATTATTAATAATTTCTTGTTTATATTTTTAGATTTTTACATTTAAAATTAAAATGTCTCTTAATACTATTATTTCGTCTTTATATATATATATATATATATATATATATATATATATATATATATATATATAAACTACAGCAATTTTATGTACTGTGCAGATTGTTGCTTTATTTGCAATGATTTTGCCTGTTGCTGTTGGAACGATGATTATTTGTGTCGTTGCTATGTACTTGTAATGCACTCATATGCACACAAAATGTAATATTTGTTAAAAATAGCATTTAATGTACCGTATAAAATGTATAGCACGTGTCACGCTTGATAAATACTGATCAAATTATTCAACGCATTATTATATTCACCGCACAAAATATATATACATGTTTATTTCCTTAAATTATTTTTTTCTGAATGTCGTTTCCCGCATAATTATACCATTCTTTTACTTTCGCGAACTTTGAACAGTTCATACTATCTAGAACGCGATGAAAAATGTCGCATTGATCATAACTCATAACGAAGGCTTAAGATGTAAATCCATACTCTCATGTTTGAATCGCTTCATTGACGAATAATCTCAGTAAATTTTTAAAATGATGAATAATATCATTCAACACTCCCATATGTGCCATATGCATACATATAAATAAAAATTTTGATATGTACAGTAACTACAGTAATACAATTTTAATACATACAATTTACTGAGTTCGTATTCGAAGATAGGAACTATTATTACTGCAGTATGTTTTCGCATCCATGTATACACACCATAGGTACGTTTTTTAAATTAGTCCGATTTTAATTAATTTCACACAAATTCGTCATAGTCTTAGGACTACAATTATTCATAGTTATGCCTGTTTTATATAATTAAAGTTAACTGTAAAGGCAAGGCATTTATAACAGAAAAGAATCAACAACTGGTTTCATGGTATAATAAACAGATGTTAAGCTTGTCCTGGTTTATTTATAGAAGCATTCATCACAATGTTGACTTGCATCAACTCATACAAATAGTACGAATCCTACAAACAAGGTTAAAAGCTTAAGCTTACAAACGTCAAGGATAAAATACATAGCATAGGTAAGTACGTTTGGCCAGTTACGTTTATATGAAACCCCTTTTTTTTTTACTGCTAATTACATTTATTGATTTGAAACAGTTTTATGTAAATGATGATAGACACATTCAGGAGAGAGTAATTTGATAACACACAGTTATCAAATTTGATATATTGTATGCCCAAATTTAAAACAAAAGATATTGCAACATCTCACTGCAAATGCAATATATGTGTTCATGAGCGTGAATTTTAAAGTAAAAGGTTAATACAGTAATTAAATTAAAAGGTATGTATTAGTCCTTCATAAATGACTATAACTACATCGTTAATCTACGACAGTACAATAAAAGAAGAGACTAACAGCTGTGCTGTCATACTTATTATTTGTTTCACGATTATTTTGTAATGTGATTGCATCATCGCGCATTGTGAAAAAAAGATAAACAATAGATGTACCGAGATCCACCAGTACAGTCCATAATAAAACGAATTAGAATAACGCAGTGTCAGTATACTAATATGCCAAATTATTCCGTTTTGCCTATGAGGGTAATTATATCATTCTAGGTAAATTAAAAAAAAACTTAATACAGCGTACATAATATTTCAATACTTTTGCTTAGAAAAATATACATGCACACATTAGTTTATTCAAAATTAACCTAAAAAATCGATGTACTTTATTATTATTATTATAAACAAATTTTCTGAACTTATAAATTCCCCCGACAGGAATTAAATTAACTCATATAAAGCTCCGAAATTCCAACTAAAAAAAAGTTTTAAACACCAAATGCTTCGATATATATATCGGTACCTGAATATGAGGATTTTCTAACCGATTTTTATAAAGTTAATTTAAAAAATTTAAAACTAATAGAAAATTATTTTAATATGAAAATAGAGGGGTATTTTTACATTACCTTCGGTCGTTTTTTCTTACTGGCACAACAATAAATGTTACCCATAACTTGCGATTTGCGCAAGCGCTCTTGACTCGAGTTATCACATTGTTGCAATTACGCCACTATGTAAATCGCTTCCTCACTCCAATACGATGTATGTGCGACATCATTCGTAGAGAACTGAAGTCACCAAGAGGTCCATCTTCAGCCATGACATCATATTCTTGAATGTTTCTTATTTAATTATTCTTTTCGTTTTCTCTTTCTCTCCACCAACCATCAATAAAAGCAGTAGAACACATTAAGGGAACGAAAACAATTTGAATACGATATGCTGTCATGCCAGAATATATCTTGGATTCAACTAACTCCTGACCTTGGTTTGTGATGAATATATAATTATGACCGTATTTCATTCTCTTTACTTCTAAGGGCAATTAAACACAAAGCATTATACTACCGACAGATTTCATTGTACTGTTAATCTGGGGATATATGAAAACGGTACCGATAATAATCTGACACTAATAAGTATAGTTTTTACCATTCTTTTAATGTTCTAATATTTTTGCGAATTTATAATCAATCAAAAACCGTAAGATGCCCGCTTGGAAGGACAACGGGCGCCCTAGCCCTTAGAGAGAATAGATATTCACTTTATTATAAATAAAAAACACAAACACACACACATGTGAAGTTGTAATTTTTTTGGGTGCTACTCCAAAATAGGGAGCACGATATATTGTATATGCCATATTAATGATTTTTTCACGTTTACACATTTAAATATTAAAAAGCCCTAACCTTATATTTGTGTAATGTGTTGTTAGCCGCATTTAGGTTAGCTTTTGGCCTCATATTCTGGAATTTAGCCGGTTTTTTGTCACTTATTATACCGATCACAAATATGTTGTCTTAGTATTTTATTTAACGATGCTTTTCGGCTACTCAGGTTATTCAAATTTGGACATGAAAAGGGCAGTTCAAGTTTGCTCCGATGAGCTGTTATTTCAAGTTTGAGGTTCTTTCATGTATCATATATCTATGACATGATACACGTGATTTTATTTCCATTCCAAAGAAAGGTATGCTCAAGATATTTATTTTTTTAATTTTTTCAAAGCCGGGTTTGAACCTGAACCAGAGGCGAACATGGTAACTACCGACCAATATGTTCAGTTAAAGTTTTGAAGTGTACCTTTTCTAGATTAACTGTTAGGCTTAAGACATAACTTACCTCCAAGAAAATACATATGGCTCTAAAACATGATACAAAAGCATTACTGTATTTGCAAAGCAATTGCAACAATAGGCCTAACTGTGTTCTCCTTGGTCTTGGACTACCAGGTGCAATAAAACTTTCACCATGCCTCCTATATGGTTTGTTTATAGTCTTTAGAATGTGGTAAGTAGCACCATTTACGGTATGTCGTTTAAATATTTCCTTTCTCTTTGGTTAAATGTTAAGTATGAAAACAGTTAATCGGAAACTCTTGTACACAATAATGATCTGCTCTGCAGCCTCTTAAAAGTGTCCCATGACAATAGTCATGCAATAAATATTTTATGAGGCATTGGATCATATTCTATAGGCAACCTCTCCTATTAATGGTACATTTAACTCAGTTTTCAAGATTTACTGACTGTATGTGAAAGCAGTTTCCTAACGAAACCTCTTTCCTTCTTAAATGTGTAAATTTAAAAAATGGGATTCCATATCAGGAGCCCACCTACATAAATTGAAATAAAGAACTAAAAAAAATGCACAAATTATTTTTGCAGTAAAATATTTTGATTTTTTCAACAACAAAAAATCCAAGATAAGCTTTAAATTGAATAAGAAGTCAAAGTGATTTAAAATAGCTGTATTTACAATTGAAAACATGCATTAGTCGTTGTTCAAACAGAATGCCCACTTATTCATATGGGGCACTAGATTATACAATAAACTAAACTAATGTACACTAATTGTAGAATGCAGGCTTTCACGACTGGAAATCACGATACGGTATTACAAGCTATAAGGCCATGATCCATAAGCAGCACTTAGGTGTATATCCAGCATTTCTACAACATAGTAAAAACGTATACAATGATAGGAGTTGGGCTTTCTTCTTACAGAGTACCTTCAAGCTTCTAAATTTGTAAATAATTCTCCTCCTCGTAGAGGCAGTTAATTGTAGAATGCAGGCTTTCATAGCCAGAAATTTTCTAATAGCATTATGTACACTAACTTGTCATTTTCTCACCTAACAAAATGAAATGTGCACAGAATATTATGTGGTACAAGGGCTTAGTATCATTACCATCATCATAGTCCATTCACGAATTTAGGCCATTTGTTGACCTGTTTCGGCCTGAAAAGAAACACCATCCAAAAGTCTTCTTCTTCCTGAGGTTGGCTTAGTAATGAGTGAATAAATGTATAAAAAATTGCATTCTGACAGCAGAAACAGTCATGATGGAAATGTATATTATCATGTTGGCTAACATGACACTAGTCAAATGTAAAACTGGATTCATGTGTGTGAGTGTATAGATAAAATACCATTTGGCCTATTGGTATAATATGATACTGACAATTAAAAAATATAATCATACAGAAAAAATGCATGTAAACCATTTCGTCAATTATGCTAATTGTTCTATCTTCGGGTTTTTACAGCTTCTGCCATCTCCCCGTGCCAAACTCCAAAGCCTACGATCTTGGGAATCTTCAATGTTTAGTCCTCTTGCTTGCATTACTATCCTCATGTTTTCCTTCCATGTTAACCTTGGTCTCCCTCTTTTCTTCTTTCTGGTTGGTTGCCATTGATATAGTAGTTTCAACCATCACTCATCTTCCATTCTTAAAATATGTCCTAACCATTTTAATTCCTTCTCAATTATGCTCTGCCATGGCTGGTCCAAAGCCTGGATGAGAAAGGAGGAGGGGGGAGTAACAACCTTGTTAAAAAAGCAGGGTTCAGTTTGCTCCGAATGGTGAAGACCTCAATGGCAGAGTCGGCGCAGGAGTCTTCAACATGGCGGATCTGGTGGAAGAGGCAACCCTATCTCTAAGGGAAATAGAGAAATACTGCCTTGCGGTGAAGAGAGATCTTCAAAGGGTATGGGAGGAAAACCCAGACAGAAATTATCCTGGTCCTCCAGGTTGGGAGTTTAAGCTGTGGGCTAGCTCCCCCACATTATAAAAACACACAATGCTAAAAGATCAAACAAGTCAAAGCCGGATAGAAAAAAGTATGAAAGACAAAAGCAATGAAAGCAGACAATGATTATGCTAATTGTTAAAAATATTAATTTAAAATGAGGTTGACATGGGTTCAATTTTTATCATAATATAGTAAATGATTCCAATTTCAATGTTTTAAAGATAATGATACTGACTTTCACATAATCTGGTAACTTTTATTTTTCTTAACCGGGCTTAGATTTTCAATATACACCACTATTTACAAGAAAGCAGTGGCGTGCATTCAAACCCAGCAGATTCATAATGTTGGGATTAAAATGAACTAATGGATTTACCAAATTTCATTCAATCAATTACGCATAAACATTAAATTTAAAATTTCCCATCACGCCAACAGATATCTATCGCATTCATCTTGATGGAGTCTCCTGTGTTCACATTACCCCTTCTAACACCAGTTTCTGCATTACAGATGAATTCACGTATGCATGTATAATATAACTCAATGTGTAGTTGCTGAATGATCTATAAATCACACTAGACAAAGCTTGTGTTTATGCCATCAGTATTTTACTGAATGGCAGCTAGCTGGGTCTGACGTCACAACTCAAATACAAAATGTACATGTTGATCGATAACCATAAGATCGAATAAAGTTTTGATGTATTGATTCATGAAGCATTCCTTTGATGATGCGAGACGATTGGCTGATTTGAGAAATGCCAGTATCTCAATAATATAATTTTTCAAATTCATATTTTTTTATTCATAATATTTGATTTATGCAGTTATATTTTTATAAAACAGAGAGAAACAATATAAAATCATATTATGTGGTACGCTTTGTCAGCTATAGCAACCTATTAATTTAAGAAGCTTTATTTATATATTCTAATTGAATAAATCAACAAAACTGAATGATTGTGAATGTGTATATATTATTTGTGGAATTCAACAGTTGAAGTAATTTAATATTGGCACTGAGTTTGTTTAAATGTGCTATTAATTTGCTTTCACGAGTTTTAGTGAATGTTGCTGATAAATGTGATTTGCCAAATTACTAAAAATGAAATTGAGTGAGTGTGTAATTTATAATATACACTAGAGACCCATTTTAAGTGAGGATGACTGCATGCATGTAATATTTTAAGAGAAAAATATATGCTCAGACTGGGGTTTGAACCCAGGACCTTTGGCTTTCTGTGCCAATGCTCTACTAACTGAGCTCAGGTAGCCAAAGGTCCTGGGTTCAAAGCCTAGTGTAAGTGTATTACCCCAGCTGTATGACAAAAATGAATCTTATGGTTTGTAACAATTTCTTTTCCAAATTGTTCACTTTATAAATAGCATGAGCATTTATTATTGTAAATGTGTTTCTGGAATCCTGTCATAATAGCACAGTATATAAAAAATAATATTTTACAAATCATACTCAAGTATGCATAATTCAATAATGAAATATATGCAGTCATGTTCTTATTATTAATTTAATACTTCTCACTGAAGGACAAATTATATTTGAAGAGAAAAATATAAGCTCAGACTCTGGGAGTATATTTTTTCTCTTCAAATATAATTTGTCCTTCAGTGAGAAGTATTAAATTAATAATAAAAACATGACTGCATTATTGAATTATGCATACTTGAGTATGATTGTAAAATATTCTTTTTTATATACAATGTGATTCAGAAATACGGCTATACGTTTGATCACATTTTGTGACGAAAATATTATTATTAAAGGAAATATGATGTTATCATTGAAAAGGGAATCCTTCAAATTACAACAATCGAACAAAACAAAACAAATCACTTACAACACTAAGCAAGTCACTTTATTGCTTCAAACTGTTCGCCGTTTACATCCAAGCATAATTGGCAACGCTTCGGGAAGTCATTCATTGCATTATCATACATGTTTAGAGGAATAGCTCTAATTTCCTCCTCAATCACTAATTTCAGCATGTCAACATCTTGAGGTTTCTGGGCATAAACCTTCTCCTTCAAATAACCCCACAAACAATAATCACATGGTGTGAGGTCAGGGAATGGGCTGGCCATTCAATGGGGCCTCTTCTTCCCACCCACCTGTTTGCAAATGATCATCCAAAATTTCCCTCACTGCAATTGCATAGTAAGGAGATGCACCATCCTGCTGGAATAAACATTGTTCATGTTCAGCACTTTGCATTACCGGCAGGACAATTTGTCTAAGGATATCACTATACCAATCACCATTAACAGTCTCATCCAAAATTCGCATTCCTAAACAGTCCTTCCAGGAGGTTTGATTTTCTGCATCCTTCCCGTTTCCAGCAGTCATTTTCTCCACTTCCCCACAGTCAACGGCTGCAATGCTACGTTAAAATCACGTCTTGCGGCCTCACGATCATTAGCATACGTTATTGCCCATGCAGCAATTGTAATTTGCTGTTGCATACCCAATGCTATTTTGACTAATGATGTAAGTTCTACACTGTTTTGTTTTATTCCATTGTTGTAATTTGAATAATTGCCTTTCCAACGGTAATTTCATATTTTCTGTAGTGGTAATATTTTCATCACACAACGCGATCAAACGTATAGCCACATTTATGATTCACCCTGTACTGTGCTATTATGACAGAATTCCAGAAACACATTTACAATAATAAATGCTCATGCTATTTATAAACCGAACAATTTGGAAAATAAGTCATTATAAAAACATAAGATACATTTTCGTCAAAGACGTAGGGTAATTGCTTTAACCACTGCACGCCACTTCAAGAAAGGATCCTGAGAAAGTAAAAGAAAAAAAATAAGACAATGTGAATTGTTTCAAGTTTGTTTTATTGTTTTCACTGGGTCACCTACAAAACAGGGGGTAGGGGGGGAAGATGTCCAATAATACAACTGACCATGTGCAAAAACATGAATAATTACTTGGCCTCAATGCATCATTTTTTTTATCTTTGGAATTATGAATACTCCACTAGATATAAAGGCCTCCATACACAACCAGTACTACCTAGAAACCTAACCTTACCACAGAGAAGGAAATTGTGCTAAAGTGGGAACAAAGTTACCACATCTTGGTGTTTCTTAAAAAATATACTAAAATCACTTATACATTGCATGACACTTATAAAGTTGCGCTTTTATTTAAATCTCTTTAATTACCAATCACCTGAAAATAAAACTCAAATGAAAAAACTAATTCACATCTTAAATATGCAAGTTAGTTATATTGCTGTGTCAATAAGATCAGAAAAAAAAAATCATATTTGCCTGCCAGACACTAAAAAGTGATAGTTTTGATAGATTCAATCAATGCTTGAAGAAGGAACTGTGCTAAGAACAACACTTAAAAACCTATCATTTGTAAAGTAACATTTCTTGCCAGAATTTTATTATAACAGAATTCTTAACATAGCTTAGGACAGAAAAACCATGATTTAAAATTAATACTAATGAGAATGAAGTAAGGAAATGTGATTGACCTACTAATACTTGGCAGAACAATATTAAATGTTATAGACAAAATTTCAGTCTATTAAAAGAAGATATACAAGATAGAAATATTTGGAAAAATAAATTAATATAAATTGTCCTCATATTCTCATACAACAAATTTGTTTGGCTGAAGAGAAACATTTGATTGGGGAAAATATCTATTAAAAAAAACATTATTTTCAGCTAAGATCAAATAAGTTTGTTAAAGACATAGGGAAGCTTGTGAGCTCCTCCTGGCGCGACAGGCCTACAAGGCCCTTAGCCTACCAGCCGGCTGCTGGCCTCACATCAACATGTGTCAATCACAGAGGTAGATGATCAACGGCCAGTGTAGGGGTGACATGTGGTCAGCATGTCGAGTCCCCCAGCCGTTATAGCTGGTTTCCTCAACCTGGAGCTGCTACTTATTGTAGCTACCCAATTGCCTCACGATGCTGGGTGGGCACCGGTCCCATACTGGCCGAAATACCATGAGAAAATTTCTTCCCCCATGGAGACTCGAACCAGCGCAAGTCCCGTAGCTCTGCGCCAAGGCTTCCTACCTTAACCGCTCGGCTACGAAGCTTGTGAGCACAACATTGTATACCAGGCCTAGCAGGAGAATTTTATTTAATTACAAAAGTGTATTCTTTGTCATATGGTAGCATCTTTCAGTAGAATATGATAAAATGAAAATAAAGGCAGTGATAGAATGTTTAAACTGAATAAGTAATGAATTTGGAATATGAAATGTTCCATAATGAACAAAAAATTAATTAAAATATATAGGCTTTAATGGCTGAAAATTAAACATAAGAAGGGACAATAAGAAAGCAGGCATTGTCAGAATGTATGTAGGTTTTTCATGTAATAACTTTAAATAATAGACTGTCTCATGGTCTTGTGATCTTAATATATTTTATGAGGTCCTGGGTTAATTTCCTACTCGAACCACATGCATTTTCCTGTGGTTGCCCAGGGTCTGCAATTTAGGTTAGATTTAAGTTCTCCTGATGCTTCATTATCATTTATCACCCATATCAGATGTTCCAACCTAAAAAATGAATTACAATTCTGTCAATGCCAAGATAGAATGCCAGAAATGTCATAAGACAACCTGGTGGTATTGGACAATATATATATAAATACAAAATAGGAACAGAAATGTAATAAAAATTCCTTCATACATAATTTATGAGCAATTCTTTATCAATTATGTTACTGGACCACGAAGCACCATTGGGGCATTAGATGCCAATGGCACAAGAAGGAGAGTGGCTGTATTTGTGCTCCAGTTGATTTTACCCCTAGGAAATTTTTGGTGTTCATTTATAGGAGGTTGAGTGGGCTACTGAAATAATCTGGATATAAATGAGTAAAGAAAAACCTCTATCATTCGACTGTCTGGGTTAAAATCTGGATTGTATATCCTGTAGTTAGATATCTTCCACTTGAGTTATCTAGCCTAAAATTAAGATAGCTAAAAAATTGTATTTTGTAGAATATAATGTAAGTTTGCTATAAAATCTTAAGCAAATAGCTACTATGAGTAAAAGGTATAGTGATGTATTTTATTAAAGTGTGATTTGACTGCTCTTTAGATTAATTTAGAATATTTCCATAGAAAATTCATTATAAATACATTAATGTTTTACAGCCAAACATTTCCACATGTGCTTCTGTACAGCAGAATTCTTACCAAGTTAGATATTGACAATCAATCATCTTTTAAAAGTTCTCAATTTGACAAAAGAAATGTACTTAATTTTAAAATTTATTTTTCAACTCGTACACACACAGATATCAGTAGATTAAAATACAGATTTGACTCTTAGATACATGAATGCCATGTACTATTTGGTACTTTGTTCCCACTAGCATTCAAAAACATTAAGATTTTTTTTTGTGGTGCCATACTTTGAATGTGTGCACAATATGATTTACTGAGGTATTGTAAAAGACACCTTGCATGGGTATCAATCTAATATTTCTACAATTACAATTCATTTTGTTTGTAACCACAACCAAGTGATCTAACCATAATGGAATTTATTTTTAATCATTATTTTAAAATATTTTGAAGTTCATTTTTTATTATCATTGGATATTGTTATTTCTCATTGTGGAGGAATAAAAATGTTTGAATTACAATTGCTTTGTTGGATATAGTGAACCAGGCTTACAACGGAGGCAATGTTTATCTCAATAAACACATTTCTTTTCATTTAATGTCCTTTTCTTCTCAATGAGAGGATGGGACACTGTGACCAACTCTGGACGGTTTATATCTTTCATCGTTATAAAGTTTTGATTATTTTCTTTCATATCTTTACACATATTCCACAGTGTTATAGTTTGATAGTTCTCAATACAGAATTTTGCTTTTGCATAGATTCGAGATAACTGTATATAAAAATATAGAGACAAGTTCTGTGCCTCTGTCCAGGCTTTGTTCACATCTGTTAATGCTATGTCACTTGTGAAACATAAATTATGTATAATATATACACACAAATGTACAAGTTTTGTAAGGAAGTAAGTACATCTTTAAACATGTATAATTTTAAGTCCCTCATAGCTTCTGTGCTGTAAGATGATAGAAACATATTTTATTATTTCTATTTTTCTTGATTTGTATTAAATATAAACATTATCAGAGTAATATTGAACTTTTACAGGAATAAATCACTATGAGGTTTAATTTAATCTTTTGTTATCAGAGTAATTTTAAATTTCCCCGTATTTAATAATATATTGGGATGTGAGTTGGCTCAGGCAGTAGAATTTGAGACTCATAATTGGGAGATACTTATTCAATCCCCTGTGCTGACAACCTGGTTGAGATATTTTTCCACTTTTTTTGTTTAATTAAGGCAAATGCTGAGTTGGAATTTCATTATCAGGACCCATTTAATCATATTCACTATATCATAAATATCGTTAAAAATTAAATCAGTGACTTCTAAACAAAACACATTACAAATACAATATAAATTCACAGCCTACTGAATACAGTCAAAGATTCTAGATGTGATAATAATATGACCTTTGATGTTAAAAGTCTATAAAAATATATATGCTTAAAATATGCAGGGTCTAAATAGAAAAATGTGCAAAAGTAATACTAATTTTAATTGATTTTTTAGAAAGCAACACCGAGATTTATTTTACAATAATTAATCAAATCAGTTTTTACACCTCACCTCAAATCTTATAAAATCTGATTCATTTAATGATTGATACTAATTTTAATTTGCTCATAAAACTTTATATGTACCACCTACAATCAAGACTACTTTATAAACCATAAAGTATTAATTTCTAGTTAAATGCACAAATTTAAAGTTAACATCTTCATTAAGACTGAGATGCTTATTAAAGAAGTGAATAGGAACTTCATATAAATTAAAGTAAAAGTTGACATTTAATATATAAAGAATTTTAATTTTTATTCCCAAATGCTTTAATTATCGTTGTATTCTACTGTTTTTAAAGGCCGAGGATTACCTTAATTTAAATACAAATAAGCATTGCAGCATAGATAAATGCTTTACCTGCTACTTCAGCAAAGTATCCCTACTTATCCCTTCATCTACTTTTCAGGGCACTTTTGAAAAATAAAAATAATTATTTGTATGAAAATGGATCACCTTGCATTTAAGAACAAGTGGTAATGTAATCAGCTGTCTCTTTGATTAAGAAAGAGAGTAAAACTACTTCAAAATTAACTCGGTGTTTTGCTCTAGAGAACGATGAGGGAAGAAGATGCTTTATATATATATATATGTACTATGTATATAAATTTAGTAAATTAAAAATTGGAATACTAATCAAGCAATGGAAACAATGGAAAAAATGATGACATACTAATACACAAGTGATCTTCTTGGTGATCAAATATTAAAATATATATACAGTCAATATGCCCATTTCACCAATTAATGTTTAAAAAGGTCAACAAGTTTCCACAGCCAAGCTGTCATTCTCAATTGACTGAAGTCAATATCTGGTCTTGAGAATGACAGCTTGGCTGTGGAAACTTGTTGACCTTTTTAAACATTAATTGGTGAAATGGGCATATTGACTGTATATATATTTTGATGACATACTAGTTTTAGTATCAGAAATTCTAGGAAAATCTGTAACAGCTACTATCAGGCTGCACATCACAAATAATCTGTATAGAATTTGTACAGCTGAATCTCATACTTATCCTTTCTATAATCTCCTGCATCAATTTTCAAACCTTCTTTCTCAATATTCAAATGCAAGAGAGAAAAATTTCACTGTTGCCAACTGTCCAAGTTTAGATATCAACCAACCAAATGTTTAGGGGGCCAGATGCTACTGACTTCAAAAAGAAGGAATTGATGGTACCAAATTTAAACTACCAATACGATCCACATTTTCTTTTTTCCTAATAGCAATCAAAAGTTAAATCTGGTAAACTGTAATAGATTTTATTTATTTAAAATAAAGTTAATTAAAGATTATGAATGTGGTGTTACAAGAAGGCCTTTTTGTGGCTAGATAAAATAAAAATAGCTAAAGCTATTCCCTAACAATATAAAAAATATATAATTTATCTGTAAAAGCTTGTAAAAAGCCAAATCTAGCCACAAAAAGCTAAGTTAAAAACAACAAGCCAAAATATTGTTTATAATTATGCTAAATTGTTGGTGCAGAGCTACAGAACATGTGCTGGTTTGAGACCGCTTTGTGGAAGAAATTTTTTTTCAGTATGGGATTGTTACCCATCCAATATCACAAGGAATTTTGATGATACAATAAATAGTAGCTCAAGGTTGAGGAAACCAGCAATAATGGCTGGGAGACCTGGCATGCTGATCTCATGTCACCCCTATACTGGCTGGATGATATTTAACTTCTGTAAATGGCATATGCCAATGTGAGGGTTGTGGCAGGTGGGCCGAGGTCCTTCGAAGCCTATTGCATCATTTTGTGGAGGATTACCAAAGATAGACAAACATTTAATTAATAAATTATTATTCTTAAGTTGAATACAAAGCTACTAATTTTAGGATGGAACAGAAACTATGTTCCAAAACTAGTTTATAGTCAAATAAGAAGAACAATATAAGGTGAGTGATAAAAAATTCTACCTTAATGAATACAAAGATTTAAACAATTTGATATATATGAAACAGCCATTGAATAAATTATATTTATTAACTTATCATCTTCACTTCAAGGTTTAGGTGATTCGCCTGTTCCATTCCAAATTCACAATGATTCCTTCCATCTCTTCCTACATCCCTTAATCCCTTTGGTTTATAATGATATGCTATATTGGGCAATCTTGTTTCTTCCATTCTCTGAACAAGCTCTTCCCAAATATTTCTGCCTTATGTATCTCCTTCTGATAGACCAAAATTTTGCAAAGAATACTCAACATGGTTCTCATAAATATTCTTTGGTCTACCAAGTCGCCTTTTTCCCTCTTTTCCCATTCCAGTAATAATTTAGGGATCTTTTCTGTCACCATTCTCTGTACATGTTTGTATCATTGTAATCTTATTTTTGCCATTATTGTAGATTTTCTTTTTTCATTGCCATTATTCTGTTTATATTTCTATTATTCTATTTATATTTCTGTATTCAAGATTCTTTCTATTCATGATTTTTTGGATGATCTTTAAAATCCCACTCTATAGTTATTTTTTTATTATGATGATCATTCATTATCCAAGTTTCTGTGCTATATAATACTAGGCTAAGAAGGGCTGAATGAAATATAACCATTGTAGTTTTGTTGAGGATGTTCCTGCTCCACAGTACTGACTTCAATATACCAATGATTCCCAAAATTGAACCCAAGTAGCATATTTTTTTTTGTAAATTGCCTAATATTGTTACTTCCCATCACAATTTTTATTAAATTCTGCATTAAACATTCTGTTTTTTCTAAATTAATTTTTTAACTGTATTTTTAGATATTCTTGCAAGATTGGTTACACATATAGCTGGTCTCACCCATCCAGAGTCATGCCAACCTGATCATCTGCAACCAGCAAGTGATGTATGTATTTTCCTTCTGAGATTTCTATTCCCATTGTATTAAATATATGTTCTGAAGCATACATCATATATATTTTAAAAATAATACATCCTTTTAATAATCCATTTTAGTTGTAATTTTTTATATGTTGAAGAACCAACTTATTACCTATCACAGATATTTCTTTGAATATATTTATTATAGATTTGTCTATGTTCGACAAGTATATTGATTTTCTATATATATTTGTTCATCTAATGGCAAAGATTGATGGTAATTTGTCTTCTCTCTGCTTCTCAGTACAGACTTGTTAAAACATTAACATAATTGTGCATTGTAATTTAGTACTAGAGAATGAAGGAGATATCTAGTATCCATGTCATCTGGACTCCAAAATTCTATAAACTGTATATTATATTAGTTCATTATTCAATGCTTGGCATATGGGAAAAGAAATGGTGACTTTGGAATAAGCTTTTCTTTAGAATAATGTATCCAAATTATTCAACTAAAGTGAAAAATAGTTAATTAATATAACATTTAACTTAAAGATGAATATACAAGTCACGGGATGATGTTAACTTTATTTTAATTTACTTTAACAAAACTAAAGGACTAATATTTAAGTCAAATATTTTTATAGATTTTTAAATGTTACCCTAAACATTGTATTTGATAATATTTTATGTGAATATACCTCAACTTGTGGGTTAAAGCACAGAATGTTATACACAAAAAATCCAAGTTAATAACAGCATAAAAGACACAGGAACATAGTTAAAAAATGTATTTATTCCCTTACTCAAGTGAATATGCTGTTTTACTGAATTGCATAGCAACATTTCTACCTCCTCTGTAGTGACATTTTATATTTATAAACGGAAGCAGTAAATTTGATTTAGTTGATCAGTAGATACACAGAAACACAAATGTGCCAACCAAAGTGAGATACATCAGAAAATATCCAATGTACACCCAACTTTATGTTTTCCTTTCTCTGCTTTATGTAAAGCCAACAACACAAAATTTCACACTCACTGTCTGCTGTAATAATAATAATATTAATATTATTTTTTTAAAGTAATACACGACACAGTAAATTGGTCTTGGCCCATAAATGAGTTTTTTTTTTTCCAACATTCACACTCAGTATGCAAACTCTTCTACTTTTGCAATTATAATTAGCATAACTTTTTTAATTCTAGAATATTAAAAAATATTTTCATTTCTCAAGAACCATCTCAATATTACACACAATAAATAGAATACATTACTAGCTATTTGAGATAGTTCTTGACGTTGGAGATACAAAATACCCACACCTCACAATATTATACACACATACTTTATATTACAATATATACAAGTCGAGGGGACACAGATTGGGGCAGGAAACAGGTTCGTGCTGTTTGCTACCTGAGCGGTGAACACGAATATCTCGCAAAACGAGATGAGCAAAATATTACTTACCATGGCATACCACTGTATTCACAATAAAACCTATTTCAATTATTTATTTTACTATGAAGTGTATTTACAATTCTCTACCACTTTAAGATAGGTTTTATTGAATGAATAGAATAATGATGCAAATTTATATGAATTTTTTATATTTATATATAAAATATGAAAATATGTTTACATCTAACCACTTGGTACATGAACAGAATAATCAATTAACTCTTTCAAACCTAGAATAGGACACAACTTTAATATTTCAGAATTAAAATTATAGAATACACAAATTAGTTATAATTTGATGGTTAAAGTTAACTGTTGGATGAATAACAGAACTACTAGAAACCTACTTTACTAAATGATGCAAGAAATACACTGCCATATTTCATTAAATAAGTTTTTAAGAAACTTTTACACCAGACACAAGATACTACAGCACTGATGATTCAACATTTGTACCATCAAGCCTAAGAAAGTATAATGGGTTTATCACATACAAGTTTATCTATAAATTACATTTATAAAACTCTCTTAATAGTACTTGAAAATTTAAAATATGTGGGTGTCCAATAAAAACTGTATCATGGCAATTTTATTAAAACAAATTCCAACCTAATAAAAAATTGCAAAATTTTCAATAACAAATTAATTTAGAATAAAAACTGGTTACTTTGTTCGTTAAATATTTTTTTAATTAATGCATCATCATCTTCTTTTTCATATTATAGTCCTGAAAAGATTGTTACGGTCTTCAAAAAAATTATCTAACCATCTCTTCTAGAATGTCCCAACAAAATTTTACCATATGGTTTTGTGCTTTAAAATTAATTAATGCAAATTACTGTTAAAATTTCCACATCATCATTTAAATCTGTAAGAATTCAAATATGTTTCAATATAATTTTTAATTTTAATATAGCATACAAAGATTGATACTTGAATATTAAAGCTAAAGTTCTGTGATATTTATATATCATATTGTTTTCAATAGATAAGAAATGACGTGAAGATATCATAAGGAAATACAAATATTCAGTTTGACAGATAAAATAGAAGGGTATAGAAGAAAATGGTATGAACATGTCTGCAGAATTGATACCATCAGATTGCATAGGAAAAGTCTGAACTATCAACCAAGAGGAGGAAAAAAAAGATTGGGGACATCCACGAAAGAGATGAACACAGCAAGGTTCAATCCTTGCAAAAAGAAGAAGAAGATATTATTTTCAGAGAAATTTTAAAAAATCCTTTTTCTTCATTTAGTAATGGTATGCCAAGGTAGTAAGCATTAAATTGTCTAATTACTGAAAATGATGACCAATTTTTATTAAATTCCAAAATTTTAAATGGTACCAAATAATACCAAATATAATTTCTTACAAAACAAGTGTTTTTCTTTACAAAAACCAAGTGAAACTTATAACTCATAAAGTGCAACATAAATAAAACATTGCTAAATCATTTCATATTGTTACAACTTAACATTTTTTTTAAGATGCCCAAAAAAACTTTGACTAATACTATCCCTTACACTATTGTCAATGCCAAAGTAGTTTAACATACTATACATTGTGACATCAAAGTTCACATTAGAGAAAAAGGAATGCATTTCTTTCATGCAGGAACGGCATGAGAGATTATTAATTGATCCAGAGACCAGACAGAAATGGCAGTGATTGGTGGCAAAAATTAAACAGCTACAGTATTCATTGTGCTAAAAAATCTATCCTGTAATATTGTTAAAAACTATCCTACAATAACTGTTTGTAATGAATAATGATTTAAAATATAGGAGAGTAGTACTCTTAAGCAAATTTTAAATCATGTACCATACATATGCAGCATATACCTACTTAACCAATATGCTGCCAAATATGAATAAGATAAATTAATGAGTCATTTTAACATCTTACCTCATATTTCATGTTTTTCAAACACGGTAACTATAGTTTTCAAATGATCTTGTCATTCATTTTCAACCGCCATTATGACTACCGGATATTCGTTGGAATCTCCCTCTATAACGTTGCCATCTGGTGTTGATTTGACGAACTTCGAGATATCGTTGCCATCTGGTGTAGATTCGATGAACGATTTGATGGCAACGATATCTCGAAGTTCGTCAAATCAACACCAGATGGCAACGTTATAGAGGGAGATTCCAACGAATATCCGGTAGTCATAATGGCGGTTGAAAATGAATGACAAGATCATTTGAAAACTATAGTTACCGTGTTTGAAAAACATGAAATATGAGGTAAGATGTTAAAATGACTCATTCATTTATTAATCAAGAACCTCATAATGTGTTTCCCAATTTTAACTTTGAAAAAATAAGATAGCTAATATTCCGAAGATTGAGGTTTAATTTAAGATTTAAATTAACATTTTTTTACACCTCACCTCATATCCAGTCTTCTAAGTAAACAGCCTATGTTTTGAAACTGGTTTGATTAGAATAATGGATATGAGGTGAAGTATAAAGAATTTTAATTTAACTTCAAAACTGTTTTTAAAAATACAATAACACAGCTATTGATTAATTTTTTATCCACAGTAAGGCTACAATATTGTATTTACTTTGAATTATTTCTAGTGGGACACTATAACAGCTAAGATAATTGACATTGCTATTCAAATCTAGAAATGAAAGGGCCGTTAAATTTTGTTTCAGGCTTGAGGTTCTTGTACATGCTGTAAATTTACAACATGGGATTGATGGCTTCCCTTCTGAAGAAAGCCATGCCCCAGAATTAAAAATATACTGACCCTGGGCAGGTTTGAATCTGCAAATCTCAGAGGCAGAGGCAAGTATGGTAACTACTAGTCTACTGGAACTGACCATTTTAATTTTGATTTTGATTTTTTTAAAGCTGTACAAAATTAATATGGTTATAATTTATTGACTGATATTAAAATTCCAATTTCTTTTTTATTAGGCTGACTACATCCTTTTATTATAACATTAATTATTAATTGTAAATAAAAACACATTTAAAATAAATCTAAAAGTTAAAATTTTAAAAACCAACCAATTAAAATTTAATTAATCAATTGAGTTGGTGTTTACTTGATGAAATCCATTACTTATTTAATTAAATAAGTTTTGTTTGATTTTCATATTCATATTTATTAAGATATAATTTAGTTACAGCTGTTTCGGTACACTGTACCTTCTTCAGACATGTTAACAAATTAATGAATTGTATTATAGTACATAACAACTGTATCTATGCAACAATATTTTTTTTATAATCTGTATTATAATTTTTTTTAACAGAGGCGATTCATTCAAATCTAGTTGGGAATTTAACAGTTTATTACTACTTTTTCTACAACTTCTAAAAGGTCCAACTTCTTTCCTTTCTCACAAACATGTAAAATGTTTTGATCCAAATTTTAAAATTTTACATGTTTGTGACAAAGGAAAGAAATTGGACCTTTTAGAAGCTGTAGAAATAAATAAATTAAAAGTAATAATAAACTGTTAAATTCCCAACTAGATTTGAATGAATCGCCTCTGTTAAATTTATAATACAGAATATAAAAAAAAATTATTGTTGCATAGATACAGTTGTTATGTACTATAACACAATTCATAATTTGTTAACATGTCTGAAGAAGGTACAGTGTACTGAAACAGCTGTAACTAAATTATATCTTAATAAATATGAAAATCAAATAAAACTGTAAGTTTTATTTTTATTTAATGAAATAATTAAAATTTATATCCATATGAAGTCACATTAACATTATAAAACTTTTATAGTAAAACTAACAATCATCAGTTATTTGAATTGTATCAATGAGGACATATATTCAAAAAGTGATCCCACAACAGGCCCGGAGGCCCTTGGGGTAGTGGGAGGTTAAGACTCCCACTTTTTCTAGACAATCAGCACTTTATGTCAGCCGGGTTGTCAGCCCTGTGTGACGGCCGCCTTTATCCCCAGAACAAGCGTCTCATTTCCATTAGAGGCTCAGTTGACCTCAGGGTCATAGTGCCGCCAGAGGGTTTGGGTCAGTTTAAAAATCCTGATTGAATTGTATCAATGAGGACATATTCAGCCTTTTCATATTTTATTTCATTACTCAAATGATTGTACAAGAAATGTGGGTGTTGAAGGTGCTTTTATCTCTTTTTTTTTAATTTGTAGCTTCATAATGTTGCCTATTGTAAATAAAATATATAAATTTGGTGTTTGTGATTATAAAATTTATACATATGCCACTGTCTATTAGCTTTATTAAAATTATTAAAACTTATCTTTTTCCTGAAACAAACGAAAATTAACCGATTTATAAAAGTCATGCAGTATTTCTTTCACTGTTTTAATTCTGAATCAGAGTTGCCAGGATTATACAATGTAATTAAGGATCAGGATGCAGAAGATATGACATTCATGCTCTTTTAAGCAAATAATTTAAGGCATTCCCATATGCGCAACATGCCAGATCATTATCAAATAATCTGATATTTAAATTATGCTGAGAGTTAAATTAGCACTTTATTTTATTATAATTGTTATTTGTGTAATTTAATGGCAAAAATTAAAAGCAAAAGAATTTTCTGGTTAGGACATGTAGTCAGAATGGAGGATGACAAAGAAGAATTAACATTAGAAAATGTCGACTAAGGCCTTGGAAAGGGAGAAATGGAATGTTATTATAAGAGAGGCTAGGCTCGTTCATGGACTCAAATGTCATAGAGTAGGAGGGGAATAGTAGTAATAGTGTACTTTAATGATTTTAATTATCCTAGTATTGATTTTTAGTCACTGATAGTGTTAAATATGTGTCAGAAACAGAATGAATGCATTTGAATTCAATACCTGGCTGTACCATTGATTTTTCATTGGATATAGGGGATGGAATGGGATCCAATCAGTGTCGTAAGAATAACCAAGTAGAAAGAAAAATTAAGCTCGACCCTGGATCTCTGACTATAAGCATCAGCCTGATAACTGTTACACCATTTGAGCACCAATACGAACATCAACAATTCTTTCCTCTTATATAATTTTCTTACATCCAAAGGCCGATAGCCTATGCTACCAAAACCACCCTCTAACTACTTCTATGTTGGTAGTGCAGGCTATCGACCTTCGGATGTAAGAGAATTGTATAAGAGGAAAGAATTGTTGATGTTCATATGGGTACTCGAATGGTGTAACGATTACCATGCTGATGCATATAGTCAGGGAACCAGGGGTCGAGTTTCAGTTCAAGCATTAATTTTTCTTTCTTAAATAAAATTCTGTACAGGACTGGAAAATGTTAAATTAAATATAACATCAAAACCAAGTAACTATTTGAAATGGGTAAGAGCAAATCAAGTTGTGAACACTGAAATTATGGTTCAGAGATTGTGATATGTCAACCACATGACTGCAATGTCGTCAGCCAGCTAGTGACAGCGAGTGGTGCCATTACTTTTTACTGTTATTTACATTTGCTATGATTACTGAATTTTCTTTGTGTTTTAATATCTAGCAAAGCCAATTCTATTGCAATTGATTTAAAAAACTTTTTAAAAATAGAATGATTTAACATATGATATGAATACAATAAGACAAGAAAAGTTAAGAAGCAATAAAAAAATAGCTTTTTCAAACACAACTTGAGAAATAAATGTTTCCTGAACACCACTGGTCTCCAGTATTACATGCTAGTATTCTACCATGAACTACTTAAGCACTTTCCTCAAATTAAATTAAAATTCTTCTCTCTCTAATCTCAGAGTTTCCATAAAGAGAATAGAAAAACCTGTTCTTGTAGGATATGTGTCTAAGAAGCACAATGGCAGAGGATCAGCAAATAAAACTGAACATCTGTGGTTCAAATCCGAGTTTAGATTTTTTTTCTTTAAATTATGTTAATAAGAGAACTGTGGTTCAAATTTGAGCTTAGGTGGAAAAATTTCTTCTGAAATTATGTAAACTGTAGCTAGCTTGGAAGCAATAATTTTCAACTCACTCTTTAACTTGTCTGTAAACAATATGCATTATTATTATTTATTATCCAAAATTTATAAACCCTATTGCTAAGGTATATAGTTTATGGAGTATATTAAATTAATGATGGGAAGTAAACACTATTGTGAGGTATAATCATATAAATTCATCAGAGAACATTTTTTGAAAACTCACCTCATAAATTTCGTGCTTTTCACGAAATTGCGGTTTCAAGCATAATCATGCCCATCCTCAGTCACAATTCCGACTGATGAAATTCGTCGGCCATCAACTCTTCTATTGTCACCATCTTCAATGCTGCCATCTATGGTTGAATTTATGAACTTCAAAATCAAATTTTGTTCATTAGGAATATCAAAATTTATTGATCTATATTTATTTTTCTGAATGTATATCTTCTCCCAAACAGTCAATTCTAAAGTTTTATCTTCTTGTTTTAAAATATTTGCTTCTCTTCCAATTTCTAATATTTCTAAAATGTTCTTTGGTACGAGTTTCCAAATTCCTTATAGTTTATCCTATATAAACATTATTGTCCCCTCAGGGGTCCTCATCTAGGGGATATGTGGATGGCGACCACAAGGTGCCCAAGCTGAGCAAAACATTTCTTCCACCTACTTGTGTTTTGCACTCTTTTAACTTTACTATCTAACCTCTCTTGGTTAACTCTTGTTTTTTTCGACCCCGACGCTATTAGGGCATCCGAGGGCTAGGGAGTCTTTCCTTTCTTCCATTTCTTCTTTCCTTTATTTTCTTTTCTTCTCCAGAAAAGCCTGACCAGAGGCTATAAGATGGCAGCCCCATCACTGGTCTTGCCTTCCTTTGGCCAGCAACCAATCGAAGGGACTATTATTATGCTTTCAAGTCTTATACGAGAATTTCCCGGAGGGAAAATTTTCTATAGGATCGTAACAGGCCTTGGCCTGATACTTGGAAGGAAGAAGAAACATTATTGTAATCATTACAACTTATTTGATAAATTCCAGATTTCTTACTGTCTGGGACACTGACTTTTTTATTAGTACTTAGAAGATTACCCAGACTAAATTTATTATTTATTGGTGCCAAAGTTATATTTTATTTGTTAAAAGTTTTTTTTTTAATTTCTTGTGCATTTCAGGATGGAAAGTAATTTTCTTGTATTTTTTTTTTATCCTTGCAATTTTGTAGACTGGTATATTCATTAAGTATTTTTTTCTGTTTGAATTTCTTTAACTTATTTGTAATTAACTCTTTATCAAAACCATTTAATCTAGCTGTGTTTAAGATGTGATTATATTATTTTTTAAATTTTCTTCATTTAATGGGATATTTGTCAATCTATGTATTGAGCTATTAAATATTGCAGGCTTATGTGTAATGTGATTGAATCCAGATGATTTAATATAATTATCTGTATGACTTTCTTTTTTTTTATAGAATATATATATATATATAAATTAAAAATTGCAAAATCGAAAAATCTGCAATTGCTGCACATAGTTTATTAAAACATCTTAAAATTGGAAGAGAAGCAAAACTTCTAAAACAACCTTAAGAATTGATAGTTTTGGAGAAGAGATACATTCAGAAAAATAAATATAGATCAATGAATTTTGATATTCCTAACAAAGAAAATTTGATTTTGTGAAGTTAATAAATTCAACCATAGAAGGCAGCACTGAAGATGGTAACAACAGAAGAGTTGACGGCCGAAGAATTTCATCAATCAGAGTTGTGACCGGCGATGGGCGTGATTACGCTTGAAACAGCGGTTTCATGAAAAGCACGAAATTTGAGGTGAGTTTTCAAAAAATGTTCTCAAATGAATTTATATATAGTTTGTGTCAAAGTTGTGATACATTACATAATTTGATCAAAAACCAAAGTTTTTAATGAACCTTATTTATAAAAAAACAATTAAAAAGCTTGTAGCTCTTTTCTGTCAAAAGCAGTTCTGTAATGGGTGGTTCACTTAAACAGGCAGTGTTGTTTAGAAGACAGGTGATTTTGAACCTTTCATTCCAGAACAAAGGTCAATGAAAGATAACATGTTCTACAATTTGACTGTTAATACCACAAATACAACTTGCATTATCTCTGATGGATCTAACATGCTGACCACATGTCACCTCTATTATTGTCAACTTTTTTGATTAACACATTTACTAACATTATATAACTAAACTCCTAGGAGTATAAGATTTTGGACTGTCAAATGCACATGGAATTTGACCATCGTCAGAAGCTAAGTCCCTATTTTTCTAGTTTCATAGAGCGGCACGATTTTACACGTGTAGATTTAACATGCAGTAAATATTTTTCACAATTTCCTTCAACTTATATTCTATCATACTCTCGTTTATCAGGTGCCCACATGTTTGGAACTTAGAAAAATTTACCCTCCAAGAGATTGGTCAATTCCATGTCTAAAGGTTGCAAAATATGGGACAACTGGCAACTCTATTCTAAACAGAAGAATTTATCTGTTAAATACAGCTTTCCTATAATTGATATCATTATTCATTATCATGACCTTATCTGTTTTTCATTAATATTAATGTTATATCATTAAATGAGAATGGGAAACAGCCTGAAATAGTTAATCCTTTGGCAACGATGGAGACATTTATATTCTCACATTATATACTTCATTTAGCAATCAAGACAAGTAGCAATTATAAAACACGCACACTCACAAACATACACATACATACCACAAGGAGGTTACACATCGGACATAGTGTCTGTTAAGGCCTCTTTAAGTGAGATAAAATTAAACAAAAAGTACCTACATTCTTTACTAATCTAAAACCCTAAGCTAAACCTACATTACACCCTAACTTAAAAAAAAATCTAACCTAAATGAAAAACTTAAAGGCAACAATATGTAGGACTTCTAAGACAATTTTTTTTTACATTGTGTAAGTTAAGATTGAAGTCAAGTATTATGAAACTGCATAAGTCCACTTATCAAGTAATGATTTGCTTTTTAACTCCTAATGTTTTTATTATTATATGTTATTTCTTTAGATAATCTCAAATTGTGTTAAGTCTAAATTTATGTGTCACATTCAGTACCGTAAACCAGTTATGGCGTTTAAAGAGACTATCGTGTATGCAGCCGTCGGTCAGTTAACTCGTTTAAGAGCGGGCGCGAACAAACTGCATTTATATTCGGCGCCTAAATATTGTGTTGGCTTAGTATGTCTTGGAGATCATAGATGGCATGTAAATGTACATTTTCTATTCCCGTATGACACATTTAACCTTGGTGAATCCTTATTTTTAAAACAAACAACACAAGGAATTCGTTCACCCAAACTTGACTCCAGGCTCCAATGCAGTCGTATATGTTTCTCGTTATCGCGCTGTTGTTTTTGTGTGAGTGAAACCATGGGGAAAGAAAAATATCTCACTGAAGAAGAATTAGTGAATATTTTGTATAATGATGATTCAGGTGATGAACTGATTCCTGAATTAGAAGATTCACAAAGTGAAAGTGAAGATGAACTTCCACTTCCTGAAATTGATACGCCGATACCATGTGATGTCAATCACCCAAGTTATTTCACCATCAAATCCTACTAGGATATCTCCTTTAGGTATGTACAAAATTTGAATTTTCTAGGACTAATAGTTTGTGAATAATGGTCCATTTTCTGAAGTGCCACGAAAAGGGTAGCTGGGGTATTTAAATCGCTGGCCTGTGCATTTAAATGCCCTGCTCAGTGCCTGGTACTGAATGTGTTAAATTAAAAAATGTAAATCATATTTATAAAAAAATCATAGGAAGTGACATTATGAGGTAAATATCAATAGAATATAAATATGAACTAGAAATTATATTTCAGTTGTATGTTTTGACTCACCTCATATTTCTTGATTTTTATGATTCATCGCTAACTGTGTGACATTCTCGTTGTGAAGCATCGAGAATGTCACACAGTTAGCGATGAAACTGGTCTGCATAAAAATCAAGAAATATGAGTTGAGTCAAAATACACAACTGAAATATAATTAAAATAAACCTCATAGTGTTATTTCCTACATATATTCAATGAACTAGAAACTTCAACTTCACCTCAAATAGTACATATATTACTTCTGAGGTGAGATGTAAAGTTGCCAATTCATATTTGTATTTTAATATAAACTATATTAACCCGATGTGTTTAATATCAACTAAAAGCATGTTGGGAGAAAAAAATTGCATGTAGATAAAATTTAATTAAAAAGTGAATATTTTTAATGCAGAATTTATTATAAAATGTATTTGCAAAATTAAACATTCATAGAGAGAAAAATATTCTTACGTAAAGAGTATTTTTCTTTTTTTTTTTACTGATTCACAATATTTACTGGTTTAGATTGAAATGCCCAAAACCAAGAACACTCAATATTTTTCTCAATAACTGCACACAGATTGTGAAATTAATGATTAATGACAAGCTGCCTGTTGACTGTAATTAAATAATTGGAGAGAAAATTTTGCACCTGAGCCAGGATTTCAACCCAAGATCTCAATCTTTACGTGCTGGTGTTCTATCGCTTGGATGCATCTCCTGGAGAAAACATAAATTCCTCTCTCTTTAATTCTGGAGGCCCCAATGAATAGTGAAACTGTTTTCCATGAATTAACAGAAGTACCGGCTTCCAATATAAACCCGGACTGGCCTCACGGGGTTTCACCTGTCAGGCAGTGCTCTGCTCTCTCCTCGTCCGCATTTCACTCTGCCAGCCGCTCGTCCTTGAACTAGTCAGTTTACTATCGTTCGACAAGATGAGACGTCAGCTGACATTAGAGCAGTGTATTTATGTGTGTAAATGTTATTATAAATACGAATCAGCTTGTCGCGTTCGCGAGGAATTTATTCGGAACTTCCCTGGACAATTACCTCCTTCCAGATCGACAATCCACGATCTTGTGACTAAATTTGAGACCACTAGTTCAGTACAAAATAAGAAACACACGCGAAGGCGCACGGTTCTCACCGAAGAAAAATTAGGGAAGTGTTTGAAGATAGAGTGATTAGTGCTGGTGTATGGCCCCCTCGCTCCCCAGATCTAACAGTGTGTGATCTTTATTTGTGGGGTAGCCTGAAAGACAAAGTGTACAAAACAAATCCCCACACATTGGAAGAACTGAAGAACAACATAAGAAATGAAATCAGAAACTTGACAGTGCCCGAATTACAGCGTGTCAATCTAAATGTGTTACTCGGTATAATGCCTGTTTAACTGCGGGAGGACAACATATCCAGCATTTTCTATACGGTAAGAAACAGTTCAAGGACGGGTGGCAGGCAGGGTGAATTGCAGGAGGAAGAGACAGCACTGCACGCCGGGTGAAACTCCGTAAGGCCGGTCCGGTTTTATATTGGAAGCCCGTTATATACCATCTGAAAAATTATTATTTATGATATTACATGGGGCAAGCCATAGCGTAGTTGGTTAAGGCAATGCAATACAATACAAGTCAGAAGATGGAATACTTGGGTCCCAGTGGGATCAGAATTTTTAAACTGGCTTAAACCTTTTGGCGGTACCATGCCCTGGCAACAAATTCAGCCTCTAAAGGAAATGTATGCTCATGGGGTAAAGGCAGCCATCATGCAAGGCTGACAATCTGTCTGATATATCATATCAATTGTCTAAAAAGATGGGAGCCTTAACCACCTACAAGTACTAAGTCAATGGTTTCTTAAGATCTTAGACCAAAAGAATTTATAACTCTTCTTATTGAAGTGGATCATGTCTCTGAATAAAGAATATTGTGCAGTTCACAAATTTTAAGAAGGCAGTGAAAATTGTAAATTATACCACTGGCATAAACCCAGAACAACAAATATTACAGTAGTACAGCCCAACCAGAGATCATCACAGAATTCTTCATTAGATTAATTCATTCCTCAATTTACAATAAAAGGCAAAGTGATCCCATTACAGTACAGGCCTTTGGATACTAGAAGGACAAGGCTACCACCCTTGCAGACAATCTACATGAGATGTTAACTGGATTGTCAGTCCTGCATAACACCTTACACCTTAACTGAGTATGATACTCATTTCTGTAAGAACCTGAGTCAACCAAAGGATGATTCCAGATGATTCTAAGGATAGTTCCAGAATATTTAGGCCTTGCTTAAAATTCTGACCCCATCTGGAACTGAACCCATAACTTCCTGGCTTGTAGTGTACTGCCTTGATCAAATACACTAAAGCACGACTCTGAATCTAAAATATTAACTTATTTCTAGAACATAATTTTCTTTTATATATTAAATTTGGGAATTTTTAACATTATGAGGTTCAATTCATAAGATTAAATGAATCATGATTCCTTCTTACCTCATACTTCTATGTTTTTTAAACACAGCACTGCAGTATCAGCGACCCATATTGTCACCATCATCAGCTGTTTTCACGACTGTCAAATTTTTTCTTTTGCCGGTAATTATCCAAACTGCCTGTTTGGCAAAAGAAAAAAATTGACAGTCGTGAAAAACAGCTGATGATGGTGACAATATGGGTCACTGATACTGCAGTGCAGTATTTAAAAAACATAGAAGTATGAGGTAAGAAGGAATCACAATTAATTTAATTCTTATAATTTTCTTTATTACTTATTACCACCCCCATGATCATTAAGTAGCCTATTACAGTCTCTAACCATTTTTCCCCCCAAATTCCTTCAACCTTTTGGGACAAGTTAGAATCAGTTTTGGTAAGCCGATACAAGGCATCCTGACAAACATTTTTTTCAGTTGTCTCTATTGGTCTGTGCATTGAGTGATTGGATTTTTTTAATTAATGATTATATAATGTCCAATGCTTGTTAAAATTAAAGTGCAATTTGTTTTATCTATTTGCTATTGAAATACATACTATGTAAAAGTTATTTTTTTAAACAATAGTTATAGACAATTTAATTTTATCTCGTTTCAAATACATTTCTGTACCCTATTAATGACAAAGTTAAAAAGAACTATAGTGAACTTAAATAATTTCAAATTCATGGCTTCAATTTACTGATCTAAATATTAAATTTCTCTAGAAATAAGATCTCATTTTACACATTTCTTCTTTTTTTAATTACTTGCAAATTGTTAATGTAACAACTGCTAGAGGGAATTCATTTAGAGAGAAATTTTCTTTTTATTACTATTTTCTTGCAACATGTATTTGAACATACTGACTCGATTGCTCTGCATTGCACTTGCAAATATTTACTTTTTTTTTTCCAAAACAAAATGAGCTACCACAAGTGAGGGCAATTTTATGACATCGAGAAATGTTGTACAAATTTAACTAATTATGCACCATTACTATTTTCTTATCACACACTTAATTATATGTACAATACAGTCTACAGTCGATGTGCACACATTGCTGATGAAGAGGAGAGAAAAAGGGAGTCATCACGACAATGCCCATATCTTCACATATGACCAGTACATCAGAAAAAATAATCTGATGAAAATGTATAAAAAAACACTAATATAATAGGAAACAATGACTTAAATTAAACAATACTTAAAAAATTATTTTGACGACGATGACTAAGTTGTTGATTATGAGATCGATGGAACTCCTTTAAGATACATTGTCCTTTAACTCACTTTTCTAAAATAACTATTTAGTTATTTTAGGATGTACATTGTCATATTAATATACAACGTGCTTCATAAAAAGGAAAGGTAAGCATAGCATGGCTTCAATACCAAAAAAAAATTGTTTTTACACTCACGAGTCAAAAAAATGTATAGATACAATATTTCTAAATCCTTAAATTGATAAAACATTTCTCTAACATTCATTAAACATTATGGCAAACACTCAACTTTCCATATTCTCTAATTATTAATTTCATTTTTCTTAGATTAGATTAGCAAAGTTTTTTGGGTGTCTAAACACCATAGTGCTCTTTTAATGTTATAAACATAATTTTTCTTAGGAAATATGAAGATTTGAAGAAAATAGGTATAACATCTTGTATAATCTATATTGTGAGAAAAAAAAATTATCATAAACTTGACAAGCACACCGTCATAAGATTCTCTACACCAAAATTATATTATTTTTTATTTACAAAAATTCTCAACTTCATTTTCAAGTTTGGCACAATGTGGGAACACTGTGGTGATATAGGAATAGGTAGCTGGCTCAACAGCTTGGCTTTTTGATTTTATTTGTTTCCAGATAAGCTGTATGTTGATTGTAGTTATGAAAAGAAAATTTATAAACTGAGGTTTAAACTACAGATCTCATGTTTAAAGGAATGGCATTCTACAATGGAGCGACTTAAGTCTATCAGACAAAATTCAAATTATTCTCTACTTAATCCATGATTACCCATAAAGACCAAAATTGCATTCATGTGTTTTAATAGAGATGCTCTACTCCTAATTCCATAAATTAAAATACTGTGGTGATAATTACTGTGTACAGACTATATGTCTGTTGCTATAATTAACATACCTACTATAAATATTTGGTTTTATAGTTTATAAAAAAAAAGTAAAGTGATCCCACAACAGACCCGGAGACCCTCGGGGTAGTGGGAGGTTAAGGCTCCCACTTTTTCTAGACAATCGGCACTTTATGACAGCCGGGTTGTCAGCCCTGCGTGACGGCCGCCTTTACCCCCAGAACAAGCGTCTGGTACTCATTTCTGTTAGAGGCTGAGTCGACCCCAGGGCCATAGCGCCGCCAGAGGGTTTGGGCCAGTTTAAAAATCCTGACCCCAACGGGACTTGAACCCTCGACCCTCCGGCTTGTAGCTCAGTGCCTTAACCACTACGCTACGGCTCAATAAAAGATGTTAAATATGTGATCAAAATTTATAAGTTTTGGTTAAACTGGCACACTCAACATATATTAAGAGAAAAATATGAATCTGTGTTGGATTTGAATCACAGTTCCCCAGTTTTACACCTACTTATATTATATCATTAAGATTCCAAGGAATATCTCCTGGACAATGCTCAAGTTCTTATGTCTTTGATTCTCCATATTTATTAAGATATGTTAGCTAGAAAAGTTTTTGCTTATGTATTCTAATATTATGTTTTGAGAAGATCAGCTAAAAATAACTATCTTAAATTAAACTATAAAAGAAATCATGGGAGTCAATGTTATTGAACAAAATAGATACCTTAGTTTGGCCATATCAAAAGAATGCCAGAAAGAAGATTGCAAAAATAATAATGAAATGGATATCTGCAAAAGAAGAAAAAGAGAATGTCTAAAAAAAGACAAGGTAATGAGAGACTGTGGAATCAAGGAGTCTAAAGAACGACTTACAGAATGATGGATGACAGAATGTCATGATTTGGGTACCAGAAGACAGTGATAGCAGTTTTAATACCGATTATGTAAGTATATACCCTAATATATTATTCACATTATCCTGAAATTCACATTTTAATATTATAAAAAGGGAAGGTGATAAATGTTCAAACGCTTCGGTGAAATTCCTGTGCCATCTCTAGTAAAGTATTTTCAGTTAATTGTACAATTGTTATATATTATACTAAATTTTATATGTTTATAACTTGAAAAATAATCAACACTAAAAGTTCATAAATAAAAAAGACAATTTTATATACAGAATCTCATGGTACTGTGCTAGTATACAAGAATATATTCTGCACCAGACAGGGAATTTAAGAAAAGATTTAATAACATTTATACTGCAGGAAATGCTTTAAATGGTCCACTTTACTATATATAATAAATAATAATAATAATAATGAGGAGGAGGAGGTAACATTTGCTTCAGTATATTATGCATATTTATATGTTTGTGTGTGTGTATGCTAAACATGTTTCAAACATCTTTGTTTTCATTATTCAAATTAAAGAAACATAAAAGACATTTCAAGCTTTCACAGTTGGACTGACAACGATGAGATTTCCGGGCTGTTGGCCGTGGTCTTGAGGCTTGTAGTTCCCCAACGTTTCGCCAGAGACTGCATCCGGCATCCTCAAGGGTTGTCTTGAGACTGGCAATTTTGTCGACTACCTGGCCTATTTATACATTTATCTGCGACGTGTTCTCTGTGTGGTCCATTACTTCGTAAATTGTATCTGCCTTCTGGTTGGTTAGCATTAGGGTCTTCTATTGCACCAATGAGGTTGCTGTCTGATGTTCTAGTAGATTGTTCTTGTAGTGGTTTACATTTGGCCTTTTTTTTAAGACTGGTATCCATGCTTTGTTGACTTTTAACGATTCTTCCTTTCTATTGTAACTATTTTGATGTTTGAATATTTCAATTTTGTCGACTACCTGCCCTATTTATACATTTATCCATGACGTGTTCTCTGCGCGGTCCGTTACTTCGTAAATTGTATCTGCCTTCTGGTTGGTTAGCATTAGGGTCTTCTATTGCACCAATGAGGTTGCTGTCTGATGTTCTAGTAGATTGTTCTTGTAGTGGTTTACATTTGGCCTTTTTTTAAGACTGGTATCCATGCTTTGTTGACTTTTACCGATTCTTCCTTTCTATTGTAACTATTTTGATGTTTGAATATTTCAATTTCATCAAAATAGTTACAATAGAAAGGAAGAATCTTAAAAGTCAACAAAGCATGGATACCAGTCTTAAAAAAGGCAAATGTAAACCACTACAAGAACAATCTACTAGAACATCAGACAGCAACCTCATTGGTGCAATAGAAGGCCCTAATGCTAACCAACCAGAAGGCAGATACAATTTACAAAGTAACGGACTGCGCAGAGAACACGTCGCGGATAAATGTATAAATAGGCCAGGTAGTCGACAAAATTGCCAGTCTCAAGACAACCCTTGAGGATGCCGGACGCAGTCTCTGGCAAAACATTGGGGAACTACAAGCCTCAAGACCACGGCCAAAAGCCCGGAAATCTTCTACAAGATCATCATAATAACTCCGGCCGTGAAAGCCTACGTCAAAGATGAGATAGATTTTCTTGGAGTTATAGGATATGCTCTAGAAAATTTTGTTGCCTAACATTTTGCTGGTATCCTTAAGAATCTGACAAGGATAGCTGGAAAATAGTTTTGTAAAACTAGATCATAGCCTATACGGAGGGTTGTTTCTGATCTCTAATAACAAATGATTTTTAAGTTTTACCTTAAGAAAAGCGTGTCTCCACCATCGAGCATGCTCTAATTGATGGCTCTTCACCCAAGCTATGGTTCGGCATCAGAGTTTCCGCTGCAGAAGACTCTTAAGCAGCACAGCCATGTCTAGAAGTTAGCACTCCTCTTTATATGCTTTCCAGAGACCATCTATTGTTCGAGGACGCCTGTTTCCCAGTGCCCTTTTAAAGAGTCCAAAGACACAAAGTCCATCGGTAATGCATCAGGAGACTTCACTGGGAAGCTGCTGAATGGAATAGCATGTATTCCAGTTTCCTGCTCCATTCTCTCCAGGGATGCCAGGGTTGAACCCGAAGTGTGACTGGAGGCCTTGTCTTGGTGCACCCAGACTTGGTTTTTGTCTGTTACCATAGAGAGCTGGGATTTCAGGTCGGGTAAATTGGGGTGAGAACTTCTTCCGGTTGTACTGGGGTATTACTGAGAGTTGATTTTGGCCTTTTTAGCTACTCTACGAATGGTCAGTTTTTCATTGTAGCAATATCCCGCGATGACCATAAATCCATTTGGAGAAACTTTCTCTGCATTCGGCATACCATTTTTGAAATTTGTTTTCATCCCTTTCTCTATAGTAAATTGCCCGGGGTTTGTTTGCAGTCTCCTAGATAAACATATGCTTAATCAAGTGTGACCAAAAATTTCCATTTTTCTCTTGACAGGTGCTTTTTCATAATTTCCTGCTCTTGGTGCGGCATTCGGTAATGTGACCTGGCAACAATTTATGAACCCTGCTTTTGTGGCGCTTCTCCATGTTTAAATCTTTGTTTATTATGGTGTTTACAGTTTTAAGGGACATTCCCTATCTGTTCGCAATCACCCTTTGTGTTGCAGGGTTACCACCAGAGATAAGAGCCTTGACCTTTCTGATTACATCTGGGGTGCGGTGTAGTAGCAGGTCGTGGATTTACCCGTATTTTTTTTCCTTTTGGAATTATTCCCAAGCGACCCTTTCCCTTTTTATTAAGCACTGAGCTAATTCCACACTTTGACACCATAAAATTACATTTTTGCAAGCCTCAATAATCGTGGAATAACTATAATTAGCGTCGGAAAGGCCAGTAATGTATCCTTCCCAAAACGGGTCTATCTGATTAGGCATTATGAGAGCAACACGCGTGCGAGTTTAACAGAAACAGCACACTGACTGGTTTGATCACCTCACACACTCCTGTCCTGATGACTCACACTCCAACGTCACAATCTACTTGGCAAATCGTTATCAGAGATTGGAAACAACCCTCCATATACCCGTAAAAGCAACTTCATCAACAGAAATTACAGATAAAGAGACAAACAATTAAAATAAGTAGAAGAAACTTTAATTGTAATATGTGTTATATAATTAATACTGATAATCTCATTGAACTGCCTTATACTGCATGAACGTTCAGTATTTTTTACCAATTATATGATTAAGTTATTTTTCCAATTTTTTTTCTATCAAATGCCATTTTCACAGACAGTTAAGGATTTAATGATAATATTCATTAGGCAATGTTTATACCAGTCAATTTTCATAGCTCTGAATAAAATTATGTTCCATCAAATATCTAAAATGTATTCATTGACTGAAAATTATTGTAATCTATGTCTATCAATTCAAAGAAGCAAATATCTTCTGTAACTAGATTGGGATTCTGGACTCTATAAGAAAGTGTTAAATTTAATGAAGCAGCAAAATATGATTTTGTTTTAATTCACCTTCATTTAAATAACATTAAGCAAGACCACATATCATTATACTGAGATAATACCTGATAAGTCGAAAAAGAAATTGTAGCAGGTATCCATTTAGATTGATATAGCAGAATATTATATGGTAACTTGCTTAAACAGTTACTTATGTTGTCTTTTTGAACAAATGATTCTCTCTTCTCTCTAGTGAAAAAGTGATATTAGTTTAAAAAAATCATTCTAGTTCCTGTAACTACTGTTTTCCTTTAATCATAGATAACATAGTTCACAACTGTATTCTAAAATATCTTTTCGGGATTCTTGGCCGTGCCTTGTAGTATTGTCTTCTCGACGTTTCATCACCTTCTATGGGTGACATCTTCAGGAGATTTTGCTTTTGTAGATTTTCGTAGTAACTGCTAATTAGTTGTTAATTTGTGTAATTTTTCTGTAACTATGATTTTTAGTAAATAATTTCTAATTGGTTGAGTTAAACAAGCATAGCTTGCCCATTTGCTGTTGTCATGGTATATGTCATGTCATGACTTACTATATTTCTCAATAACATTTTATTTGACACTTTTCCAAGGCAGGATACCATGTTTTATTAATTCTCAAACCTTCCTCTTTTCTGTTAAAATTTTGTTTATGTTTATATATTTCAATAGCTTCTCTGTTCAAACGAGTATAATAATGTATGTATTACATAAAACCTGAGTGTCATTAAATAACATCATATGATTAGTAATATTATGAAAATATTCAGCTACAGCAGATTTCTGTGATGATTGACCATTTTGACAGTGTCTTATGTGTTCTTTGATCCTGGTATTAACCGAACATTTTGTAGTTCCAATATAAAACATTCCACAACTGCATGGGATGCAATATACACTACTGAAAAGTTTAGAATCTCTAATATCTTTGGTAGATCTAAAATATTCTTGAAGTTTTTAGTAGGTCTATATACTGTTTTAATTTGATGTTTCTGAAGGAGTTTGTCTATACGATATGTAACTTTAGAGATGTAAGGCAAAAAAAAAACTTTTCCTTTAATGTCTTTGTTCTTAGAAACATTATTAACTTTCTTGTTACAATTTGGACATATGAATCTTTCAATCTCTTTGTAAGAGTCCCAATTCATCATGAAAACTTCTTTTAGATAAGTCAATTCATTTTTCAGGTTTTTAATATATGTGAGCCTAAAAACCTAAAAAACAAATTTACTTATCTAAAAGAGGTTTTCATGATGAATGGGTGCTCTTACAAAGAGATTGAAAGTTTCATACATCCAAATTGTAACAAGAAAGTTAACAATGTTTCTAAGAACAAAGCCATTAAAGGAAAAACTTTTTTTTTTGCCTTACATCTATAAAGTTACAGATCGTATAGGTAAACTCCTTCAGAAACATCAAATTAAAACAATATAGACCTACTAAAAACTTCAAGAATATTTTAGATCACCAAAGATATTAGAGATTCTAAACTTTTCGCTGGTGTATATTGCATCCCATGCAGTTGTGGAATGTTTTATATTGGAACTACAAAACAATCAGTCAATACCAGGATCAAAGAACACATAAGACACTGTCAAAATGGTCAATCATCAGAGAAATCTGCTGTAGCTGAATATTTTCATAATATTACTAATCATATGATGTTATTTAATGACACTCAGGTTTTATGTAATACATACATTATTATACTCGTTTGAACAGAGAAGCTATTGAAATATATAAACATAAACAAAATTTTAACAGAAAAGAGGAAGGTTTGAGAATTAATAAAACATGGTATCCTGCCTTGGAAAAGTGTCAAATAAAATGTTATTGAGAAATATAGTAAGTCATGACATGACATATACCATGACAACAGCAAATGGGCAAGCTACTCTTGTTTAACTCAGCCAATTAGAAATTATTTACTAAAAATCATAGTTACGGAAAAATTACACAAATTAACAACTAATTAGCAGTTACTACGAAAATCTACAAAAGCAAAATCTCCTGAAGATGTCACCCACAGAAGGTGATGAAATGTCGAGAGACAATACTATAAGACATGGCCAAATATCCCGAAAAGGTATTTTAGAATACATAATGATAGCCGTGAAAGTCTTAACCAATATCGTTTCTCCTCAACTGCAGAGGGCATCTTCAGTGGTGAGTGCTTCTAGATGGTGTTCCCTCATCGTAGATTCGACTGTGTTCATTCACAGTCGAGTCTACAACAAGGGAACATCACCTAGAAGACTTGCCACTGAAGATGCCCTCTGCAGTTGAGGGAGAAATGTCTGGAAGAAACACCAGTTACAGAACATGGCCACATAGCCTGGAATCTCTTAATATTATGATCACTGGCCATGAAAGCCTGCATTGCACAATTAACTGATATTATGATCATCACGTGGAAGGTAGATTAGAGTATGATGGGTTTCAATAGATTGAATTCATTTTAAGTTTCAGAAAATTGAATTTTGAGTAAAGTCTTGAAAGAAGAAAACTTTATCAGAATGGATTTAGGAAATTGTTCGAGAATTGCCTTGCTTCAATTTTCAAAAACTTCACAAGATTCAACAAGGTAGTTCATTGAATAAATATTAAAGAGATGTGAACAAATGGGACGGTAGTATCATCAGTCATTGATTGAAAATTTGTACAAAGATCTCTAAAACATGTATTTACTTTATTGTGATGAAATTATTTTGGCTTTTATTTTGTGTTTCATTTTAGTTCATAATTTTTATCGAATTTAGTTCATATTGTTATCCTATCGAACTTAAGTCAATTAATTAAAAACACTAGGTCATCTTGTTTTATACCCAAATCCTTCAATATTTTCCAAAAAAAATCATTTTATTTATATTTTCCTTTTATATATAATCAACATTTTATAATTGTATGTGAAAAATGGAAATTAATAAATAGACTGTTTTTAATACACACAAATTAACCTTATTTATGTAATAGGGTTCCTACCAACTTATTCCTTATTTTTCTTCAGCTGTTTATGTATAGAAAGAAGCAACTCAATTTTTTCCTTATGTCAGATATATATGCACAATTTTTTAAATAAATTGCAGCAATAAAGTTGTTATCTCTAATTGAATATTTTACTTTGTTCAATGGAAACAATTATGTGCATTTTTGAAATTAAAAATTACCCCGACCCCTAAAAAATTAAATGCTTCCTTTTTTCCCCCCCCCTTTTTTTTTTCCCCCCCTCGTGACAACCCCGAACCCACACACTGCCTATTCTAACTTTATTCTTTCCAATGAAACCCTCATTTTTTCATTCTAGGTAAATTAGTATTACAATACCTTTTTGATCAAACTTTTTTTGAAATAACCCCTATGTACATATACACCCATATTTTTAATATCATACGTCTAATACTTTACGGAATAAATAGGAAAAGCTTAGTAGAATATACTGGGCACTAGCAGTAAACATGCTTAATTTAATCTTATATTTGAATTCATAGTGCTAAGTAGGCAATGTACCTAAAAACTTCTTAATTTAATGCAATTTATAAAATGCCTATACACTAAAAAGTAAAAATTAATTCTATTTGGAATTTTTTATAATCAAAGTAATAAATACCATCATTTTAATTTCCTACCTGAGTATCTGTAACAGCATTACAAGTCTAGGTTTGTAGGAACCCTTTATGTAAAGTACAAGAGAATAACATATTACAGGCAGTGATCTGTCATTAGTTTAAATCATATCTTTGTCTAAATGGAAATTTAAAGAATTTTTACTTATTGCCACAATATTAAATGTAAGTTATAACGCAATGGAAACCACAAATACATGCTGAAATAACTTAAAAGCAAAAGGTAATATGTTACTCGTTTAAAAATACATGCAAAGTAAGACAATCAGTCTTAAAAACAAGTAAAATTAGTAAACATGTTAGCCATGTTAATCAAATCATTCTATTGTGAACATGGCATCAATTCAAACTTGTAAAAAATCATATTATAATAAATATACATCACAGATTTCTACAGCATGCGTATGATAACTTTATACAATCTTAAACTATGCTATGCTTAAGTTTCTTTTTAATGTAAGCAACTTATGGAACTGATTAATGAAATAATCATTTAAAATATAACTTGTATCACAAATTGAAATAAGAAAAATGATTTGTTGGGATGTTTTCAGCAATCACACCTCTAGTTCACTGCAGTATTAAAAGAAGGAAGCTGCTCATTATGCTTCCAGCCTTCAATTCTGATGTTTAGCCACGATGTCCCAAACTTTATCACAATCAAGGCAGAAGCTACTTCACACAATTCACGAAGACTACTCGTTATGATCAATATATGTATCTATTTCATTTCACACGCAAGACTCCAGCTCTTGTAAATCACTTCTTCAGAGCAACATTTATGATTCAATTCTTCTTCACTTTGAATAATTCCACTTTTAAGTTAAGATAACTCATTCATACACTGGCCTTGCAACACTCTAATAGCGAATTTTCAGTTAGGCTTCACCATTTTAAGTCTTTGTGCTGCTATTTCTCACAGGAACACAAACATTCTTTCCGAGCACACAACTCTCACATTCATTTCTTATTACTGAGCACAAAAACTCAAGTTAGTTAGATGTGCACGAGGATTCACATTCAATTGCATTTTTTTTCAGTGTGCATGTTAATTTCAAATTTATCTCTGTCATGCACATTTTCTTTATGTGCATGCATATACTTTGTTGCATACATTTAACTGCATGCATTTATTCAAATAAGACATCCAGGTACCCAATGCACCAGTATTATAACTACAATTATTTTTATGATTATTTCTTTTACAAGTATTGTAGTTACCTATTATTATTTTTGCTACAACTTACTACGAAATCTCACCACCACCATCACTATTATATACAAATTGAAGAAAGAAAAAAGAGGCCAAAGTTAGTTAATCAGATTCATACGATTGGTAACCAGAGTTAGAGGAAATTCTTGCATAGTTTTGAGTTCAGAGTTCATGTAATGATAAAATCCTTTATTTCCGAAGAATTCCCATGGGATTCGTTAGTGTGTTAAAACCCGACCCCTCTCGGGTGGAATAGAAGCAACCCGACCATCGGGCGAGAGTGACGATTACACGCGACAACGTTTCACAATTGCAAGCTAGGATGGGGATAGCGTCACTCCCATTGGTGGGGCGAAGGAGGTAGTTCTGATGGGTGAGCAACTGTAGAGCTAAAAACAAAAAGAAACATAACAGCATTACAAAAAATTCTAAATCAATACATATTTATACTTTTATTTGAAGACCTCCTTCAGAAAATGTTATTTATCACTTTTTAAGGGGTCCAGTTTCCTTTGGAAAAAAAAATAATAATAATAATTACATTCAATATCAAACAGTTTTATATTGGTAAGTTCCTAAAACATTTTTGATAAAGTTAAAAATTATTTAAATTGCATAATCAAATGTTAAAAAGATCATAATCATGCAAATCAGTGCCAAAATTCATGTGACAATTCCCTTACTTTCTTTCCATCCCATGAAGTCATAAAGCAAAATAAGTAGGTAAATAAATAATTTTAACATTATAATTTTCCTTGGAAATATTGAGGGTGAAAACTATTTCATATAGTTAACATACAAAAGTATCCAAGATTTAAATTTCTTAGAAATTGGATATCTGGTTTATAAAAAATAATTAAGGTTCTTGGCCATTGCATTATATTATATTTTGATGTGATCACGTAACGGATGGTGTGAAAGTCTTGCATCAAGAAAAAAACTTATTTTTTCAAATTAACTTTAAATTATAATGGTAAAATCATAAGTCTTAGGTCTTTACCTGTGAATTTAATAATATTAAATGGTAGTTTTAATGAACTATCAATTTAAGACACTTTAACACAATAATATGTGTTTCAAATACACAATCTTCAAGATTACAAAATTTAAACAGGTTTGATTGTGTATTTTCTAATGCCACCCACTGTACTTCTCATGTTTTAGGTTACTCTAACAGATAGATGGCACTCATCTAAGCATATTTTCCATTAATGTGCCAATTTGGCATACTGTATTACATAGGTGATATGAAATTTAATTGTGTACAGAGACGAGTACAGGATGAATGTGCTGTATAAGGGATGAGGAACTGAAGGAAGAAGGTAAAACCTGATATAGTCCACAGACGAGAAGAATGAAAGCAAGGGACGAAGGGGGGATGGGGAATTGCAAATGATACAATGGCTTTTTATCTGAAAATATAGGAACAGTCATAATGTCCCTCACATCTGTAGTTTTTTTTCAGGCGTATTCATTTTTATGTTTTATATTTTGTGTTTTACGGTAATTAAATTTGCTCTTCTTTTTCAGTTTAGTTACTTTATATTTTAATGTTCCGTAGTTCACTGTGAGGTAAGGGTGATGATTAAAATTTTGAAGTGTGTCTGTCAGACTCAGAACTAACACGCCCGTTCAGTGTCTAAATGAAGGTAAGTTATAGTACAATCCTTCATGATATAACGTGCTGAGAATAAAATACTTACTGCTTTCATTCACTTCGTCTGTGAACTATATTCATTCATAGCCTATTTTGTGAGAAAGGTGTTATTATATCTTGGATAACACACTGCATACAAAAAAAAAGTATACAAAGTGTAAATGTTATTAGGTGCCATATTATATAGTTTGTATAATATTTCAGCAAATGTAGCAAAAAAAAGGTTTAATAACTTTCTTTTGTAACTCGCACTTTATTTTTTATTTGAATTAAGAAATGTTTTGAGATTGATATTAGCCAAATTCTTTTCTACAGTTTCTTTCAACTCCTGTTTGATGTTAAGCTCTTGGGTTTGGTTATGTAGAGTGAAAGGTTAAAAGATGACATAATTTTGTTATTAATTTTAAGATCTATTGTCTCACCTCAGTAAGCAAAATCAGTGCATTTGTGTTACCATAATATTCTATTGAAATAATCTATTCCCCTTTCCAGAAACATTAGACTGAAATAAAAACATATTTTTCTGGCAAAAGCTAGGTAATTAGAAACAACATATATTATCAATATTATGAAACTGAATTGGAAATTCTACACCTCACCTCATAAAAATACGAATTTCTCACCTGATTAGTTTTGAAAGCAATTTCTCCCATCCTTAGCTATACATTGACTGTTTGAATTGAGTTGTTAATACCAGGATTCTTCCTCCCCTCTAGTTCAGGTTGAATGAACTTCGAGATCAACTCTTGCTTGCCGGGAACTTCAAAATTCATGGTTCTGTACTTATTCTTCTGAATAAGTATATTTTTCCTTCATAGCTAATTATGGGAAATAACATTATGAGGTTCTACTAAAAAAAAAAAAAAAAAATTGGACACTCGCACAAAGGAACACTTTAGAAATATTAAAAATGGTAAATTGAAATATCAGCTATTGCAGCACATAGTTTGTTAGAGAGTCATAAAATTGAATAAGAGACCAAACTTCTAAAACCTTTGGAAAAACCTTTAGAATTGACAATTTGGAAGAAGATATATATTCAGAATAACAAATTTAGATCCATGAATTTCGAAATTCCTGATGAACAGGACCTGATCTCAAAGTTCATCAAATCAACACCAGATGGCATCATTATAGATGAAGTTTCCATCAAAAATCTAGTAGTCATAATATCGGTTGAAAATGGAAGAGATGTTCTCTTGAAAAATGCAGTTCACATGTTTAAAGAAACAAACTATGAGGTAAGATAAGACGTAACTCATTCATTCATGGATGTATCTTATTGCAAACTGTTAGTTCATAGGATTTAATATTTTAGTTTCCTTTCCAATTATGTGATTCTGTATCAAATATTGAGCTGCAATTGCCAATTTTTCAATTTCACCATTTTTAATATTTTTCTAAAATGTTCTTTAGTAAGAGCATTCAAATTTCTTTATGTTATTCTTATTTATACTTTATTGCATCATTGCAACTAATTTGGTAAATTCCAGATTTTTCACAATGTAGGGTTTTATTTTTCTTATTTGCTTTTAGAAGATTACCCGGCTAAATTTGTTTGTGGGTGCTATTATAATATTGAATTTGCTAATTTTTTCCTGAATTTTTTTTGTGTGTTTCAGGATGGAAAGCAAATTTCTTGTATTGTTTTCTTTTAATTACCATTAGTTTGTAGGGCGAAATTTTTCTCAATTATTTTTGTTTATTTAATTTATTTAACTTATTTATTATCATCTTCTTCTTCTTCTTCTTCCTTCCAAGTATTAGGCCAAGGCCTGTTACGATCCTATAGAAAATTTTCCCTCCAGCTTCTTCCGGAAAATTCTCGTATAAGACTTGAAAGCATAATAATAGTCCCTTCGATTGGTTGCTGGCCAAAGGAAGGCAAGACCAGTGATGGGGCTGCCATCTTATAGCCTCTGGTTAGGCTTTTCTGGAGAAGAAAATAAAATAAAGGAAAGAAGAAATGGAAGAAAGGAAAGACTCCCTAGCCCTCGGATGCCCTAATAGCAACGGGGTCGAAAAAACAAGAGTTAACCAAGAGAGGTTAGATAGTAAAGTTAAAAGAGTGCAAAACACAAGTAAGTGGAAGAAATGTTTTGCTCGGCTTGGGCACCTTGTGGTCGCCATCCACATATCCCCTAGATGAGGACCCCTGAGGGGATTTACTTCTTATTAAAATCATTTAGTCTGGCTTTGTGTAAAATGAGATTGTATTCTTCTTTAAATTCTCTTCACCTAATGGAATTTTTTATTCTTCTTCTTCTTCCTTCCAAGTATTAGGCCAAGGCCTGTTACGATCCTATAGAAAATTTTCCCTCCAGTGTTTCATAGGACGGCCCAGTGATCTTCGTCCTCTTGGTATATAATTATAAATAGCTTTGGGGATCCGATTTGAACTCATTCTTTCAAGATGGTGTTTCCAATTTAGTTGGTACTGTTTAATATATTCCAAAATTGGCGTAGTCTTCAATTCTTTTAAGATATCGGTGTTCCTTTTCCGATCCCATCTGGTGTAACCCGCTGTTCTGCGCATGAATCTCATTTCACAAGCCGTTATTCTGCTTTCATGTTGTTTTCTTAGTGTCCATGCTTCACTACCATAGGTCAACACTGGTCTAGCCAAAGTGTTATATAAACGTAATCTGGTGTTTTTTTGTACAAGGGATGGTTTCATAACTTGATTAATAATTCCTTAATAATAATTTTTTTATCCTGTACAATAAATGTTGGAATACTGCATGTTTATGTGCTATATGATTGAAATCTGAAGATTTATGTAATTATCTGTGCGAGTATTCTTTCAGTAGATGTTGAATTCAATTTTTTTGTTCTTGCTCATTCCTGATTTATATACAGATTAAGAAACAAGACTTTGTTATTATCGTCCAATTCTACAATAAACTTGATGAATTCATCCTGTCAGTTAATATTCCGATGAAATTATAAAATATTGATAACTTGCCTCATAGTGTTACTTCCCATTAGAATTTTATTAAAAACATTTATTATACATTTTTGTTTAGTTATTTGTGTTCTAATCTCAATTTTTTTGGCAACTTATATCATTTACACTCTGTATTTAATATTCTTTAAAGGAGATCTTCACCTACTGATTATAACCTGTTATCAATAATTCTATATTTATTTTTTCATAAACACAATTTTCTGATTTCAACTTTCATAATTATTTATTACTAAAAAAATATTATTATATATGTAAATTATATTTTAGATATATGAACATTTTAGGGAGATTCCTGACCTAATTTGATCACTTACTAAAAAAACAAAAACTCTAAAGACAAATATAACTTTATGTGAAAGAATTTTACCAAGACAGAAATTCATTTCTACTTATTACTTATATTTTCAATAAAGTGTTTACTTGAATAGAAGCTGCTTTTTGCATTATCGAAGCAAAGACTCATAGCATTCAGCGATTGGGAATTAACAATTTATAAGAGAAAAATTTGTGTTTTAGATTGGAGTGCACAGATAGCTCAGCAGTAGCGCATTGGGTTCAAACCCCAGTCTGAGCATATAATTTTTCTCTTCAAATATAATTTGTTCTTCAGTGAGAAGTGTTAAATTAATAATAAAAACATTGAAAGAAGTCCTGCTGGCTTTATAAAGTAGTTTTAAATTCCCAATTAAATGTCTTCTTAAATAGAAGATGCCATTTGCTTAATCAAAGCAAAGGCTTGTAGCATTGGGTGATTGGGAATTAATTATGTATAAGAGAAAAATTTGTGTTTAGACTGGAATGCCCAGATAGCTTAGCAGTAGAGCATTGGCCTAGAAAGCTAAAGTCCTGAGTTCGAACCCCAGTCTGAGCATATAATTTTTCTCTTCAAATATTAGTTACTCTTATTTGCCCACAGATGTCATGAATGGTATGCAGTCAACATGCCAACCCAATGAGTCATCTAGCAGGCAACTAAGGTATTACTAGAATGTTGAGGTCAGTAAATTTTGCTTATATGCCTTTTTATTCAGGCTTAAGGATCTTTAATGAGCCTGAATATCTTCATACTTGGGACCCATAACTTGAAGTCCCTGCCAGAGGACTTGCTCCTCAGATTTTTCCATCCTAAAAAAATCTATTGACGCCGGTCAGGTTTAAATCTGCAACTCTCGGGACCAGAGGCATATAATTTATCACCCATCATATTTATTGGGATAACACAACTTTCAATACTTTTAAAATTTATTCAGAAGCACCGTTGAGGTTATGTCATAAAATATTAAAATACAAAATCATGTGGTAGAGCACTTGGTCTAGAGAACCAAGGGTCCCGGGTTCAAGTCCTGGCCTCAGTGTATAATTTTTTCTCTTCAGATATGACTTATTCACCATTGAAATGTATGAAATTAATAATAAAAACATCGAAAAAAGCCGCACTGGCATTTATAATGTAATGTATAATTCCCAAATATGTTGAGCCGCCATTTGCAAAGATAGAAGCAAAGGCTTAATAAATAGCATTTGGTGGGTGGGAATTACAATGTATATAGAGAAAAATTAGATTGGTACTTGCTCAGGTAGCTCAGGTGGTAGAGCACTTGGTCTAGGGAACCAAGGGTCCTGGGTTCAAGTCCCGGTCTGAGCGTATAATTTTTCTCTTCAAATATGATTTATCCATCATTGAGATGCATGAAATTAATAATAAAAACATCGAAAAAAGCTGTACAAAATTATTACCGGGTAAATCTGCCGTCCTCAACCAAATTATAAAATTTCATTAAGTAGTTAAAATATGAAGGCCTTTCAAAAACAATGTTTCATCTTTTGCAATTGGTACTCACGTTGAAATGCAGATTTTAACTACTTAATGAAATTTTATAATTTAATTTAGAATGACAGATTTACCAGGTACTAAATTTGTATTTTAATATGTTATAACATAACTTTGTCTTCCAGGCGCCCCAACCTCAGAAGTGGTTTAAAATTCTCCCAATGCCAGGAATGTCATAAAATGACTTGGAGGCATTGGAAGAAATAAAATATATATTTATTCAATTTTAATAATAACTTAACGTAAAACTGCTTATGAATTAACAACCACAGAGAATACAACAATAAGAGGACGCATTAAATTTGTGAATAGTTTATGTATTAATAAGGTAAACAAACAGGCATAAAGTTACATTTTCTCTGCAGAGTTTTCTCTATTTAATAGATAATGGGTTTATAGTCCAAATATAAAGAAGAGAAAGTGGGAGGATATAATGAAAAGGTAAGAATGCAAACAATGAGAGGTTTGACGAGAAAAAGAAGGAATAGTCACAAAGCAAAACCTCTTCTTCATCGAAACCTTACACTGTCATATTACACTCCACCCCCTCCTCATAACCTCAAATCCTTACAAGCAACAACTAGTTATTGAAAACAGGTTAATTACGTATTACAGTGCAGTCAATTCTCAGTTTCAAAACTTCTCTCACAGAATTTATAAATTAATTTATTTATATGTTTAATAGTATTTTAATAAGAAAACATGGCCTTTAGGAATGAAATTTAAAAGATCTTGTGATTGATGAAATACTAGTACATTCAATTTTTCATACAATTAATAAAAATGTTTAAATTCCACTAATAATACTATTTCTTATTATTGAAAATAAATTAATAAAGAGTTAGAATATTCACGACTCACCCCATGTTTGTAGATTTCTTGAAGACCGGTTTTGATATGTTACATATCATTATCAATTTTTTTCTAACTGTTGAATCGGCAGTTGGTGTTACTGTAGATTGATTTATGCTCTCTCTCTGTTGGTTGACCGATTAACTTCCAAATCAGATTTCTTTCCCCGGAAATTTCAAAATTCATGATTTTCTTTCTATTTTTGTGGATGTAAAAAAAAAATCAAGAACGTTGAAATTCCCAGGGAAAGAAATTTGATTTGGAAGTTCATCAGTCAGTCAACAGAGGGAGCAGAAATCAACTTACAGGATCACCAACCATGGATTCAACAGTTTAGAAAGAATTGATTAAAACCAGTCTTCAAGAAATCTACAAACACGAGATGGGTTGTGAAAATTCTTACTCTCTATTAATTAAAATAAACTTCATATATGGTGAAATTAAACCTCATAGTGATTAATTCCTATAAAAGTTAAATAAACTTCATAGTTTAACTTTTATAGAAATTAATCACTATGAGGTTTAATTTATGGTGAAATTAAATGTTTTTTACCTCTCCTCTTCTAAGTAGATTGTGATTTCGAGACCATAACAGTCTCATCTTCAGTACTTTTTTGGCGACTGATGTTATGTTGGTCGGAAGAAGAAGAGTTTCTTCCGATCGACATAACATCAGTCGCCAAAAAAGTACTGAAGATGAGACCATTATGGTCTCGAAATCGCGATCTACTTAGAAGATTTATATGAGGAGAGGTAAGAAACATTTAATTTCACCATAAACTTCATAGTATCATTTCCTTTAGTTATTAAATTGAAAATGAAATTCGTTATGTCTGATTAGCATCCCTAATTCGATTCGGCTATAATACAGATTTTTTTTCTTTGCACATAAGGTTTAGAACAAGACTGTATCTCATGAGGGCAATTGAATATTTATTTGATAATAGAAGTAGTGAAATCTGGTTAAGAAAAGCAAAACTAAAGTTAAGGCAATGCATCATGCTAACCACAATACTTAATATCATTACCCAAGCAGTGATGGCAACCATTTAATCTCTGTCATGCCACAGTATTAAATTTTAATAAAATTTAAAATGACCTATTAATTAAGCTGTAATATGGGAACCTTTATATATTAAATTTGGGAATTTTTAACATTATGAGGTTCAATTAATAATAATTAAATGAATCGTGATTTCTTCCTACCTCATACTTCTATGTTTCTTTAAACACAGCACTGCAGTATTGGCGACACGTTGTCGTCATCATCAGCTGTTTTCAATTTTTTTCCCCTTTTGCCGGTAATTCTCTATTTATTAAAGCTTTCAAAAGGATTTACATTTAACGAACTTTTGTCTGCCATTTTGAATGTTGTTGTCGTCCTTGAGCAATCGTGATTATTCCCGTGACTTGACTTGTCTGTTATATTTATATATTAAATTTGGGAATTTTTAACATTACCGGCAAAAGGGAAAAAATTGACAGTCGTGAAAACAGCTGATGATGACGACAACGTGTCACCGATACTGCAGTGCTGTGTTTAAAGAAACAGAAGTATGAGGTAGGAAGAAATCACGATTCATTTAATTATTATGGGAACCTTTCTCCACATTATTCTTGAAAACATTCTAACTGTGTCTTAAATAGTTTTTTTAATTAAACAATAAAAAAGGGATGATTAATATATTATGAAATAAAAATAAATATGTATATTAAAGGTAAACAAGTTCTAGTATTTTTCTTTTAATCTCATTTTATTATAACTTTATTTTAATTTCAGTGTATAACTCCATGTTACTAATGTTCTTATTTAATTTTGTTTTATTAATTTTATGTTTGTCTCATTGTTTTGAGATCAAAGATACAATATCTATTTACCTGTCATTAGAAATAAATAAATATTTAAAGTATATTGTTGGTGAAGTATATGGTGATTGAAAATGAAACATTATTTCAAAGTAACACAAACTAAAATATTAAGACATTTTATCATTACAGTAGATTCTAGTTTAATTTTTCTTTATAAAATGCAATTTTTACTTCATTCCAGTCTAAAATATATATTTTTTGTGACCAGTCTCATGGACTAGTGGTCAGCATTCCTGACTACTTTCATGGGATCTCAGTTCAATTCCCGGCAAATTCATAGGACTTTTTTTCTTAAAGGGAATTATTCCTGTGGTTGCCCATAGTCTGGAATTTAGGTTTAGTTTAGGTTAAGAATTCTCCTGATGCTTTATTACCATTTATCACCCATCATATCATCGGGGTAACATAACTTTGCCTTCCAGGTGTCCCAAACCTAAGAAATGGATTACAATTCTGCTAATGCTTGGGGAGAAAGCCAAAAATGTCATAAAAGACAACCTGGTGGCATTAGACAAAAATTTTTTTTGTTAAATGAAATTTTCCTTAACTCATCATGTTTTACCTTGAATAATTCTGTTTAAGCCTTTAAGTCCTTTCAGATAAAGATACTGGTTATAAAGCAAGTAAAGAGAAGTGGTCACATCCCCAAAGAGGCAAGGGTGACTAAAGTAGATAGCAGATGACAATACAGGGAATTGTGTGGTTAGCACAACATCCTGTTTAAGTTTTCTTAATTTGATTTTGCTACTTCTTGTATCAGTTAACCTCATAAGGCTGAGTGAACACTGTTCCAGATCTTGTACTCAAAAATTTCTACGGAATACCTGGGAATTCACCTTAAATATTGAGATGCCAGTTAGACATGCTGTTATATTTGAAGAGAAAAATATATGCTCAGACTGGGGTTCGAACCCAGGACCTTTAGCTTTTTATGCCAATGCTCTACAAACTGAGCTACCTGGGCAAACCAATCTAAACTGTTACTGCAAAGAAGCAAGTATCAATGATAACTTGCAACATTTATTATTAAAATATATTATTTATTATATTACAGCTCTACTGCTGTCAAAATATTTTCATATCTTTCAATTCCTAATATCACCGCGGCTAATAATATTTCTGATTATGGTTCATGTAATTTTATATTTTATCAAGGTAATCGCATTATATTTTACTTTGGTGCTAGGCCTATATTTTAATTCTGAAGCACTACAAATACAAAGAATAAAGTTCGTCTTCTCAGTTTTTTATAGTATTATAGAAATTGAGAAAATTAAATATAAGGAAAACAATTATTTTATATTAATTAGTTATGAAACTTAATTATTTTAAGATTAAAATATTCCAACTTAGTTCTAGAATCAATTTATATTTAAATTTAAGTTAATTGATTAAAAAAGCCTATATTTTTATATAAAATTATTTTTTTAAGATACAAATTCTTTAATTTAAAAATCAATTATATGCACTATTTCAATGCTCACTGTATTCATAAATCTTTAAAATTGTTATATTAATGATAATACAATATATGAGAATTGACTACACACTGAAATAAGATAATTTGAGAAAATAGAGGAAGGGTGGACTGTACCCTCATAATATCCGGTATATATCAGCTGCTGCCGGTCCTGCTGCAGCGGCTCTCCTTACCTGGCAAAACTCTTGAATGCCGCAGATTGAGGATTAATGCACAATGGTACTCTACTGGTATTCAGTTGTTCTGCAATAAACTTGTGCATTTCCTCTGCAAAACAAATACCGCACATCATTAATAAATTTAATTATAAGATACGCTATCGCACTTCATTAATAAGTTGAATTATAAGATGTGCTAGTAATACTGTTCAAATCATTTTACTAAAATTCGTAAACACCTTAACAGAAATTTTGGATAATTAACCCTAGGAAATTTTATCTTATTAGACAAATCAACTAATATGAAAGTTAAGAAGGATGCCATGGATTTCTGTATATTGCCAATGCTGCTACAATGGATCACTCATGGTCACTAACCAAAAAAATAAATAACCACAATATAAATCTGCTAGAGGAAGATGGAGCAGAAGCTAGTGATCACGCAAAGAGATCAGAGAAGAAATGAAGACATCTGCAGGTCAACAAATCTGAAAGATGCAGAGAACACAGCAATATATTCAAAGTGCAGTTGGGGAGGACATGTATTCAGAATGGATCCAAAAAATGGACATATGCAGGAAATAAGAGCATGGGGAAGGAAAGGATGTGATGTTTTCAAGTGTCAACTAGGGAGCATGTGGTTTAAAATAGCAGCAGAGAGGCAAAAGTGGAAGAAATCTATAAAAATTTAGAGATCTATGTAAAGAAATCTTAGTGCCATGGAAATAGTTAGTCCAAAGCATTCTCTGTAAAGCACCCTGTAACAGGAGGCTCTTGCTTGCACCGGGATGTTAATGGGCTAATAATAATTATAACCCTAGAAATGTCAGTCTTATTTTCCATAGTGCCAGGCAAACTCATATAAATTTTTAGATTTGCAGTAGAATATTAACCATAGTTTAGTTATTACTACATGTATGTTATATAAATGGGTGTATAGAAAGAACATTTAACTTCAGTTTTATTATATAAAGAAGGGGTTGGATACATGAGGTGCAAAGAAATTATGCTCAAATTCACAACTTACATTTTTCTCACTTTTCTGCAATGAATTCATAAATATATGGGGGGGGGGAAATGTAACCATTAAAATATAGCATATTAAATGTTTTTTTTAATATCACAAGAAGCACTTAGTTAAATTGTCATACACTACATGGCTGAAATAAGAGAGAGAGAGAGAGAGAGAGAGAGAGAGAGAGAGAGAGAGAGAGAGAGGGAGAAAGAGAGAGATATATACAACATGCAAATGTCTATGTTGTATAACGAGTAAATTCCTTTTCTGTATGTCTTATTTCTCCAACTCTACAAGACATGGGTTATAAAAGGTGAAGTGATCCCATTATAGGCCTTAGGAGGCCCTTGAGTTAGTAGACGGTTAAAGCTCCAATCTTCCTAGACAATCAGCATGGCCCCGTCATAGATTTACAGAACATAACAAGAACCTCAAGCCTAAAATAAGAGGAATCTGAGAAAAAAATTAGTACTTTCAAATTCAGATTAGAATTGAAATGTTAATGATTTAAGTTGTTAAAAGAGTGTCATTAAATAAAGTAATAATTTGATACATAGATCTAGGTTTTAATTTTTGAGTCAAATTAATTTTATTCCCTGAAAATAAATCAAATACAGCCTAAAGATAACTTGTTGGAAATTAAAGCAATGCTTTAATCATTAATCAATCATTAATCAGCTATAAATAATGTATATCAATGTGATGTCATCAGTGGCGTGCATTTAACCCCAGCTACCCCAGCACTACTGGGATAATTAGTATATTAATAATTTCGGATTAAAATAAAATAATATATATGCCAAATTTCATTCAAATCAAGTATGCATGAACATCAGAATTCAAAATTCCCACCACCCTAGCAGACTATCACATTCGGTTTGACAGAGCCTTCTGCATTTCACATTATCTCCATAGAGGAACACATACAGTGTTTCCTCTATGTTATCCCCACCAACACCAGCTATTTCGCTGTAGATGAATTAGATAACCCACTAAATGAATCTGCCTGCTAAGTCCAGCGATAACCCGCTAGATGAAGCTTGTATCTTATTCCATTGATTTTTTATTGAACACCAGCTAGCTGAACCCAGAAATGTCGCAACTCGAATAAGTATACACAAGGTCGAATCACCTTTCAACTTATCGATTCATGAAACATTCATTGACGAAGAAACATGATTGGTTGATTTGGAAAGCGCCAATTCCACAATAATAGATTTTTTAGAAATAAGCGCCAATTCCACAATAATAGATTTTTTAGAAATAAAATTTTGATAATTTACAATATTTAATTTATGTTAGTTATATTTTTACGAAATACAAAAAAATAAATAAATAAATAAAATTATGTGATACATTTTGTCAGCTGCAGCAACCATTTAATTTAAGAAGCTTTATTTAATATTATCTGAATAACAACAATTGAATTATTATGAACGTGTATATATCATTTGTGGAAAGCAACAGTTGGATTTAATATTGGCACTGGGTCTGTTCAAATGCGTTATTAATACTTTTAAAGTGTTACTGATAAATGTGATTTGTCAATTTAGTAAAAATGAATGTAAGTGACCGTATAATTTACATACTAGATCATTTTCGTGCAGACCTTTCAACGAGAAAAAAGTGACCTCATAAAACAAACTAGACCAACTCAAGATTTACTGGATCTAACAAAAAAACAAAAAAAAAATACACAAGGCAGTACGTTTTTATATACTATAAGTCATATTTTCATTACACAGCTGGGGTAATTGCTCTGACCACCGCACACCACTGGATGTCATTTAAAATAATAATATATAAAAATAAAACATACATACATACATACAGTGAAATCCACAAGAATCCTAAAATCACAGATTTTATTTCAAATTCATGAGAAGTGTTGTAACTTGGAAATAATCTATAGAGCAGAAATTATGAAAACATATTAAATTATTGTAAATCAATGATAAAGAGAAAAATTTTTGCCTGAACCGGGAATCGAACCCCGAACCTTTAGCTTTCCGTGCTAAAGCTCAGTCCACTGAGCTAATTCAGGCTTCATTCCAATCCAAGCAGAAATCCTTCCTTTACGTTACTCTACTGGTCCCACATTCAATTGCAATGAATCATCATTCACAAATACGCAATGAATGGCTTCTACCTGAAGAAGACATGAAGGGACTCCACACAGCTATAGCATTATTTATTAAATTAATATTGAGAAGCTAAAGCTATTACTATGATAGAAATAAGTAAATTAATGAACACAATTAAATTATTGTAAATCAATGGTAAAGAGAAAAATTTTTGCCTGAACCAGGAATCGAACCCCGAACCTTTAGCTTTCTGTGCTAATGCCCTGTCCACTGAGCTAATTCTCTTTACCATTGATTTACAATAATTTAAATGGGTTCATTAATTTACTTATTTCTATCATAGTAATAGCTTTAGCTTCTCAATATTAATTTAATAAATAATGCTATAGCTGTGTGGAGTCCCTTCATGTCTTCTTCAGGTAGAAGCCATTCATTGTGAATTTGTGAATGATGATTCATTGCAATTGAATGTGGGACCAGTAGAGTAAGGTAAAGGAAGGATTTCTGCTTGGATGGGAATGAAGCCTGAATTAGCTCAGTGGACAGAGCATTAGCACAGAAAGCTAAAGGTTTGGGGTTCGATTCCTGGTTCAGACAAACATTTTTCTCTTTACCATTGATTTACAAATTTCAACGTATATAGAGAAAGATTTGCGTTTAGATTGGTACTTGCTCAGGTAGCTCAAATGGTAGAGCACTTGGACTAGAAAACCAAGGGTCCCGGGTTCAAGTCCCGGTCTGAGCGTATAATTTTTCTCTTTAAATATAATTTAATTGTGTTCATTAATTTACTTATTTCTATCATAGTAATAGCTTTAGCTTCTCAATATTAATTTAATATTAAATTATATTTACATACATTATATAAACTCAAAATATAAGACATGACTTACAAATTTCAACATAAACTAAATGTTGAAGTTTTAGACATCTCTTTAAATAGCTTACATTTCTAACAGAATAATATTTATGCTAATAGCTGAAATATCTGGATTTACATTTGAATTACTTCATTAACACAAGTTTACTTCTTAGAAGAATGTCCTCCTGGACACACAGGTGACTAGTAGATCAAGGGTCTTCTAAACCTGACATGCCATTGAGTATTCACAGTACATTTCATGAATTACAAAATGGTACATCACATCACACTATAATCCCTTAACAGAAAACACACTAAAAATAAGATAAAATTGGCATACCTTTCACTTGCTGTACTGAAGTTAGTTTTTTCTCCCATAGATCATCAAAACTATGTGGAGCAACAGGTTCAAAGTCAGCTGTATATTGCCTCATGCCTCCTGTTGTCGTATAACAGCATTTACACATACATGAATGATACCTCAATCTGCCTTCATCTAGGTATGGGTGAGCCAGTGCATCTACTACTGTTATTCTCTTATCCTGAAAACATGAACACTGCATGATAAACGTGTCTTTCTTTCTGGAAATCACAATACTAATTTTTAATTCAGGAAAAGTTGAAATTGTTATTTACAGAAGCTAATAAAAAATTAAAAGAGCTAACAATGGATGATTTTAATGGTAAGGTGATATTTACTAATATTGAATTTTATTAATACTTCATAGTGTTACTTCCTACCAAGTTTAAATGGAATATTTGTTTTATGTCTATCGCCTACCCACTGGAATTTTTGCACCTCAATGTAAAAGTAAGCACCTCTCCCAGTTCTGAGATTCAAAATTTTCACATTAATATTTTCAACTCAGCTGGGGAATTAAATGTGATCACATTAGATATGCTAATAACTGAGCCTGCAAGGAGGGATAACCTTTATCAGGCTTGCCGAAGTGACAAGTCAGACTGGGAGTGGCCTGAGTCTCCCACAAACACAATTTATCTTCTAGTTTATACATTCACACTCACAGATATATAATTTGGACACTAAATTATTAAAACAGTTAGAAAATACAAAAGAGCTAACTATTTGGGAAAAAATCTTTATTCAGAAGAACGAAAACAGAGTTATGAATTTCAAAATACCGGCGGAACATGACCTTGTTTGGAGGTTCTTTGGCCAACCACAGGAGGGAGCTGACATCGACATCCAGAGTTTACAACATAAATCCAACCAGTCTGGGCAAGATGCTGAAGATGATTGAGATCCAATCGAAACATGTTCAAGAACAAATCAACATTAATATTGAGGTAAGATAAACTGACTCAAAATAAAATAATTAAAAGAACCTCAAAATATTACTTCCTAAAATAAAACATGAACCCATGGGTTCAATAGTTCAATTGAGTTAGTTTATTATTAGGAAAGCAGAAGGTCTCACATTAGAATAGCAAAATGACCACTTACCGGATCAAAGACTAGCATCTGACACAAGAGGTGCACAGCCTCATGTGTTGCTTGGGATGAAAGTGTGTACAATGCAGTGAGAGAGGGAGGTTTCGGTGCACGTCGCAACATGTGTGTGCGTGCCCCATCACATGCATACCGCATATCTTCCAGAGTAGGTGTGCCCAGAAGTTCTGTTATCAATTCAAGCTGTAAAAACAAAGTTTAAAATAACATTACACAAAATAGGATGCAAAACAGCAATTCAATACAAATTAAATGTATTTAATATATCATCGTGAATATTTTAGGTTTATTCCTGTATTTAATATAAAAATCAATTAATTACACAATTTTGTTAGAATTTACATGTCTGCACAAAGAAATTAAACATAATCAATTGAGTTGGTGTTTACTTGATGAAAATCCATATTTATTAATTAAATAAAAATAAAACGTAGTTTTATTTGATTTTCATATTTATTATATAATTCAGTGACAGCTGTTTCGGTACACTGTACCTTCTTACATGTCTGAAGAAGGTACAGTGTACCGAAACAGCTATCACTGAATTATATAATATATATGAAAATCAAATAAAACTATGTTTTATTTTTATTTAATTAATAAATTAAACATAGGCTCAATTATGGAAATGTGTGCTATTATGCATTGCAGAGACTCTTGATGTGCCAACTCCTTTCAAAAAACGTTAAACTGAAAATATATAAAACTATTATTCTACCAGTTATATTATATGAATGCGAAACATGGACTCTTACTTTAAGGGAGGAAAGGAGATTACAAGTATTTGAGAATAAAGTACTTAGGAAAATTTTTGGACCAAAGAGATATGAACAAACAGGTGAATGGAGAAGACTTCATAACAATGAACTACATGGTCTTTATAGGAAGCCAGATATAATAAGAACAGTTAAGTCTTGTAGACTGCGATGGGCAGGACATGTTGCATGTATGGGGAATGAAAGACTTGCATGGAAGCTTCTTGTAGAAAGCTAGAGGGAAAACACCCAATTGGTAGACCAAGAATGAGGTGGGAGAATAACATTAACTATGATTTGAGGAAAGTAGATTATACAGGGAATGATTGGAAAGCATTAGCTCAGGATAGGGATGTATGGAGAGCTTATGCCTGTGTGGCCATGAACCTATGGGTTCGATACTGCCGGTGAGTAAGTAAGTAAGTAAGTAAGTACACATTCATTAAATTAGCAAATCTGATTGGTATATCGCAGGTCCTGGTTTTAATCCCTCATTATGCCATAGATTTTTTTTTTATGTTTAGGGTTTGAAATGTGGTTTGCTCAGCCTTGTGAAGACAACTAACAATGTTTAATTATTTGAAAATACAATAGGAAGTAACATTCTGAGGTTTACTTAATAAATAAGTTTGGTCTGTATTCTTCTTACCTCTGTACCAATTGAAGATGGAGCAAACATGCTTTGAAAAATATGTCTAAAAGAAATAACTATATGAGGTAAGAAGAATACAGACCAAAACTATTTATTAATGAGTAGTTAGTTGAAATGAGAAGAAACAAATAAGGTAGTGGTGTTGTTTAATGCTCAGCATTTGGCAATGAAGCCATTAGCTCTCTTGCACACTCACTATTTTTCTATGATGGATCCAGGAGGTAATGCTTTGACAAGCTTGCTCAAAATGACCTAAAAATTGCCAAAAAATGACCTATCCATAAAAAGTTAAGAAAATGCAAAAAAAAGTCCTAACGAATTGCTTTTATTTAATCCGGTTTTTTAATGTCATACATTTTCATATATGCAAGCAATGTTTCAACCTTCATAAGAAAAAGATGCAAAATCATTAAATGCCTTGCCCTAGTGATTATAATTATATTGTTTTATTAATTTAAGTAGCTTGTCATGGACCTTGTAATTTGGCAGCGTATATCAATAGCGCAAAAACTTCCCGATATGTACCAGTTATCCAGTTATTTCATACATAAGCCGCACCCTAATTATGAAACTTAATTTTAGGTAAAAATGTGTGGTCTATACACACGTAAATATTGTACAATCTGCTATGCCCAATGTGAAGACTAGGTGGATACATTAAATGGGGTCACGATTTAATATGGTGAAATTATAATGTTCATTCTACAATAAGTCAGCGAAAATGTGTACTAGCCTAATTGTTGCCTGCACATGTCTTTTGCTTAAAAGTCAACGGCGAATTAAAATGCAAGTATTGTATTTCTTATAGATGGAGCATTAGTCATTCATGCTTATAATTTTGATTTCTCTTTAATTTGTCACTCATATTAAAGGACAAATTAATACATTAAGAGAAAATTTGTTAAATTAATATTGAGAAGCAAAAGCTATTACTATGATAGAAATAAATAAATTAATGAACATATTTAAATTATTGTAAATGAATGGTAAAGAGAAAAATTTGGGGGTTCGATTCCAGGTTCAGGCAAAAAATTTTCTCTTTACCATTCATTTACAAGAAAATTTGTTGCCTAAACTGGGACTTGAACCCAGGCTCTCTGATTCTCTGTGCCCATGTTTTATCCATTAAACTATCTAGATTCCTGATTTAGACAGAAATTTTTCTCTTACTTATACAGTCCTGTAATGCTTGAAGTCAAGAACCCTAAAGTTTTCTTGTGAATTTCTACCCTGGTGACTTCATAAAATGTTTTAATCATTAATTTTTTTATGTTGATTATAGATATTTTGTTGTACAACAGGAAGTTCATTCTATTATTAATCTAAAAACGAACCAACTATTTTTTACACACGAAATCAAGTCATCTTATCAAAGATCATGTGTGCATCTTCCCTATGCCACATGATTTAGCAGAACTGCGACAATTAATTATAGATGCTTTCATTGATATTGATGCTAGGATATGTGTGAACTGAACTATATGACTGATGTCTGCTGCATCACCAAGGGTTCACATACTGAGCATCTCTAAGATGCATAATAAATATGGAGAGATTCTGTATGTATTGACATGACTTGCCCAATTGTATCTGCCATAGTTATTGAACTATCAATGCTTGAAACACTAGAGCAACTTACAAATAGACCTGTACTTTATTATTTTATTTTGTTATTACTAGGGAGCGAATTTTTATGTTCAAAAAGTTAAGATTGCAACATAGAATAGCGATAAAATTAATGTAATAAGCTCTTTATATCCAATCAACTGATTTGTTTATAATATACTGTAAATTACAAAAATGTTTCTTAATATTTTTTGTGTGGAATCTAGCATTATTACATTTATATTGCAAATTTTACTTTTAAATTAAAAATAAATAATATTCTATTTACATTATATCTTTTTTAATTTAAATATATAAATGTAATATTGCTAGATCCCACACAAAAATTATTGCAAAATGGTTTTGTAAGTTATCGTAAACCAATGGTAAAGAGAAAAATTTTTGCCTGAACCGGGAATCGAACCCCGAACCTTTAGCTTTCCGTGCTAATGCTCTGCCACTGAGCTAATCCAGGCTTCATTCCCATCCAAGCAAGAATCCATCCTTTACCTTACTCTACTGGCCCCACATTCAATTGCAATGAATCATCATTCACAAATACACAATGAATGGCTTCTACCTGAAGAAGACATGAAGGGACTCCACACAGCTATAGCATTATTTATTAAATTAATATTGAGAAGCTAAAGCTATTACTATCATAGAAATAAGTAAATTAATGAATACAATTAAATTATTGTAAATCAATGGTAAAGAGAAAAATTTTTGCCTGAACCGGGAATCGAACCCCGAACCTTTAGCTTTCCGTGCTAATGCTCTGCCACTGAGCTAATCCAGGCTTCATTCCCATCCAAGCAAGAATCCTTCCTTTACCTTACTCTACTGGTCCCACATTCAATTGCAATGAATCATCATTCACAAATACACAATGAATGGCTTCTACCTGAAGAAGACATGAAGGGACTCCACACAGCTATGGCATTATTTATTAAATTAATATTGAGAAGCTAAAGCTATTACTATCATAGAAATAAGTAAATTAATGAACACAATTAAATTATTGTAAATCAATGGTAAAGAGAAAAATTTGTAAGTTATATTATAAAAAATCAGTTGATTGGATATAAAGACTTTAAATTAATTTTATCGCTATACTATGTTGCAATCTTAACTTTTAGAACATAAAAATCGCTTCCTCGTTATTACTAGTACCTGTTAAGCAACAGTCTAAGAGCACTGTTTTGGGAAGACAGATACAAAAGTCTCCTGTGCTATTTGACAACAATGACATTCTGCCATAAATTAACATTTTTGTCATTTTGAAAATATTTCCTTAAATAGAAAACATGCCTTTAAGAAAGTATTGGAATACAGATAGAGCCACTGCTGACATTATTGACTAAGCTAAAGGTTTAACTAATGAGAGTAATTTTGTGATGTAATGTCAGAAATCTTTCAAGACCAAATATTGTGATGCCTGCTATATTTGGTTTATTGTAGAATTACCGAAACATAAATTATGAACTATATTTGAAGAGAAAATTTTTTGCCCAGACTGAGACTTGAACCCAGGACAAGGGTCCTGGATTTGAGTCTCAGTCTGGGAGAAAAATTTTTCTCTTCAAATATAATTTATCCTTCAGTGAGAAGTGTTAAATTAATAATGAAAACATCAATAAATTATGAACTTTAATTACAAATATAAGGAATGAAAGAGGGGCATGAAAACTAAAAACTGAGGAATGAAAGAGAGGCATGAAAATTTACTATAGGAAAACCAAATGGAGAGCATGGAAAACTATTGTAGGAAAACTAAAATTAAGAGTACCCAGTAGATAGGCCAAGAATGAGATGGGAGAATAATATTAACCATGGTTTGAGGGAGGTGAATTATACAGAGAATAACTGGAAAACATTTGCTCAGGATACATGAAGAGCTTCTGTCTGCACAGCCATGAACCTCCAGGTTTGATAGTTCCAACGAGTTAGTTGGTTATATAATTACTGAATAATTGTATGTGAAGCACTGCATTTTGGCCATTTTTCAAAACTTTTTACTTAAATTCACCCCTACTCTGCTAAGAGGTTTTCGGTGGTTTTCCTTGGTGTGAAGACAAATGTCGGAGTAGGTCCCTAATCTCCACCAGTAGATTCACCAATATACTCCCCAAATTTATTCAAAATTCAAAATTTATGGGCAACTTCTAAAAATTAATCTCCTAAACTTCAAATTAACAACCTTTTCGAAATTATTATAACTAAATTTATTTTTAATAAGCTACTCTGCTAATGGTTTTGGTTTCCATAGCGCTATGGCGAATGCTGGAGTAGTCCCCTTGTCTCCACCAATAAATTCATTCTTTCAGTATCGAGCTGGGACATGTGATGAATTTCATTTCTGGGGCTGCACATGCTGCCTTCACCCCTCCCCCCTTGATGGATGTGTAAACTTCAACGGGTCAACTATACACCAATTTACGACAATTTCACTGTTCAACATCACCAACACATCACTGCCATGGTACTACACATTTACTTTTCCCTTTCGGTCCAATTTTTCAAAATTAGCAAGACTAAAAGGCATGGCCTTGGAACCCGTGGGTGGCTATTCAATAGACCATTTACAAGGGAAACTGTAGCCGCTTCCAACTCCATGTTGGAGCTGTATTCAGTAACTTTCATGTTATCATGTTAGATTAGCTAGCACTGTATATAGACATTAGGGAGGGGGATCACCAACTTCAGATTTTTGGGTTTAAAAAAATGCTATAAGTTTACCTGCTGGACTGGGCTTTGTGCTTGAAAGAGTATTCGCCTTCCTAATAATTCACCAAATATGCATCCGACGCTCCATACATCCACTGCTGCAGAATAATGGCGAGCTCCCATAAGTATCTCTGGTGCACGGTAATACTGTGTAACCACTTCTTGCGTCATGTGTTTTGTTTGGTCTGGTTCCTCTACTCGGGCCAATCCAAAGTCACAGATCTAAACACAATTATACTGCATTACAAAATGTACTGTAACATTTACATCATGAAAAAAAAATATAACACTTATATTAGTAATGTAGTATATTATCTTAAGGTAACAAATAGTCATACCTAAAACAGTTGAGAAGCAATCTTTCCAAACAATGAGGTTTATACAATCTGAAGTTGTTAGTTGAAAACTTTTAACTTTTCTGTTACAAAGTATCATAGGTAACTTGAAATAAGAGTACAGGCAGATAAAGCATTGACAAATTATTAATTGGATGGCGTTTCAAGAAAAAATATGTTTAAAGTTTAAGTCAATCTTCACTATTTATTGTAGCGCCAAACATCAATAAATGATGAACTTTAACTACAAACTAACAATGCTGGATATTGCAAGTTATTTTTCTTGTTTTGACAGTTATGCATCAACAATCTAAGAAAGAGCGGGAACATTTGTCGCTTGGCTCCATGATGCAAAATTTAGATTAGCATTTATGAAGATCTCGTTTCATTGCAGTTTGTTACAAAACATAGAATTTCTGATAGGACTGATGGCATTTACATTTTTCTTTAATAATAAGGCTACAACTTAGATACAAATTTTGCTTTGATAGATTTTGAAAAAGCATTTGACATAGTCAAGAGATCAAAACTCTTCAAGATATTGGAAGACATAAATATACCAAATTTACTTCTCTAGCACATACAAAATTATTTACAAAGATAACACCATTAAAGATTAAATTAAATAACAGATTTTCTGAAGAAGGAATTATAAATCGTGGTCTGAGACAAGGCTGCCCCCTATCCCAAACACTCTTTGCGATTTATATCAATGAAGAAATATGTTGCTGGAACAAGAAATATAAATTTGGAATAAGAATATCAGAAAATACAAAATTAAACACCCTATTGTTTGCAGATGACCAAATAATAATTGCAAATTCAGAAGATAATCTGCAGAAAGGTCTGTATGAACTTAACAAAATTACAGAAGAATAAGGATTGAAGATATCCACAGAGAAAACAAAAATTACGGCATTTCAAGGTGCAGATCCTGCCAGAAGTAAAATTGTACTTGACAATAAAATTTTGCAGCAGGTGAATAATTTTACATATCTAGGATGCAATATCTCATATGAAGAAGAAAAGGATGTAAATGCAAAAACATCTAAATTTTTAAGAATTTTAGGGTTAATAAATTCTATCTTCAAGCCACAGTTAGTCCAAAAGCATTCAAGACTAAAAGTGTATAAAACACTGGCTCTTCCAACTCTTTTGTATGGTAGCGAAGTATGGACGTTGAAACAGAAGGATATACAGAGACTTAGATCTGCTGAAATGAGATACCTTTGGAGGACTGCAGGATACACACTACTAGGGACTGCAGGATACACCCTACTAGATCACAAAAAAAAAAAAAAGAAGAAGACATTTTAGAAGAATTACACATGGAACCTTTAGAAAACAAAATTTCTGATTATAAGTCAAGGTGGATGCAACATGTTCATCGAATGGAAGATCACAGGATACCCAAACAAATGTTAAGATATCAACCTGCAGGAAGAAGAAGACAGAATGTCCACTCAAAAGACTTCTGGATGGTATTTCTCTTGAGGCCGAAACAGGTCAACAAATGGCCTAAATTCATGAATGTACTATGACGATGATGAATAAGGCTACATTTAAAGATTTGGTGCTAAAAGTATGCATACACTTACTTTATGAGCCAGTGCAATAGATGAAATCAAAATCTTATTTTTTTTTAAAATGGCACGTAGTCAGTTGATGCGTAACATCATACATTTAATATAAAACTCATTTTCACCAAACTGCCCAGATTTCGAATGTTGCTCCTCAATTAATCAATATTTAGAAAAGAAAAGAATAGAATATATATATATATATATATATACCATCTCTGTAATGTAATAGCATGTCTGACTAGCCTCCTAGGGGCCCTGGGTTTGATTTCCAGTTATGCCACAGAATTTTAATTTATTTTGTACAACTCTGGAACTGAATATTACTATTTAAATTGAAAAGCAGCAAAATGGTTAACAAAACAGAAACCAGGATCAAAGGATTGTGTCATGTAAACATAGATCTCCCTATACTGTCATCTGCTATCTACTAACTACAGCCCCTTCAAGAGACTTGCCAAAAAACTACAATCAATAAATGAATGCTGAATATCAACAAACTTTACTTTAACTTCTGAAATAAATGGTGAGTGGGTAGATGTGTATTAACTCCAACGAATTGATTTTGTGATAAATTGATTTTTAAAGTTTTAAGAAGTTTTCCAAAATTTGGTTTTGAATATTCTGACTTCCTGATTCCTTCACAGAATTTGTTAAAGTACTGTTACCTAAAACCCAAATATTTAGAAATATTTTATGTTTAAATGGGATATTAATTGAAGGGATATATATCTTATCAACTCTTAGAGTGATCCTAACATAAACAAATGCCTATTGTATCCTTCCGCCATATGCACCACAATTATTGTTACATTCACAGGTAGAACATGTGAAGTATATAGGACATGTGATCGTTGAATGGGGTAGAAAAGCTGGCGAGATTTTCACTGAACTTGTAAAATACATTTAAAATAACTGTTTTTTTTACCACTAGTTAAAGGTTTGCCAGACCTGAGTTTTAAAAATTTATTTGGCGAGACAGCAACAGAAGACTCAACACCTTCAGCCATTTTTTTGCATTAGAATCGACTGATACATGACTCAAATGCATCATCCATATATAATAAACTATTTTAATGACTTTTTATTATTAATGTAACACTTCTCACTGAAGCATAAATTATATTTGAAGAGAAACATTTTCGCCTAGACCGAGACTCGAACCCGGGACCCTTGGCTTTCCGGGCCAACTGCTCTACCAACTGAGCTACCGAGGCGAGTTGTGATCTAGACGCAAATTTTTCTCTTATATAATTTCCTCGCGCCAAATGCTTGAAACCTTTGCTTCTTCAATCTTCTTAACTAAGAAGCCGCCATTTGCAAAGATAGAAGCAAAGGTTTCAAGTATTTGGCGCGAGGGAATTATAACGTATATAAGAGAAAAATTTGCGTCTAGTTCGCAACTCACCTCGGTAGCTCAGTTGGTAAGCACTTGGCCCGGAAAGCCAAGGGTCCTGGGTTCGGTCTAGGCGAAAATCTTTCTCTTCAAATATAAACTATTTTAAGTTGTAATTATTGATTAGGTATATTTTAGAATATTTTCTGTTTTGAATATTATTATTTTCATTCAAAAAAATAACGGTATATTCAGAGGACATTTTTAATTTAATGAAGGGAACTGCTTTTCTGCATACTTATTGCTTCTGCATTGTATGTCGGTGTCCATAACCAATGAAAAGCCAGCAGTTCACATGGTTTTGTTTTGATGAGGATCACCTTAAGAGTGGATAGCCTTTAGTACAGAAATGGAGTTAACACACTTACCAACTCACCATATATAGGTCATTTCATTCTAATTAGTGGCATATTTTACCTACTGTTTCATCATCATCATCATCAAGGGCTAGATCTATAGGCTTGTTATGTCTCAAAACTGTTACATGCAAACTATTTAAAGCAAATTTGTAAATGAGAGATTTGAAATCATTTTGAAATCTAAAAAAGTAATTTTTTAAACAAATTAGTATCCATATCTTGAAATCCAAAATTCTTAAACATACTGCTAGGAAATATTTTTTAGACATTTTTTAATTAACATTATTTCAATTGAGCATCAAAATTGCATTCTTTACGAAAGTTCAGTAATTGTATAATATCCAGCAGAGAAGATAAATATTAGATTATTCATTTACTTGAGGAAAAACAAGCTTTTTTAATTTAAAAAATGTATCAAGTCCCATATTAATTTAATATAAGAGATGAAAAAATAAGTAAAATATGATATTATGATGGAATTTATTATTTAATTCATAAATTGGAATATTATAATGTAAGTAAAGTAAAGTGATCCCACAACAGACCCGGAGGCCCTTGGGGTAGTAGGAGGTTAAAGGCTCCCACTTTTACTAGACAATCGGCACTTTATGTCAGCCGGGTTGTCAGCCCTGCGTGACGGCCGCCTTTACCCCCAGAACAAGCGTCTAACAAACACAAACACACACACACACACACATATATATATATATATATATATATATATATATATATATATATCACTTTTATCACAATATTTATAAAAAATAATTATGTATTGTAATTACTTCCATTGCAATCACAGTCATTCTTAATATTTTTCCTATCCTAATACATAAAAACTGGTACAAGGTAAAGATACCCTATTAACAGACCATGCAGGCATTTTGGGACAGTAAAATAAAATAATAATTAATGACCAGGATCAGGAAAGAAGAAACTAACATTATTTTAATGAGGAAGCACATTGCATTCAAATAAAAATTACTTAAGCTTGAATTACAGTTCCCATTAATTTACAGTTCAGCTGAAATATTTCTTGCCACTACTCTGGAAATTAGCTCTGCTTCCAAGCATATAATCATTATCAAAACAATTTGCATGCAGCTAAAAGAGAACTAGAGTTTGGTTACTTGGTATGAATATTAGATACATCCAACATTGATTTAACAGTCGTCTTGACTACAAAAATGACCATTTACCCTCTTCATTGATCAGAATTTTGGACCCACTATGTAAAAAGACTATAATTTTCAAAAGAAATCTCCATATCTCCACACAGGCAGGCTCCTATATACCAACACTATAAATTATTACCTTTAAAACACAATTGCTGTTCACAAGCAAATTTCCAGGTTTGATATCTCGATGAAGTATTCGGGCAGAATGAAGGTATTTCAACCCTGAAAACAAAAAATTAATACATTAAACACCATAAGAAATTATCAATTTCACGATTCTTTTGAAATTTTAAATGTAAATTGAGATAAAAATTATACATGTGTATCATATTACAGAAAAAATATCTTGCAATACATAAAAAATTGTTCTAATTATAAAATCACAAAATCAAAAAGTAAAATTGCATAACTGTGTAGTAAATAACCTGCCACTTTTAAAATTGAAGGATCACAGTAGACCGAGGCGACTTCATAAATGTGTACTGTCTTAGGATGCAGCTCATGTGAAGTACAAAATGAGTCTCTATTCTTACCCTTAATTAAAAAGAATATATATATATATATATGTGTTATAATTAAATGTTTAACATTGAGCAATGCAAGCTTAATATGGTGTGATAAGAAAAATAAATGCCTGGACGGGATTCGAACCCGGATCTCTGAGTCTGTACCTCAGCGTGATATCCATTACACTACCAGGCGAATCCAATTCAAACACTTATTTTTTCTTATATATGTATTATACTCTCCATTATTACTAGATGTCGCGAGAACTCTGTCTTCACTGCCATCTAGTAGCTGACTATAACAAGTAAGCAAATGAAAGAGAATATTTTTACCTTATAGCAGTGACGCTTTATAGATGTTATAATTAAATGTTTAACATTGAGCAATGCAAGCTTAATATGGTATGATAAGAAAAATAAATGCCTGGACGGGATTCGAACCCGGATCTCTAAGTCTGTAACTCAGCGTGATATCCATTACACTACCAGGCGAATCCAATTCAAATTCGCCTCGTAGTGTAATGGATATCACGCTGAGGTACAGACTCAGAGATCCGGGTTCGAATCCCGTCCAGGCATTTATTTTTCTTATCACACCATATATATATATATATATATATATATATATATATGTGTATAAAGTAAATATTCTCTTTAAAAATTTGCTTAACTGTTATGTTAGCCGCGAGATGGCAGTTGGAACAAATTTCCGCTACCTCTTGTGTGAATTAAGAATACTACATGTATAAGAAAATTGTATGCTTGTATTGGAATTCTTGGGTAGCTCAGTTGGTTAGAGCGCTAAAGGTACAGACTTTAGAGACTCGAGTTCAAATCCCGACTCAAGCATTCTTTTTTCTTTTCATATCATATATATATATATATATATATATATATACACTCCTACACTCATAGATAATGGAAATCCCACAAGAGGAATAAATTGAAAAGGAAGATGAATATATGATTAATTAAACTCAGTTTTAGGTTTTAAGCCTATTATTTCCTGAAGGAATAAATAAAAAAATAATGATACAAGTACAAGTTACATGGAAAGTTACAGAACATTGCCTGAAAAATGCCTATTTTACCCACTGGTACCTATGTGTATTTTTTTTAGCTTAAAATTTACTTTTTAAATGAAATTTACATATGTCCCACTTCAGCATTGTCACATCTTTGAAAATCTTGTGAGATTTTATGAACTTTTTAAGAGCATAAAACAATCGAAAAAAAAAGTCAAATTTCCTTGGTGTTAATAAATTATACATACATAGTTAGTCAACATTATTTCTTTTAATAACTTCCTAATTCTTATATCCATTTTGCTGTTAATAATAGTCATATGAAATATTACACATTTGTAAAAGCTTACAGTAGTATTTTTGGACACTTTTACAGTTTTAAAGCAGATTTTAGGTGACTAAATCTACATTTTTAGAGCCTAAAAACCAAAGTCTGGTAGTAAACAGTTATCAAACATTGCTAAAATGTCAATGAAATCATGTGAAAGAGTTTATCAATATGGAATAAACGTCATAACAAAGGTCATGTAAGCATTTTGCTCCACCATATGATAAGGGCAAACATTTTTTATATTATACTGTAAGATCTAATGTTATGCATGTTTTTCCAATAAGTGTATTTAAAATTCACAAATAAAGTAGTAAAAATTAATATAATCAATAGCATATAATGGAACAGAACAAAATAGGTAAATAAAATGTGAGATATTTAACTACTAAAATGCATGGAAGGTATTTAGTTCAATCCCTGACAGTAATGGGCTGGAGATTTTTTTTTCTCCACTTATTCAGACATGTCCTGGGACCAATCAGCCTCTTATAAATGAGTATTGAAAGCTTTATAAGGTACATTTGGTTGGACCATAGTGTTGATCATTCTACTATCTCTTCATGCTGTTGGCTGAAAATATTTGGATCCTTGCAACCATGACTCCCATGGGCTAAGAGTAGGGATAATTTTAACTTTATTTAATGTTACTTCTAAAAAACTGTGGTCTCGAGGTAGCATGCTGCCTTGTCATGCAGCAGGCCTGGGTTCGATTCCTGGTCGGGACAGGCTCCTGGGTGAGGTACTTTGTGGGGTTTTTCCTCACCTGTAAAACAAATGTCAGGAAGCTTAGGGCCCCACAGTCCCTGAAAATCATCCAGCCATCATTATCATCATCATTCACCAGTGTGGAAAGCAACGGGAAGCTACCACATCTATAATTCCATAGTAAGGCTGCAAACAATAGCATGAAAATGTGAAAGACCAGCCCTTGGACAGAATTCTTATGGATGGCTAAAAAACTCAAATGGCATGACAGTTCTAGAAGGCCCTACCACCTGGCTGTTGGCCTCACATCCAGCTAGTATAGGGGTGATATGTGGTCAGCATGTAGTATTCCTCAGTCGTTATAGCTAGTTTTCTCAATCTGGAACCATATTTCTGTATCTACCAAAATTCCTCACAATGCTGGGTGGGCATTGGTCTCATTTTGGCTGAAATTCTATGAGAAAATTTCTTCCACCAAATGGACTTGAACCTGCAAGTCCTAAAGCTATGCACTGAGGTACCATGTCTTAAACCACTCGGCTATGGTGCATTACTTCATTATATTCTGCTTTTGCTGTTTTTTTGAGTCTATTTCCTCTTTCAGATTTGTGGACTATTGTTTATGCCTCTGGATCCAAAATTCGTGGTTTCAACCTGATTGGGGTCTTCCCCCCCCCCCATAGACAGTATCAGTCACCGCCATATTTTGTTATAATAATCAAAAGTGGAATTCAAGTTGTGCAGATTAAAATGAATCATTAATCATTAGTCATAATACAGGGCTAATCAGAAAGAAGGAACATACATCAAACTTTATTTCTTCCAAACTACAAAAAAAAAAAATAGAAACACAATTCCAACGTTCCTGTAAAGAGAAAAGTTTGAAGTTCCGATCACGGCCGCATTTCTCTAACCACGTCCGACGTTACCTGAATAACACCATTCCAGGACGTTGGATTGGAAGAGGACATTGACTCAGGATAGGGGTATATGGAGAGCTTATGTCTGTGCGGCCATGAACCTACGGGGTGGATAGTGCCAGTGAGTTAGTTATATATATCCATCCATAGTAATTCTGCCCGAAGGCAGGTCCTTCACTGCAATCATAGCATTTTCATGCTATGCTTGCAGCTTTACTAGGGAATTGTAGGTGTGGTAGCTTCCCGTTGCTTTCCACACCGGTGAAGGATGATGATGATGATGATGATAATTACAAGGATGATGATGATGATGGCCATATGATTTCGGGGACCGTTTGGGCCTTAAAGTTTTCCTGGCATTTGTCTTACAGGTGAGGAAAAACCCCGATAAAAACCTCACCCAGAAAAACTGCCCCGACCTGGGATCGAACCCGGGCCCGCTGCGTGACAAGGCAGCACGCTACCTCGAGACCACAGCGGTGGACTTATATATATCATACACATCTGAATGTATATTAACTCTGTGCTATGTTGGTTTTACTTTGCAAACCATTGGTATGGAAAACCTTATTGCTGCGAAAATCAATTCTTGCCTTGTGTGAATATGTCATTTTGGATTTCAACAGGTCCGCAGGAGGGGGTTCCCGCCCAGCTTAACAATCGTGTTCCCCTGCATGCTAGGGGAAGTGAGCGGTAACTATTCCCAGAGCGTACAATTGTAGCAGGAAAAAGCATGGGAACTTTGCCGTTACACTTTCCACCGATCTCAAGCTTCAAAATACAATTATTACTGGACTTACTTCATAATCTCACATTTATCTAACTGCATGCCAAGGTTATATCATTTTACCGTTTCAATTTGTTTTCTACCTACAATAAAATGAACCAGTTTTCGGCTTCTGTCAAGAATCTAAAGATTATATTTTTAAATTACAATCTTTCTGTTACTCTATGGGCGTTAAATGTGACCATTTATATTAAGAGGAGAACAGAAACACATTTTAAAACAGTATCCTAAAGCAAATAACGGGTGAGAATGGAAGAAGTTTCAGAATTAGGTGCTCCACAATATTTATATGTTTCGCGCCGTAATCGAGTGGTTAAGGTATAGTCCACAGACGAGAAGAATGAAAGCAAGGACAAAGGGGGCATGGGGAAATGCAAGCGATACAATGGCTTACTACCTGAGAATTTAGGAACAGTCCATGATGTCACGCACATCTGTAGATTATTTCAGGCGTATTCAATTTTATGTGATATATTTTGTGTTTTACGGTAATTAAATTTGCTCTTCTTATTCAATTTAGTTACTTTATACTTTAATGGTTCGTAGTTCACTGTGAGGTAAGGGTGATGATTCAAATTTTAAAATGTGTCCGTCAGACTTGGAACTAACACGCCCACTCGGCTTCTAAATGAAGGTAAGTTATAATACAATCCTTCATGATATAATGTGCTGGGTATGAAATACCTACTGCTTTCATACACTTCGTCTGTGCACTATAAGATGCCTTGGCGCAGAGCCACGGGACTTGCACTGGTTCGAGTCTCCAGGGGGAAATACATTTTCTCGTTGAATTTCGGCCAGTATGGGACCGTTGTCCACGCATTTCGGTAGCTACAACTAGTAGCGCTCCAGGCTGAGAAAACTAGCTATAATAGCTGGGGGCCCGACATGCTGACCACATGTCACCCCCACACTGGCTGAATGATCATCTACCTTTGTGATTAATAAACATGTATGTGAGGCCAGCAGCCGGCTGGTAGGCCAAGTGCCTTCTAGGCCTATTGCGCCGTGGAGTTATAACATCTATATTGTTGCCCTAACATTGTCAGGGTTAGTAACATCATAGTATGATATGGGCAGGTCTTCTAGCACGAATGAGAGTAGCTATGTTTTCAATAATTGTATTGATAAACAGCAGAAATGAGATTCCTACGGGCTGTGGAAGGTTGTACAAGAGAAGAACATATTATAAATAAGAATATTAGAGAGGAACTAAAAGTACAACCACTTCTTCAACAAATAGAAGAACACAGGAACAACTGGATAGAATATCTGCAAAGAATGACAGAGGATATGATACCAAAGATGGCAGTGACGTATAATCCTGGAGGACGAAGATCGGTAGGAAGACCATAAAGCGCTGGGCTGAACAGATGTAAGATCGGAACAGGCAAAGATCTAATCCGTGAAGGATGATTATGATTATGAACTCTAAGGAAATAGATCATTAGGAAGACATACGCATAGATGAGAGAACAAAATTCGGATTGATCTTAGAGAACTGGAAATCGAAATATAAACTGAACTCAATTGGTTAGGATAGGGACCAGTGGAGGGCCTTGGTGAATACAGTATTCCATAAGACATAGAGAATAGACTAGAATTATTTGAAGAATATTATTTTTGGGATTGAAAAAAAAAAATCGAAATTTTAGATAATTAAATTGTTTGGAAATGTTAAGATTAGTTTTTAACCATGCTTATTTGTAAAATCTTGTAGGTTTATTTCTACTATAAGATAATCTGGAAGCATGGGATGAGCCGTTATATCTAGAAATTGAAGATTCTTTAACGTGTCACGCATCTCTGATGTACACAACTCCCACTGTAGCCAAAGTATCATATTGAGTTAAACGTAAAAATAAAACATACATTATCTTCATCTAATATAAAATTAAAAAAAAAAAGTATGGTTTCAGATTCACATTTAGGAGGTGCCAGGTTCAAACCCCAATCTTTTCCCTAGTTGAAGAAGCTATGCAGATGCTGTGGCATTCAATATGGCATTCTGTAGATCAAAAAGTTGAGACACTAAATGACTTTATACTACAATTATTCAACAGATACACCCCACTAAAGACTAAACTCGTGAAACGACGCCCTGCACCCTGGATGACTCTTTCAATTCGTAACTTGATGGCTGATAGAGACGCAACACATAAAGGTACGTACACATATGCGCGCCGCGAACACGAACGGCGCGCGCGCCGCGCGCGCACGGCGCGTGTTATGTTCGTCGAAATGATTAATTTCAACGAACCTCCTGCGATCCATAGGAAACCCACAAACCTTCAGTAGACATTTTGCAGAGCAGGTGTAACCAACCATGTCTCTACAATCACTTCAAACATGTTTTTAATCAGTTATTGAAATTTTATTTTAAAAAATTGAAGAATATGAAGGAATATTAAATGTTTACTAAAATATGAACATTTCGCCAAAATATTATGAAATATGAAAAAATATGTTGGTCTTATTTGATTATAAAATGTAAAGATACTCTATGGAGCAACAAAAATTTTATAGAACGCAAAAATAATATCAACATAAGTATAATTTACAAATGTAATACATTACAAAATTATGTATAGTACCAGTATTATTTTATTCTTTGGCATATTTCTCATTTGAGTGATTTTTTAAGTAGATTGCTGTCGTTGTTTAAAAGGTCATGAATTTTTTCACAAGAGTTTGTTAAATTATACTTCACATAAAATAACTTTCGAAGTCTCAACACTCAATTGCGATTTTTTTGTCCGCACTTTATTTACCAAACAATGGTGGTCGAATCAACAATGTTAACTTTGATAAGCAGTTCTCAACAATGATTTGTTATTATTAAAGTTTAACATTACAAAATTAACAAAAATAATATAAAACTCATATCCTGGTGAAATAGCTACATGGGCGGCGAAAACCGTATATTCCCTTTCCGTTCTCCCGCTTGTCTTGCATTCTTTCCCAAAAAATAGGGACTTTTTTTAAAATGCCGCGGGACGCGGGACAAATTGTTAAAAATCGGGACTGTCCCGCCAAAATCGGGACGTCTGGTCACGCTTATTACTTATTACATCTTATAACTTTATTTATACTTGTTCAAATATTATAGCATTAAAGGAATTTAAAAATATATGATTTGTATATAGGCCTATATGTTTAAAATTATTAAGAATCTATCTCACCATAACATGGCCTTAATTTTTAATAAAGATGTACATGATTATTATACTAGAGGTACTTTATTGCACAAAGATACTAGTTTCTCAAAAAAAAAATGTATAAAGGGATTCGTTATGCATTAATCAACCATTACAATAACTTACCTATTGAATATCAACATTTCACGAATGTTAAACATTTTTATAATTGTATTAAAAAAAAATTCTCATTGCTTTCTTAGTTAATTTTGTTAATTTTATTATTATTAATATTATCCTGTTTAAATATTGTATTTATATGTGTATATATATATATTGTGCATCTATAGTAGTTTGTATTACTTAAACTTATGCCTGAATTTGTTTTCTTGTTTTTATTGTTAATTGTTTTATGGCCATTATTTTTTGTATATTGCCCCTTAACATGAGCAATCTTGCTCTTTGGAGTCTTTGAAGAAATAAATAAATAATTAGTAATAAATGTGTTTATATATTGTATTGTTTTGTGATACTTCATACATAATATTATGAAATGAACGTCTTAAATAAATAATGTTTTCTAAATAATTTTAATTTATTCATACAATTACAGCACACACGAGAAAAAAAACACAACATTGAAAAAAACAGGCATCTCCTTTCAATGATTTTTAAAAATGATCCTTATGTTGAGGATCCCACAATAATTGCTTGCTTCTATAAATATCAATAAGTTTTAACATGTTTTCCTCTTACCACTCCATACTCAAATAATAGGTGCGCACCGAAAACAACGAATCTCTCAGGTACCCGTCCAAATATAAACAGCGAACCATCAACGTGTTCGTGGAAAAAACCGACAATGAGTGGATCGTGGTGAGAGACGCGCGCGCGCCGTTCGCGCGCACCTTAAAACCCCGTCCAAATCTGACGAACATGGTGCGGCGCGCGCGCCGTTCGTGTTTGCGGCGCGCAGGTGTGTACGTACCTTAAGAAATATAGACTCGACAAAACAGGCACAAATCTCAATCAATATAAACAGTTACGTAACAAGACAATTCAAGCTATAAGAAACGTCAAACTTAGACATTTATACAGCCTAAAAGATACCAATACTTCAGAAATCTGGAAAAACTTGAATAGAATGGGAATTGGGAGAAAAGACACACATGTAGACAAATTACCTGTTTCCCTGGACACACTCAATAATCACTTCACAGGTATAACTACTACTCCAAAGGATAAAGAACAAACAATAAATGAATTATCACTGACAAAACAACCCGACAGAGAACATTTCCACTTCTCATATGTTACATATTACGACGTAAAGAAAGCATCATGCGAATAAAAAACAAAGCAGAAGGAACTGACCGTATAAATATTACTTTACTGAATAAAATAATCGAAGCTACACTACCTACTATAACTGATATTTTTAACTCCTCACTACAAACTTCTACATATCCCTCATTGTGGAAACAAGCGCTCGTACGTCCACTGCCTAAAGTTAAAACGCCCTCAACCCCGAACGACTTTCGACCGATTAGTATTTTACCCACCCTTCCAGAAGCTCTGGAACGATTAGTCCATAAACAACTGACTGACTACGTAAATGAATACAACCTCCTAGATCAATTTCAATCAGGCTTCAGGACAGGACACAATACAAATACTGCTCTACTAAATATTTGCGAAGACATGGTATGTATTATTAATAGAAGTAGTATTGTAATAACCTTTTTATTTGACTGACGCGAAGCTGCTGATAATCGAAAACTTACCATTCTTACATTACTGGACTTTAGTAAAGCATTCGACACGGTAGACTTGGACTTCTTGTTGCATAAACTTAAAAATCTCTTACTCTCTGATAGTGCCACGCAATGGTTCATTTTCTACCTTCATGAGCGCCAGCAATCTGTTGTAGGAAATCATGCATTATGTTCTTCTTGGTCCTTCTGTAAAGCTGGGGTTCCACAGGCTTTTTTTTCAATCTACATAAATGACATATCTAACTCCCTAAAGCATTGCAAACATAATTTATTAGCAGACGACATGCAAATCTATATCCACGCAGACAAATATTCACTGAATGACGCTGTTGCCAAAATTAACGAGGATCTTGACTCACTAATGACTTGGACAGTTAAATATGGACTGCAATTAAATCCTAGAAAGTCACAATCAATCATTATGGGTCGCCAGAGACTATTATCTACAATTAACCTAAACACAGTCTCGCAGGTGTCACTAAATGGAGTTCAAATCCCTTATAGTGAGACAGTAAAAATTCTAGAAGTATTTATTAACAACAACTTAAATTTGAATGCACAAATAAACCATACATGCAAAACAGTCTTCTCAATAATACATTCATTAGATCGCGTACGAAATTGTCTGCCATTCGCTCTTAGGAAAATGTTAGTAGAAACACTTGCAATGCCCCATTTTGATTATTGTGACACTCTTTTTACAGACTTAAATATTATTTCCACTCAATTCTTGCACGTTTTATCTGTGGTATTCGCAAATTTGACCATGTTACACCGTCCCTGGAACAATTGTCGAGGCTTCGTCTAAGAGATCGTAGAACTGTCCATTCCTTATCCCTTCTCTATAAAATACTTCACACATCATCGCCCAATTATTTATCACGCCGCTTCATCAGACTATCCGACACACATAATCTTGACACTCGATCCCGTCAGCACATTGTCCTTTATATCCCTCCTCATCACACTGTATATTATTCATTATCTTTTACGGTCTCACCAAAACATGGAATTCCCTTCCGCCCTATGTCAGAGACTGTCAAACTATAACACCCTTCAAAAACAAACTAAAGAATTATTTAATAACAATCTAACTTATACACCTCACTGATAGTATTCTTTTAACAATTAATAAATTTAATTATTTATGAAAATAATATTAAGAATAACAAATATTTTTATTTGTTTTGTTTTAAATAATGTATAATCGTAAAATTAGTTTTCTATATCTCATTATTTTCCTTTGTTTTTTATATACACGAGGACAGAGGGGCAATTTGATATGTCTTGCCTTGTATACATTTTATTATAAGTTTTAGTCCTAATTTTTAACTAACATTAAACTGGGTTGTATTATAGATCGTAATAGATTAGATATGGATCTTTTGATCACATTTTTTAACTTAGCCATTTAATATTAGAGTTAATTGAGATTGATATATTCGGATTGTAATATATGTTCGTCCTGAGTTGCGTTGTAGGGAAAGAGAAGGCCACCCTCGCCGTAACTCCAACAGGCTAAATAAATCTTAAAATCTAAATCTAAAAGAATCATTAAAGGCATAAATTCTCTACGAAACTATAGTTTGTAGGAAGAAAAGAATTAGATTTAACTGGTTTTAACTTTTAAAAAAATCTATTTTTACTAATTTATTCGTTTTTTATGGATTATACTCTAACATCTGAGTGTCACATCACGCCAGATATTGAGGTTATGCTTGGAAGACCGTGTTGTTTGTACTGGTGTGTTTGCCGTGTGATTTTCTGAGGCAAATACCCTGATTTCTAAAGACCACAGTTGTATGGAGTGATGGGTGAGGCAACGGGTCCTAGTAAAAAATTCAACCCAGGATAAAATTAAGTGAATCTACTGATAACCAAATATCATAGATACGATTTTGTACCATAATCTGAACTTTCAAATTTTCTGACATGTTCGGCGTGCTGGATCAGGTTATAGCATGCGTGCTTCTTGACTAGCCGGCCCGAGTTCGATACCGTGCGAGATTGATAACTCTAATTGTAAAATGTTCAAACTCAGGGCAGGGGGGGAGGGGCGGTGGTGGTTAACAATTTTAATCGCTAAATTGTGGCCACCAGATTCCTGCATATAAATTTGTAAATACCGTCCGCAGTTACATTATGTTGAGAAGTCTTGTAGGATTGTTAATAGAAATTTGTTCGCTGGATGGGGACGTTAAGTCTGGAGCACAGAAATTGTCCTTGCCTGGAAGCTCCTTGATGCTTTTCGACAAGAGTAGACTATGTATCGGCGCCGAGTTTCACATTCTCCCTTTCACAAGAAATAAGGGGCTGCCGGACATTGGCATCTTTTAAAAGAAATCTAAATTTATATTTGCTCTAAACTCGACTTCATTATTATCCAGTGTAAGATATATATATTAATTGGTGTTTCCCGTATAATGTATCATATTTATATTATTATTATTATTATCGTATCATTATTGTTATTAAATGTTGTTTGTACATGACATTTACATTGCTACATTTATTGTATCTTTAACTGTTTATAATTAGTATAGTGTATACCTATATTTGTCGAATATTTATTTGTATTTGTGCTGGTTGAGTGGAAGAGAGGGCCTTATGGCCTTAACTCTGCCAGAATAAATAAAGTATTATTATTATTATTATTATTATTATTATTTTCTTCTCATAATCCCTCAAATAAGGCAATTTACTCACTACACAAACATACCCTTCTCTTTGTACACAATACAATCAATGTAAAGTGGCCTGCTGAATTGGTGCGTAAATTGAACATTAACTCCACCTATTCCGCTCAGCATGGAATCCGAAGCTAAGAAAGTGGAGTGGGTGGCATTAGAACGAACACACACGCACGCGCACAGTTTTCTGACGTTTGTCTTATAGGTAATGAAAAACCCCGATAAAACTCACTCAGGAATCTTGTCCTGACCGGGGAATCGAACCGTGACCTGCTAGGTGTGAGGCAACGACGTTACCATTAGACCACTGCGGTAGACTTACATAATCATCATTTCGTAATACCATTAAACATTCAATAACTCATGACTACACACAATAAATCTACACAACCTCCTGGATACAACAACGATACGCAATATGACCTTAAATGCTAAAGCATCTTCGACTGTGAATTCAACCTAAAACATTGAACATCGCTAGAAAAGCAAGTGATTACGAAAAATAATGTTTATAACACAAAGTTATACTGAGATTATAAAACAGAGGAAACATGGGGGAGAAGAGAAAGTCACATCCACTGATGATAGCTTCTGCAATTTGGCACTACTGTATAGAAAAGGCCGTAAACGCAATGGTTTTTTAAGAAAGTGTTATCGTCGCAGCCTGTTATAAAAGGAGAGGTAAATGAACTACGTATTGAATGACGTCAGAGAAAGACTGACATGTATAGTTTGAAAATGCGACCTTACGCCAGTTCGTCAGACCGTGAAACCCTGCACGCTCACCCCAACTTTAATATAAAATTCTGCGTGCATTCATTCTTCTTATCTGCCATCTCACTTTATACAAGTTCATGGCTACGTTCACACTATCAGAAAATTTGTGTTTCGAGCTGCATTCACACTGGAACAACATTTCAGATGACTATTTAACAAATGCTAGTCAATAACCAATCACGTTTCAATGAATGTTGTTTTACAACCAATGACAGTCGTGTTTCACCTCGCTCTTTATCGATTTCTCTTTATCAGCTCCTGCTTTTGTGATAAAGAAAGCTCCTCCTTTTTAATGTTCTGAACAGGTCAAAGCATTATTTTTCTCCAACAAATACATTGAATATAGCAAATAATGAAAAAATTCCTTGATTTTACTGAGTTGTTTACTAAAAAAAATGAATAACCCGTAATGTTGATTATGATATATAGTTTGATGTGTCATTATTTCTCCACTTAGGTGCACTCTTACAATATTGCGATCTTATTTGGCAATAAATAATATGATCAAGCAGCAGTGAATGAACATAACCTCACATTTCTGATTTGTTTTCAAACATCGCCGTTTACATTAAATGTATAAATATTTTAAAATAACAATGATTTGTGAGTAAACAGCTTAATTTTATTCGTTAAATAGTCCTAACAAATGCCACTCTTGATTTCCAAATTCTCTAGATAAATTGGAAATCACTCGTGGCATTACTTATGAAAATTCACTTGACTGCCGTATTAATGTTAATCAATGGTACCGTAGAACATTTGTGGGATGTCGATTCAAACCAAATTAAGCGCAGAAAAGCAAATTTTACAGAAAACATGACTAAGATAATGAGATAAAAAGTAAACGTGTTAATGTCAACTTGTAGAAACTGTGAAGCTGTATGTATATGCCCCATACGTCCTCTGTGTGAACATGGCTATTCCCTAGCGGGAGTTTCTTAATCTAATTTACTTATGCTTATTTACTTGAAGATGCCAAAGAGTGACAAATGGTTAGCACATCGCCTAAATGACACATCTAGTAGGCGACTATGGTATTAAATGGATGAATGAAGGTAGGTTAATTTTGCACAGATGCCTATTTATTCAGGCTTGAGGTTTTTTTACGAGCCTGAAAATCTTCAGACCCGGGACCCAAGGCTTGAAGACCCTCCCGGAGGACTTGTCCCTTGGATTTTTCCATCCTAAAGCCCCATCGATCCTGAGCGGTTTGAAACTGTGATCCTCGGGTTACTAGACCACCGCGGACTACACTGTGAAATTGTAACGAATGTAATAGTCGATTTTATAGTTTTTTCTAATATAAGATAGCATCAATTAATGTATGTGCTTAATATGTTTTGGACCGACACAATGAATTTAATACGTTTTGAACCAATTTTGTGACATAATATATTTTGAATTTCTAATCACACTCAATTCTGTTTTACTCCTTTGCAAATTTGTGCTGCCTTTTTATTACAGTATACTAGGCAGGCTGATACAGTTATTATATGTTTTTATTGGGAAAGGGTGATATTAAGATGTGGTATTCTTATAAGCTTGTCCTTTAGACAGCTCACTTTAAACAAGCTTACTTAAGGCTCATCAAATTATGAAAATGTGTGTACTGTTTTTTTAAATTTATTTAAATAAGTTTTCATAGCAAAAGTTAAAATATAAAATTAGTTCCTGAGATCTCAATTTTATAGCATACTTATAAAATTAGTATAAACATTTGTATTATAATGTTAAAATAAGTACCTGATATATTAGTCGTTTAAAAAAATTCGTGTAATTAAAACCATGTAATGATAGTTTTAATTATTTGAGGAAGCTTTTTTAAACAGAAATTCATTTTAGTTGATGAATGATACATCAGGTACTTACTTACTTACTTACTTACTCACTGGCACTATCGAACCCGTAGGTTCATGGCCGCGCGGACATAAGCTCTCCATACAATCCCTATCCTGAGCTAATGCTTTCCAATCATTCCCTGTATAATCTACTTCCCTCAAATCAAAGTTAATGTTGTTCTCCCACCTCATTCTTGGTCTACCAACTGGGCGTTTTCCCTCTGGCTTTCCTACAAGAAGCTTCCATGCACGTCTTTCATTCCCCATACGTGCAACATGTCCTGCCCATCGCAGTCTACGAGACTTAACTGTTCTTATTATATCTGGCTTCCTATAAAGACCATGTAGTTCATTGTTATGTAGTCTTCTCCATTCACCTGTCTGTTCATCTCTCTTTGGTCCAAAAATTTTCCTAAGAACTTTACTTACTTTAATATTTTAACATTTCAATACATAACCTCAATGGTGATTCACAATGGATTTTAGAAGTATTCATTATTTGTATAATAATATTAATTAGAATTCGTAACTTCTATCTCTTCCTTATTCTCAGTTTAATCTCTCACTTTTAGGTACTTTTTTTTACGTGTCCCATGTTACCCACGCATTACATAAACACGACCTGTTGGGAGGGGATGTTTAAACTCTTGATCACGTACATAGGCCTACTATTTTTTCCATATAAGGACAATAGAAGGCTTCCCGGATGAGTGATCTGTTAATGCTGGCGCCACCTCCAAGACAATACTAACATTAAGGCAATATACATGATTCAATCATACATTCATATTGAACAAGGAGGTTATAATGGGATGATTACGATGCCTAAATGACATTTGTCTTAAAAGTGATAAAACTCCGAAAACTTCATCCAAGAAACTTGTCTCGACTGGGGTTCGTTGCGTACAAGGCTATGCTGTTACTCCGAAACCACACAGGCGACTTAAGGTTTATAAGAAACTTACAAAATGGTTGAACAATTTATTATTGTGTCAAACTATTTAAGTATACTTAAAAACAAAACAAAATGTGGTGGGATCGCTGAAAATACATTAATCATTATTTTAGAATGCGTATACTCGTAAAATTTAAATTCTATATATTCATAGTTTTTCATGCAAGCAATCACATTCTTCATCCTCATTCTGTCTATGATTTGCCTTGAGAACATATCTTTTCAATGAATCGGCATCTTTCTGTCTTCGAATCTGGCACTACGCACGTTTTACAGATAATATTTTTGACATAATTACAGCTTCAAGAAGGTGACTTTCATAGGTATTATTGACATAATCCCTGTATACCTGGTTTAATCTAGTGGATCTAGTATCATTTAACTGAAGCATCAAATCGGTATATAGGTTCCATTTTGTGAGTGATATGCACTTTTCTATTTTTCTTGCATTTTTAGTATTATTCTTTTAAATTATATTACGCCACTGAGATTATAAAATTGTTTTAGTGATTTTTTTTAAATTCCTGACATCCCAATCTGCGCCTAAAATTTTAACTGGACCTATTTTTTTCATGTGGCTATACGCAATCATCCTTAACATGGATTTTATTTCCTTACGAAGAACTCCTTATGCGTGTTCTCCCAAAGGATCTATCGGCCGATAGTAAAGAACGCCCTCTTATTAGAGAACTTATATAGGCCTATATTGCCAGAAACTGAAAACATGCTTTCCTTGAAAATACTACATGAACAACATGCATATTCTTATTTAGTACAACGCATTCATCGGTGAACAATCTGATAGGCCTACATGTGGTGGAACTATCAAAACTACGTTCATTGAAAATAAAAGTGCAATACACGTAGTAACGCAAAGACGCAACTTTACCACTTCAGCAGCTCCTCGCCCCGCCTGTGCTACATTCCATGGTAAAGCAGGTATTCTTAGAGAGCAAACATCTAGCTCTAATTAAGAAATTAACAGGCATGTTGCCACACACCGTTCCTCTTTACGTGTACAGGTAGATGCAAATTCCACAAAATCCGGATGTTTGTTTCTATATTTAAAATAAAAATATAGGCCTATAGATTAATGCTTAACGCGTTACTTAAATGCGCTATACAACTCATATCTTCTTGTATTTTGTAAGCCCATATTTCCCTTAACAGAGATTTAGACGCTCTCCCCCTACAAGAGAGAATTTGAACCATACTAATTTAGTTACACTTGTTTTCGTACATATGTCATTTGAGTGGTCCATGGTCAGCGTTCCGCCTCATACTGACATCTAGGAAACCAAGGTAGTACTAGGACGGGAAAATTCGGTAAATTTTGCTTAGAGGCCTTTTCATTCAGGCTTAAGGATCTTTTACGAGCCTGAAAATCTTCAGACTCGGGACCCACGGCTTAAAGTCCTTCCGGAGGACTTGCTCCTTGGATTTTTCCATCCTAAAAAAATCCATCGACCCCGGCCGGGTTTGAACCCGCGACCCTCGAGATCAGAGGCATGTAATAATATAGGCCTAATTGCACTGATTTGTAGGTTATATTCAACGATTTGGTTAAAAAATATAGTGATTCCAATACAGGCTATATGAGACCCTTGGGGTATGAGGTTAAGACTCCACTTTTTCTAGACAATTGGCACCTGATGTCAGCCGGGTTGTCAGCCCTGCGTGACGGCCGCCTTTACCCCAGAACAAGCGCCTGGTACACATTTACGTTAGAGGCTAAGGGGATCTCACGACCGTGCCACCAGAAGGTTTGAGTCAGTTTAAAAATCCTGATCCCAATAGTATTTAACCTTATAATTATTCATATTTAGAGTGAATTTACTCATCTATTATCCGTGTCTGAGTTCTGTTTTGTATTACTGCTTTTTCTATTCGTACTGTCAACAGATTTATCACCAACCACAAGACAGCCAATGAAATACTAACATCGCTAACAGCTACTAACAATCTACTAATACCAGCACGGAACGTACAGATTCAAGTCGCCTTTTAAATTATGCATTGCGATGGGAGTTGTACGCAATACGATTTGATCGAACACATAGTGGGAACTGTACATAACACGATTTAATCAGACACACCACTTTTATCATAAGTAATGCCTCCTCACTTCGTGAGTCGTGAATTTATCGATAATTTGGGAATCACTCGTGGCATTTGTTAGGACTATTTAACGAATAAAATTAAGCTGTTTACTCGCAAATCATTATTTAAATATAGTTATTTTAAAATGTTTATATATTTAATGTAAACGGCGATGTTTGAAAACAGATGAGAAACGTTATGTTCCACTTGTTTATTACTGCAACCAGATCATATTATTTATTACCAAAGGATCGCAATATTATAAGAATGCACCCTAGTGGAGAAAAAATGAAACACATCAAACTGTATATTAATTAATTTCTGATGTCCTATGTTGTAAATATCTCAATTATATTTTTCTGGAACGTAATTACCTGGGAAAAAATACGTTTAAGAAAGTGCAAACAGTGTTTTTTTTGTGGTATAATCAATTGCTACAAATGTTTTTATATTATCTCCCGCAACCACTATATATACAATCTGGTAGTCACATGCAGTCACTGCAAAATAATGGTATGACCTATTTAGAATGTTAAAAAAAGGAGGAGACTGATTTTACATTGATAAAATTAAACTGATAAAATCGAGGTAAAAAAGACCGTGATTGGTTGTAAATAAAAAATCATTGAAATGTGATTGGTCATTGACTCCCATTTGGGGTATGAATTAAATAGTCGTTGAAATAATAAGGGTAAATGTACAATTTGAACTAATATGATATTATAGCCTTAAAGAATACAGCCTACAATAAGCCAATGCCAGGAGAGAACACCAGAAATGTCTAAATGACAATCTGGGGCATTGAATAAAATCATCATCAGCCAGGAGAGAACACCAGAAATGTCTAAATGACAATCTGGGGCATTGAATAAAATCATCATCAGCTCCTTGTAGGAAAACTAGAGGGAAAACGCCCAGTTGGTAGACCAAGAATGGGGTTGGAGAATAACATTATCCATGATTTGAGGGAAGTAATTTATACAGGGGACGATTGGAGAACATTAGCTTAGGATATGGATGTATGGAGAGCTTATGACCGCGCGGCCATGAACCTACGGGTTTTCGATAGAGCCAGTGAGTTAGTTATTGGACTACAAAAGCTTGTTCAATTTACGGTAATGTGAAATGATAATATTAAGATGATGAGTGAATACTAGAAATTTTAATCGGGGTTTCCTCCAAGTAATACGAAGTTGCCTACTAGATGTCTCTTTGGGACGATGTGCTAACTCGCAAACATTTATAGGGAAATAAGTATAACTAAATTAGCTGGGCTAAGAAACTGCCTCTAGCAAGCACCCTTGTCCCCATATGGGGATATACATGTACAGACTAGACTAGAATATATATTTTTTAACATTAATATAAGTCCCTTTTACATCAGTCTTCCTCAATTAAAATTTTGACATAAAAAGTCTTATTAAATATTTAGAAAAAAATAATTTTCTATGGTTTTATTTGTAATTACAATGAATTTTAGAAATGTTGATAGACTAGAGTAGTATAAATGTTTTTTTTTTAATTTAAGAACCGATATTAAATTTTATACATTCTACTATTCATTAGAAAAGTAAATGAAATTTGACATGAGATTTGTGGAACCACGTGTAGAAGGTAAGGCAAGTGAAATCGAAGAAGTGTGTTACGTGAAGCTCTGAGGGCTTGCAGAAATACAGTAATGGCGATGGTTTGGGCATACCTTATGAGCGATCGACCGGAGCGGTGAAGGGGTGTTGGATATTTGCCCCCTAGAGCAATGAATATCAACCGTATTGCTTATGAAGACCAAATTCTACGATTCAAATGTAAGAAAAAAATTTGTTAGCAAAAATGCGAATTAGTTATTTTTCACGAACTAGTCCAGCTGTTCCCAAACTGTGCTCCTAGAAACATCTAGTGTTCCATGAAGAAATAGGTAGATCATGTTTGAAGTTTCAGATTCTGAATGTTTTACTTCCTATCCTGAAATGGTATCGTCATGTAAGTGCTGAGTAAAAATTAGTGCTCCAAAATTATCTTTTTTATTGAAAAGTGCTATATGACTTAAAAAGTTTAGGGAGCGGTGTACTAAACTATAAACATTTCACTACATGAGTTATAATATGCCACCGAAGCCTGAACCATTATAAAAGCAATGAGAGGAGACTATCAACAAGCCAAATGCAATTTATGAGGAGTTATAACATATCCATTTTCTATTTATACTCGTACTGAACACAATATAATTAATCGATATTAGGGAAAATACAATTAAACATAAACTTGTAAACTAAATTAAAAGCTATATTAAATTAGACATCAACTGATTTTAAAATATGATAGACTTCAGATATAATTCTTATTTATATCATTATATATAACACGTCCACCGCTGTGGTCTCGAGGTAGCGTGCTGCCTTGTCACTCAGCGGGCCCGGGTTCGATCCCTGGTCGGGGCAGTTTTTCTAGGTGAGGTTTTTATCGGGGGGTTTTCTCACCTATAATACAAATGTCAGGAAAACGGTCCCCGAAATCATATGGTCATCATCATCATCCTTCAGCGGTGTGGAAAGCAACGGGAAGCTACCACACCTACAATTCCCCAGTAAAGCTGCAAGCATAGCATGAAAATGCTATGATTGCAGTGAAGGACCTGCCTTCGGGCAGAATTACTATGAATGGATTACTTTATCCTCTCTCCTTTTCGTAAGATTTAACTCCCTCCACTGGATTTACTAGTCAATCCAACGTCACGTAGATGGAGAGCATCAATTCTGAACAACATATTAGACAGATGGACTTGATTTGTGGTTAGAAGGATGCCAGGGACATGCCAAAAACAGCACAACACCCAAGATATAAAATTCGTAATCCGAAGAGAATCGAACTTGGATGGCCGGAATGGGAGGTACCGATTCTCACTTACAATATACAATAATTAATTCCTAAAGTGAAATTATTATTCTATAATTCTCTAAATATAGAAGGCGCAGTAAGTTAATATAAAGAAATTAAGTTATGGTATTCTGTAGGCCTATCCAATAAACTCGAAAAGTTCAAATTTCAAATATGGCCGAAGCCTATGGCTGTTAAATTCCAATTACTCCAAATTGGCTACTTCTCCAAAGATAATATTTGAAACGGTCCATGATATGTTCGTTAGAGCATCATCGTCGGCTTTACAGTCCACGGCGAATCTTGATCTTCCTAATTATGGCTGATATTTTTATTCCTGGCAACAATCTTCAATTTATACATCTCGATATGGATACATGTCCCGCGCCGTAGCCGAGCGGTTAAGGTAGGAAGTCTTGGCGCAGAGCTACGGGACTTGCGCTGGTTCGAGTCTCCATGGGGGAAGAAATTTTCTCATGGTATTTCGGCCAGTATGGGACCGGTGCCCACCCAGCATCGTGAGGCATTTGGGTAGCTACAATAAGTAGCGGCTCCAGGTTGAGGAACCAGCTATAACGGCTGGGGGACTCGACATGCTAACCACAAGTCACCCCTACACTGGCTGTTGATCATCTACCTCTGTGATTGACACATGTGGATGTGAAGGGACAGCAGTCGGCTGGTAAAAGGGCAACCGCTGAAAAGTGGAAAGACCCTCAATCGAATCGGATATGGATACATCCTTTCCTACTTCAACAATCCATCTTAAATTAGATAAAATTCGTATTCTTTGGTATCCAGAATTTGTAAATATTCTTTTCCTCCAAGATTAGTTTTCGTTAACGCGCAAAATATTAACTGTCTAGCTTAATTTGCTAAATTTAATATCGTGTCATATGCAAAATGCCATATGACAAAACGTGCAGTTTTTCAGGGGAGCCAATAAAATTCTAACATTTTTTGTATTAATTATATCATTACAGTGTCCCGCGCCGTAGCCGGGCGGTTAAGGTAGGAAGCCTTGGCGCAGAGCTACGGGACTTGCGCTGGTTCGAGTCTCCATGGGGGAAGACATTTTCTCATGGTATTTCGGCCAGTATGGGACCGGTGCCCACCCAGCATCGTGAGGCAATTGGGTAGCTACAATAAGTAGCGGCTCCAGGTTGAGGAACCAGCTATAACGGCTGGGGGACTCGACATGATAACCACATGTGGATGTGAAGGGCCAGCAGCCGGCTGGTAAAAGGGCAACCGCTGAAAAAGTGGAAATACCCTCAATCGGAATATCATTACAGTACATACGTTTGATTGTTCTCGTATCAGATTGCCTGGTGGCATACAACGATTTGAGAGAATGTAAAACTAACATCAACTTTGTTTTTAATTGAAATTTTTGACATGCAACCTTTTGGACTTTCAGATAGGATTTATTTCTTTATGTAACACATAATTCTGTATTACAACTTGGCCACATAGTCTTCGTAGAAATAATGCATTATAGAGATCATAAGGCCACCGCTGTGGTCTCGAGGTAGTGCGCTACTTTGTCACGCAGCGGGCCCGGTTTCGATTCCCGGTCGGTACAGGCTTCCTGGGCGAGGTTTTTCCGGGTCTTTCTTCACCTGTAAGACAAATGTCAGGAAAGCTTAGGGCTCAAAGGTCCCCGGAAATCATCCGGTAAGCAACGGGAAGCTACCACATCTACAATTCCCTAGTAAAGCTGCAAAGCATACCATGAAAATGTTATGATTGAAGTGAAAGACCTGCCCTCGGGCAGAACTCTACAGATAGTAATATAAATAAAAAGAAATAGTTTTTGGCTATTCAGAAATAACCAAACAATTAAAACTGACATAAGAAAATGTATAACTTACAGCCTATAATAAATGACAATTTTAATTAATACAAGTTTATATTGAAACAAGATACATTTAAAATTCAGAATAACAGGCAACTCTAATGAAAATAACGATTAATTTAATTTGCGCAAAGTTCCAAAGACATCGCCGGGATTCGAGTAGGATATCGTCCAACATGGAGCGTGATGATCCCATAAAACAGAATGTAGGATAACAAGGAGCATTAACAAGTTCCTTTTCAATGTAAAAATGTCATATGGACTGTAAATTCTATTTTACAACTGCTGGTAACTCCCTTTCCTATAAATTATTTTTATGTGCGACGTAAACTGGAATTAGCTTCCAAGTTGGTGAACAAGATAGAGAAGCTGCAGCTTATAAACACTAGCTTCTCAGAATTTTCCAGTTTTCTCACGCTAACTTCGCTAAATGAAGGCCGATTCAATTACAAATTAAACTCCATGGCGCTACAGTCTATTAAGTCTGTGGTAGACTGACCGAATACCCTGACCCCTAAGACATAATGACATTTTGTTTGGGAATTATTTTTGTGGTAAACACAATCAAATCTATCGAGCTTTATTCTCTCTTTCTCGCTTTGTCACATCCAATACTCTTTTATTTATTCAATTATATCTTTTTTTATTTCCTATATACTAAAATGAACTTCAGCAGATCGATTTCATCTTTTCAAGATGACATTATGTTTTACAGAAATTTTAATTTGAGTAGGAGCCTACTTGAATCCTTCATGTTAGAAGTGGAAGTAGGCTTACTTAATATCAAAAGCCTATGCTATCTTATGAATTTCAACAATTTAATTTAATTACTTATTGACTGTTTAACATTAAAGATCACATCCCGTCTAAGATCTTTAGATGTCGTGTGTTCTTCTCAAAAAGATAACTGATTTTAGTTACAACGATACCACGAAATGGCGATTACGATAAAACGATAAAAAAAAGACCACGTTGATCGGCATCGGGTTTGAATCAATGACCAGTCTCAAACACTATCGATAAAGCATTTTTTTCTTACTTTTTGACAAACTCAGATTTGAAAATGAACAATGTTCACCTGAGTAAGAAGTTGAACTCAATATTTTCAGTTTTACGCGTAAGTGTTTTACCATTGAGCTACTTAGTCACACCTCATGGACCAAGCCTAAATTTATTAAAGATAAATGAATTTGGACTTAGTCCATATGATGCACCTAAGTAGAGCGCCAGCTTCTAAAAAAGCGCGGCTTAGGTATTTATATTTTGTATCAACTATAGCCTAAATCTCTGTTAAGGGAAACATGGGCTTACAAGAAGATCAACTATAGCCAACAGACAGCTAGTTTAAAAGCGTCAATTTCTATTTTGAAAATTGAACGTGAATGCAAGGATTTGAAAATAAGCACATATTATAAATGTTTATAAAATACTGAACTATTATGTTTTACAATAAATTAACACAGTGAAGCTCGTAACAAATGATTGTTTGGAATAAAAATAAAGTAAAATTATTTCATTACAGGTTTTAAAAAGTCGTTGAAGTAGTACGAGCATAATAATTCTACGTTTGCAAACAGTCGGCACGAGATGTCAGTAGGATTGTCAGCCCAAAGTGATGGTCGCCTTTTATCCCAGGACATACATTCGGTACTCATTTTAATTATAGTCTGGTGTCGACAGGAGGTTTTGGCCAGTTTTAAAAACCGCGATTTCATCAGAATCGAACCTTTGATCTTTCCGGCTTGTATCATATTGCCTCAACGTGCTCTCCTCTAATAAAAACGTTTCAATTAAATATTTGTAAAGACTGAAATTTATAACAGTTTAATATTATGAATCTTGCAAAAATGGATCCTAAAATAAGAATATGCTGCGTGCGGTACTACATTCACAAAGTAATGCCGGCATTAACGCGTAAAAAACTCCGCCAAATAAACGCAGAAGTGTGAAATCTATACACTGGAACATTATTTCAAGGACATGGGTAAAGAGAACAGGTTATAACGGATACCTGTTTACTACAGGTCGAATTGTATGGAAATCAAATAAGAGGAAACTAGCTACTAATGAAAAGAATTATAAATTCATCCACAGGATAAATTATCCAGATTTCGCTAACAATAAGTGAAAAGACGCACTTGTAACACGAATATTAACAATGGTGTGTTATAATTATACCAAGTAAGTAATATGTGCCCATAGTTCGACCCAGAATTCACGTGTGCTCATTTAATTACTTGTGGAGAAATACAGACAAGTATTTTTTTAAAAATAAAACGTATGGTTTTTTTACGGTTTTCAAGATTCCTCTCATAATGACATCAATTTTGTTAAGGATTGGCAGACAAGACACTGAGTATAACGCCAACGCGCTTATAATATGGATGGGTGTCTTTTTAACAGTGGCTTGCAGACTCTTGACGATATATATATATTCCAAAACAGTAAAGTTCAAGGTTTTCAAATTTAATGAAGAAAAACTTTATAAACAACTATTTTAATAATTGGTTATAAAAACCAATTACCTGTAAAATTATCCATAACATTGCATGTTTTCTATCTTAAATTTTTGTACGTATTTCTCCAAAATTCTTGACATTTGTATGTATGAATTTTGGGGTATTATATTTACACGGTATATATTATAATTATATTTAGGAATAATTTAATGAGACAGAGAGAAATAAGAGTTTAAGTAATAAAGTTAGATAGCTGCATCCCTAAATGAACGGCGTTATGCATCAATCGAATATGCGTCATTATGCAAGTTTTGAGAAAAATACAATTAAAGTTTAAGTTAATCTTCACCATTTACTGTAGCGCCAAACTAACAATACTGGATATTATAAGTTATTTTCCTTGTTTGACAGTTATGTATCAATAGTCTAAGAGTGGGGAACATTTGGCGCTCAACTACATGATGCAAAAATTTAGATTAGCATTTATAAAGATATGGTTTCATACCCATTTGTTGCAAAACAGAATCTCTGAGAGGATTGATGGCGTTTGCATTTTCTTTAATAATAAGGTTATTTTTAAATGTTTGGCGCCATAATCGTGCGTACACTCACTTCATGAGTCAGTTTAACAGACGGTATCAAAATATAATTTAATGGCGCTTAGATGGTTAATGCATAACACTATCCAAATGTGATTACTAATAATAAAAAATGTACATTAAATTTTTTTAGGAAATAAATACAAATTTGATTCATAATTAAAAAACCATTAATTTATATTCACTTAAATAAATCAATCTATATTGTTGTAAAACTTTCAAATGGATAGGAAATGTTATAAGATCAAAATAAAAAAAACCGTCACGTAGGATTAAGCGACTTCCTCAGTAAATCGAATTTATGAGCCCATTTTGCTGGGTTATGGAATATGTATTTATTTTGTTAAATTGGAGAAACTCAATTTCTAACACCAATATATTTAAAAGTGTAGGACTGCAGTGAAAATTAATTATGCATAACTCTAAATTATTACCTACTGGCATATGGTTGTATAATTTGACAACAATTTAAATGATATCTACCGACTATTTTTTAATATTTTATTAAAAATTATCAAATTGATTGTACCGAAATCATATTTTCGGTATGTAAAACTACATAACAACTACGTCATCGTGTCTTCCCTCTACAGTGATCTTATAGAACAGTGCCAAATTCCTGTCTTCGTTTTCCCCTCTCCTTTTTTATGCGCCGCGTCTGATTGCGCATCTTCCCCTTGTTATCGAAGGCCTCAAATAAGCTGCGCAAGTTAATATCAGGGTCATCATCAACTTTGGTTTCGTCGGGGTCAGATCGACGGTAACTCGGAGGAACTGTTTGGTTTAATCAGTCCCATAAGCCAGGGTAGGGCAAGCACGACTGTGAACCCATGCCCTTGGCTGGACTGGATTGAGTGTGTGTATGTATATATGTATGTTTATTATTATTGTTATTGACTTTTTTCTTTTGATGACCGATTTATATTATTTCATTTATGTATTTTCTTTCAATGGTCAAGAAGATGAACTTTTGTTATGTTATTTTGTATTTCAATTATCTGACCTATGACTCTAATTAAAAGTTACATTATTTTAGTTAACTTATGTTTACTAATTGCGTAGCTAGTCATGATTGGTATTGATTTATATTCTAAAGCTTTCTAAGCCAAAATAATCCCCTTTTTCCTTCTAGCTTCCACGATTATAATACTGTTTAGCATTCAGTATTATATGTTAAATAATTTACTAAGGAAAGGTGGATTAATCTTTGCCTTCTATGGGCCCGGGCAAAAGAATGTAGATATAGTTACTCAAAACTTTCAAACTCAAGATAATTATAAAAGATGGTAGGATCCCGCACGCGAGTGGTGCAAGATTAAACTAATATATCTTATTGGATACATTGCCAACTTAAGAATTAATTAAATTGTATGGCATACAGCCCGACGAATAAAGATATTAGGAAAGACTTAAAATATGTTTAATTTAACAAACAATTGACAACAAGAGAAACAACTGGTATGAACATGTTATAAGAATGCCAACAGATAGAATCCCTCAGCTGTTACTAAAGTACAAATCAATAGGGCATAGACGTCTTGGACACACATTTACTCGATGGGATGATTCATTAAATCCCACTTGATGTGAAAACAGGTCAAAAGGCCTAATTTCATGAAGTAAAAGAAGAGAGAATGCGACGAAGCAAACACGACGATTTCTTATGAGAATTTTTAATTTCGGGTTTCAGATAAACTCTCAGTAAACCTATTCCCGTACTCAACGCATACTGAAGAAAATAAAGTTACATTCGTGTATAACATTTATCTGCAGTAAAGTGGACATATTAGTAGTAGTTTTGCATCTTGCAAATCTAGCTTTGCGAATGAATTCCTTTGAACAGCTACGATGTGGTACCGCCGTGATAGTTTGCAACTGTTCCAACACGAATGTGATGCGGGTTGCCTGGAGAGGCTGCTGCAGGCGTGAGCCGTGTTTTGTAATTCTGCACTTCCGACACGCCTCATCCAAATTCTAGACGCCCAACATCCTGACGCCTTGTAAGGTTTTACTGTGTCTGCATATTACTTTGTTATGTCAGTGCTTATTATACACCACGATCAATACTTTCAGACAAACTCAAATCGTCAAATGATATTAAACATTAATATCTGTCCAACAAGTTCACATTTACATTGATTAAAAAAAAAAAAAAAGAAAGAAAAAGAGAAAGAGATTGCAATTACACTGTTTAACCAATTCTTGCAAATATCTAAAATTGGATTTAAAAATTAATTTAGAGGACACAAAATATATCAACGCGCATTTTAATAAATTGTGTACTGATGGAAGGGATAAAGAGAATAAATGCTGCTACTTAAGAGTTCAATATTGAAACAAGAAGGAACGTCAAATATGGACATTGGTAAACTAATTACTAATGGGAAGTGATCATTGGTATGCTGAGAACCGTTTTATGTACTAGAATATCTTCCATAAAAGTGAAAGTATTATATTACCTTCATCTTCATAGAATAGTATTATAAGGTGCAGAAACTTGGACAACGATAAAAAATGAACTTTTGAAATGGGGTTATAAGAATATTATTCAGAAAAACGAGAATATAAATAATAAAGAATGTTGAAATAGGAAGAATAATGGAAGTGGAAGAAGGAATAACTATGATAGTGGAAAAATTCTATAATGATACAGACTCTTATGGAGAATGGAGAGGGAAGGGTTATGTAAATTAATATATGATTAAGATCTAAACGAAAGAAAGTCACGTGGTAGATCAAAATTAAAACTTTTTTTCTCTAAAAAATAAATATTTCAACTACCTATCAGAAAAACTTATATAAAGCAAGAAACCATATTTCCCACCCTTATAGCATAACTGGAAAGAATCGCTCTTTTCTATACAATTTTAGTTTAACATATTGTAGAGAAGTTGAAATGACCAGTCTCTGTAATTCATAATAGCCTAGCATACATTCCTCGAGTTAAACCTATGTTCAATTCCTTTCTGCACTACATTCTTGTTTGTAATTGTTGTTCCTAACAAGGAAATTGTCAACACTTGCATGCTGAAACCTACCTTGAAATTTCTCCCAGAGAAGTGTTGTGATGAAGCAAGGCTGTGTCCAAAAAAATTATCTGCCGTTCTTAATTGCAAGGCACAGAAATGGAAGCCAGAATTCAGCAACGCCAACCCACTGTACGGAGGAGATGGACTCCCTGAACGGTAAGAGGGGTGAAGTGAGGGGGAACGGATGGCGGACGGAAGGTAGTGAGAGTTATCCAATCTACCAATTCAGGTGTTGTATTATTTTCCTGTAGTTTGCATGAGAGATTTGGCGCTGGATTTTAATGCCTTGCAGTTAAAAAAAGGCAGATAATTTTTGGACACGGCCTTTGTACGTCACAACGCTTCTCTGGAAGAAATATCACAGTATGTTTCGGCATGCAATGGTTCATTGTTCTTCACTATTACCTTGTAAGTAGGCCTATTTGAATTCCACCATTCTTTAAAATTTCCGCATTTGTTTTTTAAGGTTTTCATCAAAGAAAGAATATAATATAAATGGAAAAGATTTCATTATATTTCACAAAGACAGTGGGTCATTAATTATGCAGTGCGAAGTTATTTTTAATACGGTAAGTGGATATCTGTAAATGTGATGATGAAATGTCGTGACTGTCCGGGAAATGGGTTAATGGTTGTAAGTTGAGAAGGCGGAAAGCACAGGGAAATCTTACAACTGCTTCTTATGTAACACGACGATGATTTAAAGTACATTTGGGGCTCGTCTAGGCACTGATTTCTCACTTGTATATAGTATCTGTTAAGTATACATAATTCTATTATTTTCTTCTTTCAGAACTTTACGATTCTGCCAGTTGAAACCCTAACAATTTAGTTTAAAATATTTATATTTTTTCTCTTTTGTGGAATGTGAAATATAAAAATATGATGCAGCTTGTATTGCAGTCTCCTCAACTAGTATAATATTTAAGATACTGTAGGCATTTCGAGACCAGACCATCCACAGCAGAAGATTGTGATTTGTGATTATCTTGTAGATAGGATTGTGTTTACTGGTTGTGTTCTCTCTTAAAATCAAGTTGTTGTCGATTTCCTTTAAATATGTGACACGACAGCTCCGAAGAGCCAAAAGATGATTACTGTTACTTGACTATAAGATGACTGTATGGAGAGTAAAATGTTTAGCGTGACACAATAAGTTATTTGTTTCAGTTTGCTTAACTGTATTTCGACTTCTCATTTTAGGTAGCTTCTGAATTGACTTCACTTAAATGTTGACGGAACTTCACATTCAATAAAAATAACATGTAAATTCACGATATATTTATGCAGGAGTATTTATTTTGGATTACACGATAAATTATAGAGGAGTATTTTGAAATTTTTCAATTAAATGTATAATTTGTGTAGGAAATAATACTATCCAATTAGTATTTATTTTTTTTTATTTTCAGATAATAAAACAAATCCAATAAATAAATATTGTAAATAATCAAAGCTAAAGAAATTGTTTTATAGAGTATGAACCCTTTCAACCGCAGACAAAAGAGTATAAATTTGGTAAAAATGTATATAATTGTATAATTTTAAATAATATTAGTATCCAGATAACATATCTTAATTTAAAATTTAAAAAAAATATTTAGAATCATTAGAGAATGATAAATTATTAACTCCAATATAAAATTGACATATCTTGTATATTATTTTTTATTTTCATTTTTATTTTATTTGGCCTATATATATATATGTTATATTGCAGATTTTCGCGGATATAAGTATGATTAAGAAAGTTTTCTTGGATTTTCCGCGTCATTGATTCAAGTTCGGCTTCTGGCCACTGATTCCGATGTTTCGGCATGATCCCACATGCCATTATCAAGGAACGATAAGTTCGAGTTACAGGTTTAGGTCTTATATAATTAGACACACAGGGTTTTCGTTGTGGTCCGTTTCCGAAGCCCTTTTGTTTTGGCATTTTGCACTGCACGAAAATCAACACAACCATACAGAAACGCTACTCTCGTGAGACAAACGGAAATACTACAAATCGAAAGATTCCCGCACTGAAGAGGAAGTCCCGAATCAATCCACGTGGAGGCAGAACACAGTGGTTTCACGTTATATTGAGGCAATGCACTGCCTGAGCATAAAAAACAAGATAGAAAAAATACATAAAAATTAACATTTAACCATAGATTATTTAAAAACTGACGTATGAAAGTACGTAAAATAAACAAAATGACCTAAAATAACAATACAATTTGTAAAAATGGAAGAAGTTGAAAAAATGCATTTTAATGACCTTTAAAAACCTTATATATCTAACATATTTATTGCACAATGCACTTAATTATTAATCTGTATCGTCTCTGACAACTCATAAAAAAGATGACATTTCAACAAAATCCGGGCCCTAATCATAAGTATGACTTCTGTAAGAAATTTGTTTGGTAAGACCTTACAAGTACAAAAAATTAAAAATAGATATATAAATCATTGTATATATTGTTTCGTTAAAAAAGTCCTCAGCGCAGCTGAGTGCTAAACCATGTTTCAGATCAAGTATTTCAGCTCTGCTCCCCTCCTCCATACAGTTTCAACTGCGAACTTGCCAGTTGATTTTCTCATGCATTCTTCCTCATTCAATTACTAAAAAAATGTGTTTGACGATCTAATGATGTAATGTTAAGTAGGAATATAATATCGAACGATTTTGTTCAGACGGCAAGGTTTAAGATTCGTTTTTGAAAGGCTTACTTAAGTTTATGGTTTGTATACCGTCGTACGTGAAAATCTTTTATAGGGTTAATTTCTCGATCCCCTATTCAAATCACGGTGCGTCAACATAACTGAAGTTTTTTTTTCGTGTATTTTATTATTTGTCAAAGCAAATCCTTGAACTGTAATTTTATTACCATGATTCAATTCACCATGAACCATTTAATATGAGTAACAGATCGAAGAATAGTGTAATAAAATAACAAAAAAAATCACTATAGCAATTCTTTAACAGTGAATTATATTTTATTGTCATTAATAAGCTGTAAACTTATGCTGACGATGTAGTTTTATTTGGCGATAGTGAGGCGAACCAAAGTCCAATACGCACACTCTATTAACACCAAGAAATTGGGACTCGAAGTAAACATCAATAAAACTAAATATGTAGTCACACATAGAAATACGTTTAGGCCTATCTAATGGCAATGGACAGTTAATGACAAATGAAGAAAATTTTGAAGAAGTGGCTGAATTCAAATACCTAGGAACAATAATAATTATTATAAACAGGAATGAGGTGCACAAAGAAATTAAACATATGCTTAAATCTGAAAATGCATGCTATTAGGGATAATGCCCTTTCGTCTCAACTTCTCTCAAAGAACATTAAACTGAAAATATATAAAACTGTTATTATTCCAGTTGTATTTGGAATGCGAAACATGGACTCTTATTTTTAAGGGAGAAGATGAGATTACGAGTATTTGAGAATAAAGTTCTTGGTTTTTTGGACCAAAGACAGACGAATGGAGAAGATTATATGACAGTGAGCTACATGATCTTTATGGTTAACAAAATGTAATGAAAATAGTTAAGTCTCATAGACTGCGGTGGCGAGGACATGTGGCACTATTTGTGAACGAAAATGGGACGTGTAAATTCCTTGTAGGAAAACTAGGGGGAAAGCGCCCAGTAGAAAGACAATTAAATATTCATATATTTTCTCCTATTAATATTGATGCAATTACCCGTCCTAAATTAATAAGTAATTTAATTAAGGGGATTTCTGATGGACGTTTGACTTTATCCACCAGTATCACGTATTAAAACAAAAACAAACGATACATATTTTAAAATTAATTTATAGGAAATTAATTATCTTCATTGGACTGAATGGAGCATCCATTCAAACCGATAACGAAGGAAAAATTATATTGTTCAGCCGGTTATCGAAACCGCGATCTCTGGAGTGCTCTTCGGAACTGTCTTGCGAATGATTTATTTACACTTGTTACTGGGCACGCCGTAGCGTAGTGGTTAAGGCACTGAGCTACAAGCCGGAGGGTCGAGGGTTCGAGTCCCGGTGGGGTCAGGATTTTTAAACTGACCCAAACCTTCTGGCGGCACTATGGCCCTGGGGTCGACTCAGCCTCTAACTGAAATGAGTACCAGACGCTTGTTCTGGGGTAAAGGCGGCCGTCACGCAGGGCTGACACCCCGGCTGACATCAAGTACCGATTGTCAAGAAAAAGTGGGAGCCCTAACCTCCTACTACCCCAAGGGCCTCCTGAGGCCTGTAGTGGGATCACTTTACCTTTTACTGTTGCTTTAACTACAACGGTCATATCACAATTTTTCAGTACTAACGTACTGATGTGTCTGGTCTGTTAACTTCCGATTTCTCTCTCTCGCTCTTGAGATATATCTCTCGGTTGAACATATTAACTCTCACTAGACGCTAACTCGTAGCCTTGACGACCTGGTTCTATTGTTGTCGAGATTGCTTTACTTTCCAATATTAATTTCCTTATGAGATAGATTGATAACAGGTCGTTGATTTTTCGCGAAAGATGGCCACGATTTTACTTTATGTCACCATCTAAACTAAACTTATGGAGCGACAGGCCTAGAAGGCCTACCAGTCGGCTGTTGGCCCCACATTCACATATGTTAATCACAGAGGTAATAAAATCTGGCTCCAGAATAAAATTTTAGAGAGATCTAATCAATTTAGATATCTTGGATATCTCTATCTGGGACGATAAGGATATCCCTGAAAAAATTACTAGTTATAATAAAAGCTTGGGAATTATTAATCAAGTTATGAAACCATCCCTTGTACAAAAAAACACCAGATTACGTTTATATAACACTTTGGCTAGACCAGTGTTGACCTATGGCAGTGAATCATGGACACTAAAAAGACAATATGAAAGCAGAATAACAGCTTGTGAAATGAGATTCATGCGCAGAACAGCGGGTTACACCAGATGGAATCGGAAAAGGAACACCGATATCTTAAAAGAATTGAAGACTACGCCAATTTTGGAATATATTAAACAATACCAACTAAATTGGAAACACCATCTTGAAAGAATGAGTTCGAATCGGATCCCCAAAGCTGTTTATAATTATATACCAAGAGGACGAAGATCTCTCAGCCGTCCTATGAAACGTTGGAGGGAAAATTTTCTATAGGATCGTAACAGGCCTGGACCTAATACTTTGAAGGAAGAAGAGGTAGAATGTCATATAGTAGAGTTTACAAGTGGTCTGCATATAGGGTCCCTAAGCCGTTTTCTCAACCTGGAGCCGCTACTTATTATCTATATATGACGTAGCCCAATGTTGAGCCATTGAACCTTTGTTAAGTTTTACTAGACCAAGTTAATTTAGTTACCTTATTTGCCCATAGATGTCATGAATGGCATTGCGATCAACATACCGACTCAATGAGACATCTAGCAGGCAATTAAGGTATTACTAGGATGTAGTCGGTAAATATTGCTTAGAGGCCTTTTTATTCAGGCATAAGGAGCTTTTACGAGTATGAAAATCTCCAGACTCGGGACCCATGGCTTAACTCCCTCCCGTATAAGTTTCTTCTTGAATTTTTCCATCCTAAAAAATGCATTCACTCAGGCCGGGTTTGAACTCGCGACCCTCGGGATCAGAGGCAAGGAGTCGCTACTTATTATAGCCACCCTAATTACGATGCTGGGCACCGGTCCCATACTGGTCGAAATTCCAGGAGAAAATGTATTCTAAATATACCTCTATTTTGGTTTCAACCAAAATAGAATTAGGGTAAATTAATACGAAGGGATTAGTTAATAAGTTATTATTATTATTATTATATATATATATATATATATATATATATATATATATATATATATAATAACTTATTGTACTTGTGCAAAATTTTCGATTTTTTAAGCCATTTTTCGGAAAATTCGTGCATTTTTTCGGATTTTCGAGTGCACTATGGAGACTCCATTCAGCGTAAGTTCCATAGCTCTGAGCCAAAGCATATTACCGTAACCACTCGGCTACTCACATCACCACCATAAATAAAATAATATTGGTAAGAATGGTAAAAAGAGGATGACACATACAAAGGCACGTCTGACATTATCCTAACTAGAATGACGTGGGAGTGTGTATATCTGACGTTTCAGGAAATTTTCTAACACCGCCTCAAGGAAATCGATGGATGTAATTTGTCACACAACACATGCAGCAAAATTTATGTTGTACTTAGATAATCTACTTCCGTGACTTTTTTTTTGTAATACATAGGCCTAAACGTATTGATGTATGGATCAGAATGTTGGGCGATCACTAAAAGACAAGGACGAAGATTGGAAGCAGCTGAGATGAGATTTTTAAGAAATATAGCAGGATATACTCTGCTGGATAAGAAAAGGAATGAAGATATAAGAAAGGAACTAAATATTTTCAAACTTACAGACCGAATAATTAAATTTTGGAACCACTGGAAAGAACATATTGAAAGAACATAGAATGCCAGAAGAAAGATTTCCAAAATTATTGCTAAATTACAAACCGCACGGAAGGAGAAATGTTGGACGCACACACAGAAGATGGTCTGAACAATTTTAACAATTCTAGTTTTCATGGAACCGGAACGAGCCAACAGGCTTAATCCCTGGATGATGATGATGATGATGACAGGACCAAAAATGATCCACTAAGGAATGTTACAATATTCATCGAATTTACATCATTAGGATTTATTTTTTGGAAATATATAGGTACATGTTCTTTAATTATTATAAGTTTTTGTTATGGGAAAACTAATTGAATTAAAGCACTTTGATAAATTATTTATGCATAGGCTACAGTAAAACTTGCTCAAAGCGGAATCGCTTGGGATATTTTTTTCCACATTAGACAACATTCCGCATTATTAAAAAAACTAAACTTATTGAAAATCTTAGATTATAGAATACCTTATATGTCTTTTTACGTACCTTGGATTAATTGTAGTTCCGCTGCCTTTGAAAAGTGAAGTATAGTATGTAAGAGCGACTTCGGCGGTAACGCGCGAAAAAAACAGTCCCGTTTCGTCATCGTTAAAATGTCTCTTAGGTGCGTATCCCGAAATTAAAGTATGCAGTTTCGGTTTCCGCTCACTAACTACATTTTCGCCCACATCCTTTGATTCTCCGCAAATTTCATTCTACACTACATTGTGTCGTCTTTTAAAACTGTCCAGCCAACCTGAAGATGCCTTGAAATCGTTATTCCCTAGGGATTTAACAAGAGCTAGAGCTTGACTTTGGAGCATCGGTCCGGAAATTTGAAGATTTATCTTCAATCACTTTCAGTTTTCGTTTAATGACAATGATACATAATTATGTTTTAGCCATCTTAATTTTGTAAATTCAGAACGCTACCTGTGAAAGATCGGTCTGAGAACTTAAACATATTTAATATTTTACAGTACAGTGGTTAATTTGTACGACAGGTATCTGTATTTCGCATAACGGGTGTGCAGTGAGGCCGAAATAAAATGTCAGGTACAGGTAGTCTCCATATTCACGCGACGCGACAGCAGGGATCATTCCTTATTGTGTTTTGGCATAACGAAAATTCAATGAAATTGAAACTATTTTATTTCTGTCTTTTTTTCATGAATTGTATAGAAATATCCTTCCGTTTCCGTGTTGAACAGATTCCGTTTTATGCAAAATGAATAACGTAAAATTACTATTATTTCGCCGGGACCAATACATTTGTTCACATTGGGCAGATTTCCGCATTATTCACGTTCCGGATTATATAAGTTTTACTGTATAAGATTTTACAGTGCACTGGTTATTTTTAAGACATGTCACACGCCAAATATTTGTTAAGCGAACCTGTATTTCACAAAACGGGTGAGCAGTGAGGCCGAAAGAAAATTCCAAATACAGGTAGAACTCTACTTCACCCGGCGGCAGGAATCATCACTTATTGTAAATTCACCTAACGGGAATTCAATGAAGTGGAAACTAATTAATTTCTCTCTCTATCTTTCCGCCTTATAATTCTTTTCTCTCACGAATTGTGTAGAAATATCATTCCGTTTCCGCATTGGACAGATTCCGTTTTATACAAAATAAATACACATAAATTACTATTATTTTGTCGGAACCAATGAATTTGTTCACATTGGACAGATTTCCGCATTATTCACGTTCCGGATTAAACAAGTTTTACTGTATTACAGTTTACGGGCTCATGGTTCTTAGAAGAATTCAGTGTGAATCGAGTCCATATGTTTGTTTTACGGGATTTACTTCATAATTGCTGAGAGACCAATCGCCACGTCAGTGAAATTGCCCTTCTATTACCCATAATTATTATAACAAGTTCAGGTATAAAATCATGATTAATTATTAGCTTTGTATTTTGCTCATCCTACTTATTCCATGAATGAAATAAAGTTCGGCTTTCATTATAAACTAATATAGGCCTAGCCAATATTAAAAAAATCTAAATTTCCATAGGTTTCATTTTTACCTCTTTCATGAGACATTCTCAATCCCTGAAAAATTAAAAATAGCTATAGGAGTACACTTCTGCATGTCCAAAAAAAAATCTTTGAATTATGGCTGGTGCAATAGTTCATGCTTATTTTGCTGAGAAGCTAATCGCAACGTCAGTGAATGAACTCCTACACCTGAAACTTCGGCTCACACTACAAATTCTAATAAGTCAATACAGGGCTAGTTAATATTGCAAAAATGATTCCTATATTTCCACAGATTTCCTTTTACATCTTTCATGAATTTTTAATTCTGGTTACACTAAGTATTAAGCAATGTTTACATTTTCCAGAATCTTTATCGTTGTGGGAACGTATTTTATGTTCATATCCAAGCGCTTAAATTTACGTCTGAAGGAAGTCGTCTTTTCGAATATTCCTCACCTACTATGTCCCCATTAATTTTGGTTACAATCAACTTCCAGTTCAGAGTCAGACCAAGCCAGCATCAATTTTGGCCCTCTGTTTGAGGTCGCGTTCTTAGAAATTTCCCCATGAAAAGTTTGCGTTGAACTTGTTAGGATGTTTCCAATATGTCCCATCGCATATGTATAAAGTACTGGAATATCGATCAGGGTACGAGGATATCTCGGAGCGCAATTGTGAGAAGTGAATCATAGAATTCATTGTAACAGCATGACGTGTTGCAAGATCATGTTCAACTTATTCAGCTGTTCCAATAGCCTCACTGACTCACTTCTTCAATTAATTTCAATCTAAATTATTCCAGCACTAACTTCAAGTATTCGTAGATTTAAATCTTAAAATGTTAAACTTCCAATTTAAATTGTGACTTCTTCACTTCACGGGTTAAGAAAATTGCGTGTTCCGCCTCACAGTGTTCTTGTCCATATATTTATTGGCCTTTCTATATTCCTTCATACTCTTGGCTTGTAGTTAAATGCTGCTTTCACTAATCTTGTTACATTCATTCTTTATACATGTTTAAATAATTTATCTCTCTCTCTCTCTCTCTCTCTCTCTCTCTCTCTCTCTCTCTCTCTCTCTCTCTCTCTCTCTCTCTATATATATATATATATATATATATATATATTTTTTTTTTTTTTCCATTCATTGGATATATATATTTAAACGCTGTTCTTATGTCTTCATTCTTTATTCGATCCTATCTTGCGCAGCCTTTTGTTCTACTAAGGAAGTTCATTTCTACGCTTTGTATTTTTTTTTGTCATTACCAAAGTTTCGCTCCCATAAATTATAACCTACCTAACGAAATACAAAAGGTAAAACAATCTCAATCAATATTTTATCTTTGTCATTTTGTGTGGAGAGCCTTGCGTGTGCTTATATGCCCCTTGGGCTCAAATGTCCAGTGGTAGGTAGTACAGCTATGAGAAGGGTTACCCAAGCTGGAAAGAACAAGGACGATAAGCCAGACTAAAACGAAGGAGTACTAATTTTCTTCTGTAAAAGTACAACCGTCAATAAAACCCTGGGATTGTAGGAAATAAAGACATCTTTCAGACAATCGACACGAGATGTAGCCTTGCATGATTGCCCTTACTCCCACAACATGCGTCTGGTAGTCATTTATGCTGAGATTGAGTTGGATATGGTATCACCAGAAAGTTCTGACTAGTTTAAAAATTCCGACAGCAACGAAAATCGAACCCGGGACCTCCAGCTTGTAGCATATTTCCTTAATCAAAAATGCAACGACGTAAGACGTAAGGAAATATATCTAACGTGTAAACAAAAATCCAAGTTTCTTCTAGCCGACGACGCGAGGAGGTGGTATGATTAGTAGTCTCGTACGCCCCGAAAGATTTTGCCCGATAAAGTACCCGATACTCATTAACAGGAGACTGAATGGACTCCAGAAACAATCTGGAAATAAATGAGTGAAGAAAAACTGTATACGCTGCCTGGGATCAAACTAGGTCATATAACCAGTAGCCAGATGACTTACCGTCTCAGTAATCTGGCACAAGCACTTAAAAACTGAACACCACGGCTTGACAGGTCTAGAAGTACCTTAGCGTATCATCCGGTTGCTGAACTCGCATCCACATGTGTTAATCATAGAGATACACGATTTTCCAACCAGTGTAGGGGTTACATGTGGCCAGCATGTCATATTCCCCAGCCATTATAGCTGGTTTCCTCAACCTAGAGCCGCTATTTATTGTAGCTACCCAAATTCCTTACGATATTGGGTGGGTACTGGCCCCATACTGCCCGAAATTCCATGAGAAATTTTCTTCCCCCTATAGAGACTCGAACCAGCGCAAGCCCCATAGCTCTGAACGAATACATCTTGTCCTAACCACTCGGCTACAGCGCGGGACGGCCGATATAATTAATCTAATCAAAATTACCAACTTCATTATATGATTTACAATAACTAACACTAGTGTAGAATGAAAATATATTATTTATTTTATTTTTCTCCAGTCAGAACAGAACACATAATTTCCTACAAACAAAATCGACTCAGGGCCTTTCTGCATGAAGCGATTCAATCTTTAAAAAAATAGTTTTGAGAAAATATTTATCGAATTTTCTTGATTTTTTTATGTGACTATTGGATATGGAGTTTACTGCATGTAAGTTACAATAAGGTCTACGTAGCAACAGTTAAAAGAGAATGGGCCGAGTTACCCTTCTCGCATTGCAGACTGATCCTCCCCTCTCGCAGAGTGTGGGCGTCATATGGAGGAACAGAATAGAAGTTGAACATCTGTCGAAAACTTTGCAACAACCAGCATGCTTACTGCTACTAGTACGTGATAAGTGGCATACAGTAATAACGATTTATACACACGTCTTACCATAAAACATTCTAGTCAATTTAATGTTGTGCCTCTATTTTAAATTGTAGCCAATTCCTAAATAAAATTACAATATCTATCTCTCCATAGCATGACAGGCCTAGAAAAACCGCGGCCTTATTATTATTATTATTATTATTATTATTATTATTAAACAATAAAATCTTGTAGTGAGATGACATATTTAGGAATTAAAATAAATAAAAATGGGAGTTATGAAGAGAAAATAAGAAATAGAAATAATAAAGGAAAATTTGCAATTGCTTGCCTCAATGGAATATTGTGAGATAAAAATATAAGTAATAAAGATCAAATAAATATATATCACACAATCGTTAAAAGCATAACTACTTATGGAGCAGAACTTTGGTCATTAACAACAAAAACAAACAAGTATCTTTTGGCAACAGAAATGGATTTTATATGAAGGGCAGCAAGAATTTCAAGAAGAGAAAAAAATAGGAACTCGGTTATAAAGAGAGAAAATGAAGATTGAAGACACTATTTTAGATTATATTAAAACTCAACAATTAAGATGGTACGGACAGGTCCAGCGAATGGAAGGAGATCGGCTACCAAAATCTGTTTTGGAATGGAAACCTGGGGGAAGACGAGGCAGAGGAAGACCTAAAACCTCATGGAGTCAGCGAATATATTTATACATGAAGGAGAAACATCTACAACCAGGAGATTGGATGGACCGACAAAATTGGCTATTGAGAATCGGACGATGTCAAAGACATTAATCAACTGATGATCTATCTTATTATTTTTTTATTATTTTTATTTAACGAATGGTTTGAAGTTGTAAATAAGCATATATATAATCCAATTCCATTAACTTGGTTTAACGTCTCGCCTTACAGCTACTATTAACATACCACCTGGCCTTACAGTGGCACGACCTGTCGCTGTCGGGAGAGGGATTTTAAACTATCGATTTTTTAAGAATAGACTAATAACTCTAGAAATGGATTATTTACGCAAAAGTGCTAGAAAGTCAAAATTAGAACATGCCACAAATAAGGAAATTAGAAACATAATGGAAGCAGAAGAAAGTATAATTGAAAGAATTTAGGAGAAGGAATTGAAGTGGTTAGGACATGTTTTGAGAATGGAAGATGAGCGAAGGCCAAAGCAACTATACCAATGGCATCCGACCAGAAAGAAGAAAAGGAGACCAAAGTTAACATGGAAGGAAACCATGAAGACATTAATGCAAGCAAGAGGGCTAAGCATTCAAGATGCCCAAGATCGTAGGCTTGGGAGGTTTGGCACGGGAAGACGACAGCAGCTGTAAAAACCCGAAGATAGATAGATTTTTTGAACACACAAGGACATGGAGGGTTTCCCAGAATGAGGATTCAGCTCAATCTCAGGACCTCCTACGAGACAACACAACTTTAAAACGAAACACAATATTCACAGACTTTCACATCAAGCATGGCGAATATTATAAAGATGACTAATGATGCCCAGATGTTTGGGGACCGTTTGGGCCTTAAAGTTTCCTAACAGAAAACAATTATCACTCAGGAAAGTTGTCCCGATCGCGGATCGAACACGGGCCGTCAACGACGCTACCCCGAGACCACAGCGGTAGACCTACATATATAATTAAAAATAAATGTGTCATTCTCATGAAGAAACTTTGTAATTACTTATTTTTTCGTATGTTATGTCATATATTCAACATTTCAAATTAGGCCCACCAGCTAACCGACTATGAAAACCTCGCAAATATTTAATATTTTTTTTTGCAAATGCCTCAGGTTGTTTTTCGACATTCCTGGTTTCTCTCCTGACATGGCATACTTGTAACCCACTTCTGAGGTTGGGGCGCCTGGAAGGCGGGGTTACGTTGCCCCGATGATATGATGGGTGATGATGATGATAGCGGTGCGTCAGAAGAGCCCCTAATCCTAAGCTTAATCTAAGATGAATATGAATGATGATGATTGCGATGGCCATATGATTTTGGGGACCGTTTGGGCCTTGAAGTTTTCCTGACCTTTGTTTTACAGGTGAGGAAAAATCCCGATAAAAACCTCACCCAGAAAAACTGTCCCGACCGGGGATCGAACCCGGGCCCGCTGCGTTACAAGGCAGCGTGCTACCTCGAGACCACAGAGGTGGACTATTTAATAAATGTTTATCTGGATATACAATAAATTCATGGCACAATAATTCAGAAGAAACATGACCGAATGAGCTGATTGCTGTCACTAGTTATCAGATGACAGCCACGGTGTCACGTGTTTGCGTTCCACCTGCCTTTAGATTCAGTTTACGTAATCGGATATCGATCTTTCTCATATAAAATAGCTATTCGGTTATTTCAGTTATTTCGAGGCTGAAAGAACTCCGTTCAAGGCACTATACCGAAGGAAACATTTTGGTAAAGCTACAAAACATCGAACCTGGGATCTCCGGGATGTTGGTCACACACGCTATTTTTAACCGTTACAGTATAGGCAATCTAGTCTAAACCTGCATGAATAAAAATCATAAAAAGAACTGAAACAGCTAATCACGAATAAAAAATTATCATTACTAAAACCTGTTCGTGAATTGAAAGATCCGTCATTTTCTATAAATTATACTCAATATTAGTTCCAAGTCCAGCTATAAATACACATTATGTTATATATATAAAAATATAGTTACCCGCGAAGATTTTGCGGCATGAGATATTTTAATGCAAATAAGTCAAGTCGAATATCTTGATAACGGAACTGTCACCAGTGTTTGCGTATCGCGTACTGCTTTTGCACAATTCAACTTGTAACATAAAAATAAGAGCGCGCGGTCCTCTACTGATCACTTGTATGCAGTATATACGTTGTTGTATTAAAATATGTAAACATCTAAAATATAATACAATTTCCTAATACAATCACTGATTTTAATAATACTATTTTATTGTGTTTAACTGTGAGAGTAGATTCATCCTACGGCCCTGCCCTGGTTACTTTACACAGTTTCCGGCGAAAAACTTCGAAAGCAATAAGCCGCCAGCACATGGACCAGATATTACAATTCCAATACCAACCACATTACAAGAGAGTAGTACCAGCACTCCTCCACCTCCAGCACAAAAGATGATTTCAATATGTCCCTACATTCAAAAGACAACAATCCGCGACCTATCAATTAATCAAAATTAAACGATCTGGTACGCGAATTGAGTATTACAAAAGAAAAAAAAAAGTGAACTTTTAGCTTCGAGATTTAAAGAAGACAATATTTTAGCTCCTGATACAACTTTTTATTGGTATAGACAACGCGAAGAAGAATTTTAAAAAGTATTTCGTAATTGGGGGGAAGTAGTGTACTGTTATTATCCCTAGCTTTAATGGTCGCCTAAGAACAATTTATGAACCGGCAGATTGGTGTATATTTATTCATAAGAAGTCTAAAGGGCGTTCTTCTGCATAATGGGAATATATTATGCTTCAGTTCCAGTAGTTTAGTCATTGTACATGAAAGAAACATATACAAACATGTGTACTATTCTAGAAAAAATAAAATACAATATGTCCACAAATATAGTATCATACTTTAAACTACTACTACGCCGCTTTGAATAATCGTATCTAAATGAAATTGGTGACAATCAAAAGAGAAACTAGAAAAGTTTTTGCTATACCTCATAGACATTGAATGTGACCCCACGAGTGACGCTGCTACATATCCAACAATGGACCCATATCGACCACAAAAAACATGATTCAATTTAGTTTAATTTCTGTATTGTTGTCCATTATTATCCATTGCTGACATTGTTAACATGCACAAAACTTTTTGAGTTTCTCTTTTGATTGTCACCAATTTCATAGATACGATTATCCAAAGCGACGTAGTAGTAGTATAAAGTATGATACTATATTTGTGGACACGTTGTATAATTAACAAAAGTGGTACTTGTGCTGTGACCTTAAGGTGCGTGGTATTTTATTGGAGAAGCAAGCAGAGTACACGAAAGCTCCATGCATTACATGCGAATGGGACTCTAAAGCTAGGGAAAGACCCTGGAAAGTTACTAATTGGCTGAAAAGAAAACAATTGGCGCCCTTAGTTGATTCTGAAAAAAATACTGCCAACTCCTTTGCACATAAAACCAGGACTAAGTTTTGGACAAAAATTTCCCTTATTACCAATACACTGCTAAAAAGAATTCTGTCACTGTCGGAGACGAAAGTGAAGGAAGACATTTTGATGGCCACAGATTCACAAACTTATTAGGGATGTTACTTTTAAAAAACTGTATGTCTGATATGGAACTACAAGCTTGGGAATCATACGAGGACGTCATCGAGAAGTTCTGGGTAATGTTAAACAATGATCAATATGAGAAAATTGTAAAAATCATGCTCAAAAAGTTCAGGGTACTGGGATGTAATATGAACTTGAAGTTACGCTACCTCCAATCTCATCTTCCCTGAGAATTTAGGAGCACTAAGTGAAGAACATAGTAAGAGATTCCATCAAGGTATAAAAGAGATCGAAACGAAGTACCACGGTCGATGGGATTTCTCCAAGTTGTTATTTGGTAAAAGAAAATCCTCGGCAGGAGCACAAACGCCAATCAACTCACCGTTCATTTCTTGCTAAGCGGAAGAGAAAATAAGAGATCTTAAGGCATATTAGATTTGTTTTATTTATTTTTAAACAGCATACCAAAATTAGATTCAGAGACCTGTTAAACCCTGTGTCGCAGAAAAAAAGTTAGATTCGCAGGCCTGTGTTATATTAAATAATTATATTGGCTCTACTGTGTTTGAATTAAAGTAAAAAAAAATAATTTTGTCAGAGTTAACCGAAGCAATGGTTGGGGTTCATCTTCTATTAAAAAAACTCAAAACGAGGGAATTAAATTAATTTTCGTATTATAATTCTTTTCGTTGGAAATTCATGATTCTTGATAAGTAGCTAATAGTAATTTTAGAAGAAAATATCTCTCTTTTGTTCTTATCACAAAAACTACCATAAGTCTAATTATTTCAATTTTAAATACTTATTTACTTTATAACCATCAACAATGAATATAATTTCAGTTACCAAAATGTATTATACACGTACAAAATTCCAATCCCATTACATCCGATTTTAAACAAATATAAATTCAACTGCTAAAATTGATTACTTAAGTAATTATAGTTCAAGGTCTTACTAAACGTTTCTTAACAAACTCTAAATTACAGGGCGAAGGACGATGTTGTTAGCTTCATGCCAAACCTCCGATTTTGAGAACCAACAATTTGTCGGCTGTCCGCGATTGCTTATCAATATGGTCTATATCTTCCCTTCATTTCCGCAACTGAGGGACGCGTCATATGACATGAACCATATTAGATAATTACAATCTATTAAGGGCAGCCATGAGTGAATTTTGAGTAAAAATTGACCAAAACACATTTTGTGTTTTATCTCACATAAAATTCTCCTAAGCTTCCTGTTCAAGGAAATATATAACTTATCGCTATTTCGCCATTATTAAAGCCTGGCTGTCATTTTTAAACTCTCCAGAACTAGTGACAAAAATTATACCAATATATCAAAGATAGGCATCAGATGTAGTATTGGAGAGAGGCACAAAAGGAAAAACCTAAAATGGCAATGAGAGTCTCTACCAAACAGTTTGGCACAAATATCCAAAAGAAATATTTGTTTCAACACAGAAATTGGAACTGTGTGTTATTAAAGCAGTCAGAAGCATAAAAAACTTTGTAGCCTTTTTTTCTCAAAGTGTATTTTTCAAGCGCATGCCTATTTAAAAAAAGTTCCTTGCACTGCAATTTTTGCCTTATTCAACTGAAATTATCAGCAATTATCTGTAAGAATACAAAGAACCAAAATTGCGTTGGATTTTAATCATACTCAAAATACTCATGAGTTATGATTTTTTGTATTGTCATATTTATCTCGATTTCCGCCAACATAAAAAATTATAACATTTTTTTTACCCCTCTCAAAAGAATTAACAGCACAGAAAAATCCAATGCAAAATCAGAAACAATGAGTACAATGAATATCCTGACAAAATATTAAAAATTGTACTGCAGGGAACTTTTATAATTAATTAAAATAAAAAATAGAAAAAATAATGTAACTTGCAAACTAATACAGTGCGACCAGTATAGCATTGTAGAGCAGATGCGGGGTTTGTGCTTGTGGTGACGAAGGCTTACACGTGCAGACACGGGACTTGAAATGTGCGCAGACTCAGCAGTATACAAGCACATCCCACGCATTCACGGTGGCAGTCAGATAAGGCGCTGCTTGCTTTTCCTTGTGTACTGAATGGCGTGTGTATAAGTTATTTCAATTTTAAAATTTGTATCTTATAAAACAGACGTGTATAAGCGTAAATTGAATGATGTGTGTGTAAGTGTAAACTGTATAATGGCTAATAATTTTTCTACTGAACAATGTGTATTTATTTATGATCAATATTTGTTAATTCAGTCTGCCAGGCAAGTACGAAGACATTATTAAACTCGATTCCCGATATAACCCATTAATATTTATAGAAAAATCAGTAACTTTTAAACAAAAAAAAAACTCCTGGCGCGACAGGTCTACAAGACCCTTAGCCTACCAGCCGGCTGCTGGCCTCACATCCACATGCATCGCAGAGGTAGATGATCATGCAGCCAGTGTAGAGGTGACATGTGATCAGTATGTCGAGTCCCCCAGCCGTTATAGCTGATTTTCTCAACCTGGAGCCGCTACTTATTGTAGCTACCCAAATGCCTCACGATGCTGGGTGGGCACCGATCCCATACTGGCCGAAATACCATGAGAAAATGTCTTCCCCCACGGAGACTCGAACCAGCGCAAGTCCCGTAGCTCTGCGCCAAAGCTTTCTGCCTTAACCACTCTGCTATGGCGCGGGACAAACACACCACTACAATTTGTAGAAATACTGAATCTTCTGGTGTACTGTATATCTAATTCTCGATAAAATACAAGTCGTCAAAATGAAGAGAGAGAGAGAGAGAGAGAGAGAGAGAGAGAGAGAGAGAGAGTGAAATATGAGTTGTTTTTTTTTTAGTGTAGCCAATTGCACGCTTTTGGATAAAAGGAAAAAGTGATTACATCAGAAATAATTAAATATTGTATGGAAAAGAATGCAGCTATACGAATAATTGGAATATATTTAGGGGATGAAAGCAGTTTTAATACAGAAAGAGTATTTCAAATTATGTCAGACGATAGAAAAAATATCAGCATGTTGGGTCGAACTTTTCAATTTGTAATCTATTAGAATGGAACGAGTCTTAGGAACTTAATCCATAAAATAATGATGAATTATGTAAAACGACAAATCTTCAAAATTTTTGGCGTATAAAAATTGTCCCTCTCGATCTCCTCTGCTATTTACAATTACAGTGGAATATTAAAATTCTATAGAAATCAAAAGGCAAAATTCCTGATTTTTTAGATCCAGGATGTAAGCTTAAAAACGGATTTCCTGGCCAAAGATAAATATTCTTATAAATTATGAAAATAATAATAATAATAATAATAATAATAATAATAATAATAATAATAATATATGAAATACAACTTACCTCGCAGTATCTGGTAGAGGAAGACTTTGATATGGTCAGCTGATAGATGCTGCGGCGAGACGATGATCTTATGCAGGTCACTTTGCAAGAGTTCCGTGATGACGTAACTGTGTTCATGGTTAAGGAATTAAAATCTAATCAAATATTGTTAATTATTATCTAGTAGTACCAACATAGTAAAAATATCATAGTACAGAGTTAAATATTTTAACCTATAAAGGTAGAATAATAAAAAGAAACAACTTTATTTCCATAAAATAAAATGTGATGAAAATCATTTAATGGTATATTCCCTTTGCGACATACGCCTAACATAGAAAATAGGTAAACAACAAATAAAATTTCAGTGCGCGCATTGCTTTAAGTATATCCACGATCGAGACACTTAGTCTAATAGGCGTTTTCACGTTTTCAGGACTTACAAGTTAATTGTACCAAACAAGATTTGCTTTAGTCTTCCAAGGCAATTGCTGCATTGGATAATCATTATCATGATCCACAGTGTTTAATCCAATCTAGGTAACTCACTGGCACTCTCAAACCCGGAGGTTCATGGCTTTGTGTTCATAAGCTCTCCGTACATCCCTATCTCCAACTAATATTTTCTAATCATTTCTTGTGTAACGCATCTTCCTCAAATAACTGTTAATGCTTTTCTCCCTATCTCGTTCTAAGCCTACATACTGGACGCTTTCCATCTGGTTTTCCTACAAGTTCCATCCACTCTTTCAGTCCCAATTCGTGACACATGCCCTCCAATACCCAATTTACAAGATTTAATTGTACTTATTACATCTAGTTTCCCATAAAAATCGTGTAGCTCACTGTTAAGCAGCTTACTTCATTCATATGTTCGTTTCTCTTCGGTACAAAAAATGTCCTACTACTTTATTCTCAAATACTAGCAATATTTTCTCTTCTCTTAAAGTAGGAGATCATGTTTCACAACCATAGTATAACTGGAATAATCACCATTTTAAACATTTTTAGTTTTACATTTTTTAGGGAAGTTGGAATGAGAAGTGTCTCTGTAGCGCATAATAAATATCATGTGTTCCCAGAGTTGCGACTATGTTTAATTTCCTTCTGTATCCCATTCCTGTTTGTAATTGATCCTAAAAATCTCCATGGCGCGACAAACCTAGGCCTAGACCTAGAAGGCCTTTGACTACCAGCCGGCTGATAGTCTCACATCCATTTATCATTTATAGAGATGATCACCTAGCCAGTATAGGGGTGACTTTTAGTCAGCATGTCGAGTCTCCCCGCGCTATAGCTGGTGTCCTCAACCTGGAACCGCTACTAGCCTACATGTAGCTACGCAAGTTCCTCACGATGCTGGGAGATCGCCGGTCCCATATTGACCGAAATTTCAAGAGAAAATGTCTTCAATCATAGGGACTCGAATCAGCGCAAGTCTCATAGTTCTGCACCAAGGCATGATGCCTTAAACCACTCGGCTACGGTGCGGGACAATTATTGCTCTAAAATTCCGCAACTTCTTTCAAAATTTGGCTCATTTGTTAAGTGTCTATTCCCATTTAATAACGCATTTTAATGTGTGATCACTTATTTAATTTTATTGATATTTACTCTCAGTCCCAGTTTCTTGGTATCGTTTAAAATAATGTGGTGATTGTGGTTTAATATTTCCTGTGCCGCCTAATAATATACATCAACATATACTTAGTCTTTTTTCTCATCATTTCATAATTCGACCTTCTTCCTCACTTCATGGGCTAGGCAAAATGCCTGTTCCGCCTCACAGATGTTCTGTCCATCTTTTCACTCTTGGCTTGTAGTTGAATGCTGCTCTTGGTAATCTTGTTATATTCATTCTTTCCACATGTCTAAACCATTTCTCTCTATATTCTTTGATTTTATCATTTAATGGATATATAGTTAACTCTGTTCTCATATATTCATTCTTTAACCAATCCATTCTTGAGCAGCCTTTTGTTCTTCTAAGGAAGTTCATTTCTACACTTTGTATTCTACTTTGTAATTTTTTGGTCATTACCTAAGTTTCATTCCCATAAAGTAATGCAGGAACTGCCAATGTTTTATAAAACTTCAATCTAGTATCTCTTCTTGTTTTGTTCTTTAATGTTCTATGTATAGTTCCACATATCATTTGAAATCCAGACAGTTTCACATTTTCGTCTTCATAATTTAAAAAAAAATCATAATTCGTTGGAACTCAAATTCAGTTAAAAAATAAAATGATTTAAGGTTTTTTACTTAATTAAATTCAATTAAACTAAATTAAGACAGTATTTATTTCGCTCGGTAGGCCGCGGTTGATCAGTGGTTATGCTGCTTGCCTCTGGGCCAGGGTCGATGGATGTTTTGGGATGGAAAAATACAAGGAGCTAGTCTTCCGAGAGGGACTTCAAGCCGTGAGTCCCGAGTTCGAATATTTTCAGGCCTGTAAAAATCCTTAAACCTAAATAAAAAGGCCTCTAAGCAAAATTTACCGATCTCATCCTAGCAATATCTTAGTTGCCTGCTAGATGTCTTATTGAGTAGGTATGTTGACCGCAAGTCATGAGATATATGGGCAAATAAGATAAATGAATTAAATTGGTCTAGTAACTCCTAATAAAGGAGAGGATATGGCTGAACATTGGGCTACGCCTTGATACAGTGCGATCAGTGTAGCATTTGACAGCAGACGCGGAGATTTCACTATACACTGCTGACGCACTCGCGGCGGGGAACGGACAGCGTAGGATCGCGGTGATACAACCACACACATTTTCGTAACTATTTTACAAATTGTAATTACCAATTTTATTGAATCAGATGCTGGAACGGTTCACCTTCCGTTGTCCATACATTTTTGACACCTCTTTATAAAATATGTAGTACAGATTATGGACGGAACTTTTACACCCGGAATCGTGTTTCAAAAAGTCTTCGTACTTGGCTGGCAGACTGAGTTAAATATTGATCATAAATAAATACACGTTGTTCAGTAGAAAAATGATGTCATTATACAGTTTCCACTCATGCACACGTCATTCAGTTTACATTATACACACACCATTCAGTTAATAAGGAAAAGCCACCGAGCACCTTATCTACTCGAGGTACACTATCTGACTGTGACCGTGAATGCGTGGGATGTACTCGTAAACTGCTGAGTCAACGCACATTTCAAGTCATACTGCTTAGTCAGCGCACATAAGTCCCGTTTCTGCATGTGTAAGCCTTCGTCATCGCATAGCACAAACCCCGTGTCTGCTGACCAATACTATACTGATCTCACTGTAGGTAGACTTATTTCGTCCAACCATTCACTCAGCTCTTAATTAAAGGACTAATGATTATGCAACTTTTGCCCGGTCAAAATACTGCAGCCGTTAAAATTATTCACTGAGCAAGTAAAACTTATGAGCCATAATAACACTTGGCTCAAACAAAACAGACGTGCACAGCAGCCTATTTATTACGCCCAATGAACATATATTGGACATGACTTGTTTGAAGTATAAAAAATTCCATGCCACGACAGGTCTAAAGAAACCCTTGCCTACACTCGGCAGCTGGCCTTAACACCAACGTGTATTAATCATAGAACTGGACGATCATCCAGCCAATATAGAGGTGACAGAATGTCAGCATGACAGTTTCTTCAATCTTTAGGGTCTATAGCTGGATTTCTAACCCTGGAGTCGCCATTTATTGTAGCTAACCAAATTCCTCACGATATTGGGCAAGCACTAGTCCCATACTGACAGAATTGCATGACAAAATTTCTATTCCCATGGAATTATTCAAACCAGAATATGTCCCGTAGCTCCGCACCAAGCCATAATGCCTTAAACCTCTGCGCTATTGGATGAAATATACAACAATTCTATGCTAACATATTAACGTATATTTAAATAATTGTGTCTTTAGCCAAATTCTAACAATTTTGATCAGAAGGAACAACAAATTGTTATATTAATTGTTATTAAAATTATTCGTACAATATTTCAATCTGTTTAATCATGTTCCCAATGATCAAATATTGCTTTTAATAAATTGAACAAAAAATCAGCTATATAATTATTTTTGAAGAGAAAAATTATACGCTCAGACCGGGACTTGAACCCGGGACCCTTGGTTCTCTAGACCAAGTGCTCTACCAACTGAGCTACCTGAGCAAGTACCGATCTAAACGCAAATCTTTCTCTATATACATTGTAATTCCCGTCCACCAAATGCTATGAAGCCATGCTTCTATCTTGCAAATGGCGGCTCCTTTATTAAGAAGACATATTTGGGAATTATACATTACAGCCAGTACGGCTTTTTCCAAGTTTTTTTTATTATTGTTTAACAGCCACATAAAGTATTAGTCCTAAGTGTATGAAGTTAAAAAATTCACTCTTTCTTTAAGAAAAATGAATTACTGAATAAGTTATAAGGATGCTAATATAACAAAATGCTCTCAATTAAATATTTATATGAATTCCAATGTAAGCCTTTGAGACATTCATGAAGGTTCTAAAAATATAACTTATCGAAGTTGAGCCTACCTACATCTTGACCTCCACTTTAAAATGTCAATTCCATAGATTAGGTTGGAATGTGACTAACACTTGTTGCAAAATTACATTCCAGTAACGTTGCTGTTTACAATAATTTGTTTAGGAACTAAATGCATTGCTAATTTTTTTTCTGGCGACTCCCCTCCCTCTCTCCTTCAACCGTTTGTTTACTGCATTTTTTTCGGGGGGAGGACACTACGATAACTGTGGTTATAGGGATATTTTTTTTTTTTCAAATGCCCCAGGTTTGTCTTTCGACATTTCAGGTTTCTCTCCTGGCATGGCGTACTTGTAACCCACTTCTGAGGTTGGGGCACCTGGAAGGCGGGGTTACGCTGCCCCGATGATATGATGGATGATGATGATGATGATAATGGTGCGCCAGGAGGGTCCTAAGATGAATATGAATGATGATGATTGCGATGGCCATATGATTTCGGGGACCGTTTGGGCATTAAAGTTTTTCTGACATTTGTCTCACAGGTGAGGAAAAACCCCGATAAAAACCTCACCCAGAAAAACTGTCCCGACCGGTGATCGATCCCGGGCCCGCTATAAAATCGCTACTTTTCAGTTTATAAGATATCAACAAACAAACATTTTAAAACTCGGAAAGTAAGAGGTCCTGCGTTATCAACTCCTTCACAATACGCAGAAGGGTTGGGAAATGATCGCAATATACTTTGATATTTTTGCTTAATTTATTCCCTGTCAACAGCGATACAATCGAACTAGTTTTAATATAAAGTATTTTATTATTAACCACCACTGTAGTCTCGAGTTATCGTGCTGCCTTGTCACACAGCGGGCCCGGGTACGATCCCCGGTCGGGACAAGTTTCCTGGGTGAGGTTTTTTCGGGGTTTTTCCTCACATATAAGATAAATGTCAGGAAACTTTAAGGCCCAAACGGTCCCCGAACACAATCTGGCCATCATTATCATCAATATCATATTCGCCTAATTAGTTTAAGGCTTCTTCTGGCGCAGCATTGCCATCATCATCAACTCGCATACCATCGGGGCAGCGTAACCCCGCCTTCCAGGCGCCCAACCTCAGAAGTGGGTTACAAGTAGGCCTACGCCAATGTCAGGAGAGAGCACCAGGAATGTCGAAATGGCAACCTGGGGCATTTTAAAAAAGATTAACATTATTAGGCAATGCTGAACTGTTAATTTTGCTTATTTTGGCAGTAAAGAAACAGTATTATTAATAGTAATAGTAGTAGCACTAATAGTAGTAGTAATAGTGATAGTCAGGGGTATGATTTATATGTAAATATATTTGTTTTAACATTTAGTTAAGATTTCGTTATATATTTACGACTTTGAATAATTGGAATGGTTGAAGACATTTATTTTTCCAAAACATCGGTGAAAAGATCAAGACCGTCTTAGTTATGTTCCCGTCACAGGCCACATGGCCTAAAAGGGATTTGTTCATGATGATTATTTTTCCATATTTGAATGCATAGACTCCACCGCTGTGGTCTCGAGGTAGCGTGCTGCCTTTGTCATACAGCGGGCCCGGGTTCGATCCCGGTCAGGGCAGTTTTTCTGGGTGAGATTTTTATCGGGGGTTTTTCCTCACCTGTAAGACAAATGTCAGGAAAACTTTAAGGCCCAAATGGTCCCCGAAATCATATGGCCATCATCACTTTTATCATTATCATCATCATCCTTCACCGGTGTGGAAAGCAACGGGAAGCTACCATACTTACAATTCCTTAGTAACGCTGCAAGCATAGCATGAAACTGCTATGATTGCAGTGAAGGACCTGCCTTCGGACAGAATAACTATGGATGGATGGAATGCACAATAAGTTACATATTTTTTATATATTTTTTATAAAATAACATATGTATCTACACAACTGAACATTTTATTTTAAGTATGTTCCTTGTATTATGATTTCAAACTTTTCTTGCCAGAAGATCGTTTTAAGTGTATTTTACTAGCATGTGTAATTTCAAAGATTTTTTTTTTAATTTATGGAATTTTGAAAACAAGTTGTGTTCAATGCACATTATTTTCTATATTGTTGGGCCTCGTCAATCAACCCCCTGTGACAACTGAATTTTTTGTACTTGACCGCAGCAAATCTAGTCCTGGTAATTAGCAGAGCAACTGTAAGTTTGAAAGATTTTGCCTAACATGATCTATTCAGTAATTCAAGAATTGTGTATGAGCATTGAGTGCATCTTCAGAGTGATTTACATATTTGTTCATTCAGTGTAATTCCGATTGAGGGTCTTTACACTTTTCAGCGGTTGCCCTTTTACCAGCCGGCTGCTGGCCCTTCACATCCACATGTGTCAATCACAGAGGTAGATGATCAACAGCCAGTGTAGGGGTGACATGTGGTTAGCATGTCGAGTCCCCCAGCCGTTATAGCTGGTTCCTCAACCTGGAGCCGCTACTTATTGTAGCTACCCAATTGCCTCACGATGCTGGGTGGGCACCGGTCCCATACTGGCCGAAATACCATGAGAAAATTTCTTCCCCCATGGAGACTCGAACCAGCTCAAGTCCCGTAGCTCTGCGCCAAGGTTTCCTACCTTAACCGCTCGGCTACGGCGGCAGTGTAATTAAATAGTTAAAATGCCACCAGATCGTAAATCATGTCTGTAAAATTACAATTGTATGCACATAAGTGATTTTAAGAATGAAGCACTATCAACAAATAGTAGAGTAATTTTTGTATTGCCTGCTAGAAAAAGTTTCTACCATTTCTCTAAAAAGTTTTAATCCATATTTCACTCCATATTTTGAGAATCCTTAGTCCATGTGTAAGTATATATTTAGCCATTTTTATTACATATAAATCCTAGCTCTGATAACAGTAATATAATATTTTATTTAACAATGCTCCTTAAAAACTCAGATCATTAGTTTCCTAATTCAAACATTTTCTCCGTAGCTCAGATACTTCTTACCTCAGGATTTAGTTTATTTTAATAATTCCATGGCGCGACAGGCCTATAAGGCCCTTAGCCTACCAGCCGGCTGCTGGTCTCACACCTACATGTATCAATCACAGAACTAGATGATCATCTAGCCTGTGTAGGAGTAACATGTGACCAGCATGTCGAGCCCCCAGCTGTTATAGCTGATTTTCTCAACCTGGAACAGCTACTTAATGTAGCTACCCAAATTCCTCACGATGCTGGGTGGGCACCGGTCCCATACTGGCCGAAATACCATGCGAACATTTCTTCCCCCATGGAGACTCGAACCCAGCGCAACTTAGTTTATTTTACATGTTGTAAATCTAAGACACGAGATTCGCGACTATCATTTCTGAAGGAAGTCATAATTAATACCCATCAGTCCAGGTGGTCGGTGTCTCATCATTATAATAAAGGTGGGACATCATGTAACCTATGCATTTTAAAATATAGTTTAGAATACAAGAACCAAAGTTGGGCTGAGTGGACTAGAAGACGCAATGACCCTAAGTGGCCCGAGCACGAGTCAGGTACGCACTTCACACTTGAAGGAATCACACCTGCAGGTTTTGAACTTTTTTCTTATTAAAAGTTAGTTGTGCGCACGGAGACAATGAAAATGCGAAGCAAGGCCATCTTCACCGGTTGCCCTGCCTGCTGGATGGCCTTGACGGGCAAAACCACGGACGATGACCATACTAAGCACTTGCTTTATCAAGAACAGTCCGTTTATACTATGGAAAATTAACCCCCAACTATCAAACAATGGTATCCAAGATCAATATGAACCACGTCCGGATTAGAGTTTCTACGGAACAGTAATTAAGCGACAATACCATTGTCAGCACAGTAATTAGCGTGTTCTTTCGTATCTACTTCGAGTTGGAAGGGAGAAAACTTATTTTACCACGTTCGAAATCTATTGCATTTATTCAGAAATATAGGTTTTTCTTGTAATTTCCAAAAAGTGTTACACGGATTCTCTAGCACCCGTCAACAAGTAATATATTATTTAATAAATGCTATTTTAACTCGGATTTTTTTTTTCCGAGAACTGTACAATACTCCCAACCTGCGGTTCGCGAACCCCTAGGAGGTCCGCAAAATATATCAAGGCGTTCGCCAAAACTTTTCCGTAATGGCGGATTTCGAGGTTTGGTCTATTATTGTTTCCATCATTTTTGCAGCATTATAACGATAATAATAACTATTATTATTATTGCTATTATTATTACTATTATTATTTTAAAATTAAATTAACCTTACAATGTCCCTTGTTATATATGTGTAATGTAGGGAATTTATCACATTACTTCCACAATAAATTAATATTTGCTGCGAATGCCTGATTTACAGTTAAGCAAAAACGTTAGGAATGCATTTGATTTTGCTACAGCTAGGCCTACACGTTGTAAATTTTAAGCCGTAACAAGAGTAACTTCAGGTTTTAACCACTAAGGGTTACGTTAATTTAAGGTTATTAAACATTTTGCTTGGAATTAAATTGTACCATGTCTACTGTATATATATTTAAAAGTCAGTGGTTCACCCCACTCAGATCATTGTGGAAGGGGTTCGCGAGTCGAAAAGGTTGGGAACCGTTGCTCTAGGTCTACATCTGTATATAATACAGTGTTTATCAACCAAATTAATGTTCAATAATTTCAATTACTATATTTCCATTCCATTAACTTAAATTTAACCCCTCGCCGTATATGTGCTTTTTACACTCCACACGCTTTACCGATCTGTCGGAAGAGGTATTTTAAATTATATATTACGCACTTTTTGACCACACAAGGACATGGAGGGCCTTCCCGAATGAGCGATCCGCTCAAAGTCGGGACCTCCTCCGAAATATCACAATATTAAGACGAAACCACTATTCGCACTCTCACACGCATGTGATATATATATATATATTTCTCTTTAATTTGCTTACTTGTTATAGTCAGCTATTAGGTGGCAGTGAAGACCGAGTTCTCGCGACATCTAGTAATAATTGAGAATATAATATATATAAGAAAAATAAGTGTTTGAATTGGATTCGCCTGGTGGTGTAACGGATAACACAACACGCTGGGGTACTGACCCAGAGTTCCGGGTTCGAGTCCCGTCCAGGCATTTATTTTTCTTACCATGTCATATATATTTTCATATTGAACGTGGCGAATATGAATGTGATGATCAGATGATCGGTAACAGTTTGGGCCTTAATGTCCCTGACGTTTGTCTTACAGGTAAAGAAAACCCCGAAAAAAAAAAACATCATCCTAGAAACTTTGATTTTGAAAAAACATCCATTTTTTGGCTATATTTTAATAATATTAGCTATTTAGACCATTATAGATACCCTTAAATGAGAATGGGGACAAATCGATGAAGTTCATAAAAAGCTTGAAGAACTCATGGACAGAGATGTGATGGAATTCCCGAATTTCTAGAGTTGTAGCGTCTGATAATGAGGTCAGATATGATAGGATCTGAGAATGCAGAAACTGGAAACCTGTTTCTTTGAAATTACAATATTATGGAAAGAATAAAGAACACCGACAACAAAACAGAACGTCTGCCGAACAATACAATACATAAATCACTGGACCCTTGAGTGCGGCGAGATCATTGGAACAAGAAGACAAGGGCAGACAGCGGTGTAAAAAATGGCGGTAAATACAATAATAATTATGTTATAAAAAACCCGTAATTATGTCTTGGCAAATCGCCTGCTCACGCTTTATGTTATTGATAATAAAAAACGAAATCAAGTTTAATAAAATCTAGTTATGAAAATTTGTAAGAATAAGCCTATTACAGTCCTTCAAAAGTATTTTAATATCTCTCAAGTGTAAATTGTGTCCTTGAACTCTCTGCACTACAAAAATTGCATTGACCTTAGCTGGCATCGAACATGCGAACCCTGGATCATGAGGCACACGAGTTTCTCCAAGACTACCAAATCTGTCATTTGTACGTTTGAGATAAAAAAAAAAGCTAGGCCGGTTGGGAAATATAGACTTAATAGAACTAAGAACCGTGCGATAGCAGCTTAATACTCAGTCATAAAATGTATTTAGTATGACAACCATTGCACTTGTTTCGGGATTCATATGAAACAGATAAAATACGTCAATATGGTTTATTTTTAATTTCGGACAACTTCGGCAGACCATGCTATGTGAAGATACATATTTGTATTGTCTACAGAAAGGAGTGTGGGGAAAAGTGTGTGTTAAGTCGCTTTTTACACGCTTTATATTAGCTTGACCTGTATCTATCTATGTAACGGAATTTTTCAACACGATTTTCACCCACTTAAAAACATTGGATCGACTTGAAATTTTGTATACTTGTAAAGGACCAATGACAATACAATAATTTCATAATTTTTTAAGATCCCGGCCAGGATCATCAAGACATAAAAAATATAAAAAAATAGGTTGCGGACTTATCGACTTTTTAGTTAATCATTGTATAGGTCGCTTGTTCGAATCCGGCCCGGAGGATTTCTTTTAGAAGAGTATTTATTACTTTTAGCTCATACTACAATAGTATCGAATTTAAAGATATTTACATTTTTATCTTATTCTGTAAAATATTAATGACAATTTTGTAAACTTATCAAAAAATATATGAGAAAGATACGATTAACTGTAACTATTTATCTACATTAAAATATTATAATAATGTTAGATATAATTTTTAAAAAATAATTATATTCGTACCTAGACACTAAAAATGTCGAAAGCAATTAAATTTTCATGGGATTCCGGTTTATGACAACCAATTAAACTAAGAATTAAAAAAATAACAGTTAAAAAAACAACACGCTTTATTAGGAAACTTATATAAAAATATTTTTAAAAAACTAAAACAACACGCTTTATTAGAAAACCGAACTAAAAATGAAAAATAATTTTAATTTCTAACACGCTTGGGAAAAATTAAAGTGGTCAACAAAAAAAATCATCTCCAACACATATAGAATGAAACTATAGTTATCTACAAAAAATAAATAACAATAATTTTACCATCAAAAGCGTGGGGTGCTTTTTATGGTTTTTACGTTTTCTTGTTAGAGACTTTACTTTTACCAATATATGTTTATTATCAAATATATTAATTGATATAGAGCACCCCACGCTTTTGATGGTAATTTTTTTTTGTAGATAACTCTAGTTTTATTCTAGATGTGTTGGAGATGATGTTTTTGTTGACCACTTTAATTTATCCCAAGCCTGTTGGAAATTTAAATTATTTTTCATTTTTTAGTTCGGGTTTCTAATAAAGCGTGTTGTTTTAGTTTTTTAAACTATTATTTATTAAAGATCAGATCATTAGCGTTGGAATTCAAATGAAAAGGCATTTCGCACAGAGGCCTCTTATTTACGGTGTTTATCAGTGCCAGCCAGATATACTTATCTGAAAGCATCAGTTGAGCTCGGTGGTCAGCATACACCAGATTGGATATAGGCCCTACATTAGTTGCGGTCATGGCTTTTACCTTCCTTTATTTATAGACTTAGAGATCCTCGTCCTATCAATGATTATGGTTAAAAATGTTAGCATTAGATTTGTATTTTTTATATTTTAAGTCTGTTCGCTAATAACAAATACTTCAATTCCTCGAATAAAATATGTTCAAATTGATCCGTGATTCATGAGGATATAACATATCTCTCATTAAAGTACAGGGTGGACCGCTCGAATGGACCTAATTTCAATTGCTTGTTACTGGCAAACGGTTGAAGATAGAAACTTAAAACAACGTTCATATTACAGAAAAACTCACCAAGTTTTGATATCCAGATCACCACATCTCTATATGAGCCCCAGCAGTCACTGTGACGATATCAAAGCGATGAACAATTTCTTGCCAAGTACGTTGGAGTATGTCTTCTGGAATGTTCTCAATAGCCTCTATGATGCACTCACGAAGATCACGAAGGTCTTTGACTGGGGTGGTGTAAACTTTATCTTTGACATAGCCCCAGAGAAAGAAATCCAGTGGTGTTAAATCGGGAGATCTCGGGGGCCACGCGATTGGTCCTCCCCTACCAATCCAACGGCCAGGGAAAATGTTGTCCAAAGTCGTACGAACTTCATTGGACCAGTGGGGAGGAGCACCATCTTGCTGGAAAACGATGTTAGGCTGCAGTTGTTCAATTTGTGGAAAGAAGAACTGCTCCAGCATGTCAAGATATGTGGTGCCACGAACAGTTTTCTCGGCGAAGAAAAACGGTCCAATGACCTTATTATGTGACAAACTGCACCAAACATTCATCTTCGGACTATCACGAACATGCTCTTGAATAGCGTGAGGATTCTCCGATCCCCAGATCCGCACATTATGCCGGTTTACCTTGCCTGACAAATGGAAAGTGGCTTCGTCCGAGAAGAAAATCTTGGTCATGAAGTCAGGATCAGCGCCGAGACGGTCCAGCATCGTATTGGCGAATTCCACTCGTTTCGGCATGTCATTCGGCTCCAGACGTTGCACTAACTGCACTTTATATGCGTGCAGTTTGAGGCGTTTGTGGACAATCCGTTGTAATGTCGATTTTGGTATTTGAAGTTCCCGCGAAGCTCTTCTTAATGACTTCCGGGGGCTTCGCTCAAATGCGGCTTGAACATTTGCTACCATTTCATCGGATGCTCTGCGACCACCACCATGCTTCTTCAACACAGATCCTGTAGCTAATAATGTATCACGCCACTTCTTTATGCTTCTAGCAGTTGGAGCATCACGGTTAAACACACGCCGGAACTCCCTTTGAACTCTAATGATTGATTTAAACTCCGCATACCACAAAACAGCTTGCGCTTTCATCTGCGGAGTCGCCATTTTCACAAACAATTAAATCTAAGAACGAGAAACGTATCTTTGTGCCATCTACCGACAGGATTCGAAACTTGGTGAGTTTTTCTGTACTATGAACGTTGTTTTAAGTTTCTATCTTCAACCGTTTGCCAGTAACAAGCAATTGAAATTAGGTCCATTCGAGCGGTCCACCCTGTATATATTACAGAACAACTATAATAAGTGCTACCATATTGCCAAGCTAGAAAACATTCTCACTAAAGCCCAACAGGAGAAAAGTTCCGAGTGCAAATGATGTGTTTACTCGGATTCAATTAAGGGGCCAATTTCATCGTCATTCCATGAATTATTAGTATCAGAAGGACTATTACGGTCTGAATGAAACGCTGCGCTGGTATTAAAAAAATATCCTCGAACCATCTCATTGTCGGACGACTCAACGATTACTTGCCATGAGTTTGATATCTGTGTATAGGAGAAGAAATGGAAAATATAAATTTCAACAATGAAGAAGAACTAAAACCTAGTATTGAATGCACTTATTTTGGAACAAAATTAGACCATTCAGGCGATGATACAGTGGTAATTAAAAATAGAATCGCACAAACAAAACATGCAATAAATGCTTTAAACTCTGTTTGGTGGAGCAAAAATATTACAAAAAAAAATAGAAAATTACAAATGTATCAAACCATAATTCAGAGCATTTTAACATATGGTGCTGAATTCTGGCAAATTCCTACCAGCGAAATGAAAAGAATTTTAAGTACAGAAATGGATGTTTAAAGACGATCAGCTGGAAAATCTAGAATGGATAGAATACGAAATAAAGAAATATGGGAAATTATGGGTGTACAAGAGGAGCCAGACATCATGGACATTATAGAAAAGATTACAGTGGTATGGCCATGTCAAAAGAATGCCAGAGCAGATATTGCCTAAAATTGTTATGGAATGGATCCCGATAGAAAGGAGGAAGAGAGGAAGACCGAAGAAACCTTGGATAGAAGGGGTACAAGCAGCTAATCAGAGGATTGAAGGAGGATCAATGGATGGACAGAGAGGAATGGCGTTTGATTTCCGGAAGACGGCGGCAGCTGCCATGATACCAAATGATGATGATGATGATGATGATATACAGCCTTGCTACAACTCAGGATAGAGGCAAACATCGTACCCCGTAACTAGTCCTCCAAGACAGTCTTACAGAGCGGTACACTCTGAGACATTAAAAGTTATAGAATCTGGCATAATTTTAGACTTGCAAATACACACAAAAAAATGGAATTTATACAATTAGGACTGTGTACCTACTTATCGTCTAGTACATCGTTTCCCAACCTGTGGTTCACGAACCCCCAGTGGGTTCGCAAAATATTTCAAGTGGTTAGCCAAAACTTTTCCGTAATGGTTTCGAAGTTAGGTCTATTATTGTTTCCTTCATTTCTGCAGCATTTGTAATAATAATAAAAATCCCAACTCAAATGAATATATAAGCCTCTTAAACAAGGAAAAAATTATTCATAGTAATAAAGATAAAAATAAACTAAAAATGGGGGCAAAATAATAAATATAATTAGAAGTTAACGGAAATGTCTGTTCCTTTCTAAATAACTTAATGACATCTCTAAACGGCTGCAAAATGCCAACAAATCCAACCTTATAATAATAATAATAATAATAATAATAATAATAATAATTATTATTATTATTATTATTATTATATAAATATTATTATTTTAAAACTAAATTAATCCTATAATGCCCCTTGTTGCATATGTGTAACATCGGGGATTTATCACATTATTTTCACAATAAATTAATATTTACCGCGAATGCCTGATTTACACTTATGTAACAACGTTAGGAATGCATTTGATTTCGCTCAACTATGCCTACATATTGTGTAACTTTAACTTCTAAGGGTCGGTTTCACGAACAGAGGTAACTGCATTACGCCAGTTTAAGCTATGCATTATACACGGGGAAAACTGACGTAATACAGTTACCTCTGTTGGTGAGACTGACCCTAAGCCGTAACTAGAGTAACTTTAGATTTTAATCGTTAAGGGTTAAGTTAATTTAAGGTTGTTAAACCTTTTGCTTGGAATTAAATTTTATGCATGTCTACTGTATGTATATTTAAAAGTCAGTGGTTCACCCAACTCAGATCGTTGTGGAAGGGGTTCGCGAGTCGAAAAAGGTTGGGAACCGCTGATCTAGTCTATATTGTTATAATTCAACATAAGATATGAACGAAGTAAAGCAAAAAAGACGTACGCAGTCCATTCATTTACATTTATACAAGTCGGACTTGGTGAATTAGTGATTACATTCATAAGAAATTTTAATATTTCTCACTGTACAAAAATCTCATTATTCATTTACATTTCTAGAATTTGGATTATATGTTATATTCTTAAGATGTTTTAATATACTCTTTTTTACTGACCTAAATACGGTTCTTACCCAAAGACTTCAACGTGTTCATAATTTTTGCATACGTTTTATTTGTGGTATACGCAGATTTTATCACGTTACACCATCCCTGGAACAATTGTCACGGCTTCGTCTACAAGATCGTAGAACCATCCATTCCCTATGCCTTCTCTATAATATATTACACGCTTCACTAGACTCTCTGATGCACATAAATTAGATACCCGATCCCTTGAGCGCAGTGTCCTTTATATCCCTCCTCATCATACTACCTATTATTCGAAATATTTTACAATTTCTCTTGCTAGAACATGGAATTCCCTTCCACCCTATGTCAGAGACTGCCAAACTTTACCATCTTTCAGAAACAAATTGAAAATAAAATTAACAGAAACAACTAACTAATATTAATTTTTAAACATTAATAATGTGTTTTTTCATTATTTAATAAAAATAGTTTTAAGATCTGTTAATATATTTACATAATGCCTTGTATAATAAGTGATAGATTAATTCATTACAGTTTATTATTTTCTTTGTATTTTTTTCTTTCATTTCTTTTTATGTATAGTAGATTCGAGCCGTTATTCCTTGCTGTATTCATTCTATCATTAATTTAATTTTAATTGTATTTAATTTTATTGTATTATTAGACATTATTTTCATTATTATTCAATTTGATAGATAATTAATTGTTTAGTATGACTATTATAGTATTTATATGTAACATATATTTGTCCTGGTGAGTGGAAGAGAAGGCCACATGGCCTTAACTCCACCAGGCTAAATAAATATATTCTATTATATTCTAATTCTCTGGGCGTCCAAGAACTTCAATGAATACGAATCTTGATATTCGCTGTACCACTTGAAAAAGAATAAACGAAGAAGTCATTTCGCTGTTTCGTGACAATCACGATGTACTCTTATCATACAATTGATAATAAGCTGAATACAGAGTAGAAAGTGAGCCTGATATTACATCTCAATAGCAGAATACGGAGGTCACGTTATGAATTTAGTGAAAGGCGCATTCCACATCTCTAGCGAGAGAAATTTGCACAGCTCTTTGTGCCATACAAAATCCTAATCACAACTCTAAAGTAGGCTACATAGTAACGCTATTTTGGCAATGGACTCTGCAAATTCTTGAGATACTTCAAGGTCCAAAATCCCGGATTAGACCATAACTTGTGTCTAAACTACAACGATATTCTTTTCTTCAGGTTTTCTGTGCGTTTTCCAATCCCACCATTGCACTTTTCGTTCTTTTGGGTTCCGCGCTGCACGAATAGATGACGTTAAAGGTCTATTTTAAATTTACGATTATAAGATAATAGAAAGTACAATATTAATAAATCATTTTAACTGACGTATTTAACTTATCAACGACAACACACACTTATCTAGAATTTTTAATATATGAAATATCAATGTAGGCTAGGTACGAAAATTACAATAAATGACATAGTATGTTTCCTCTAAAAAAATTCAATCCACAATTTTCGGTTACAGACACGATATAAGAATATGTACATCTCAAAGAATAAAGGATATTTTTTTCTCTTTATATCTGTTTAATCCCTCCCTCTATATGTACTTTTAAGTGTCTTGCGCTTCCCTTAGAAAACGACAATCAAACAATCAAAATATCCCCATTGATTCAAATGAACTGAGATCATCTCCCACTTATGTTAAAGTCGCTAGATCAACACATCAGCTGTCGTGACAGAGAGAAATCTGATCGAGGCCCAGATGTCTTCCTCGAATCAGAGAGAACTCCGAACTTAACATTCCAGACTGAACAACAACCATCACGTCATATTCTCATTGAATTCCAAGCAGAAGCATAGGACATCCACAAAGTGTTTCTAATGTAATGTAGATGTAATGCTATTTTTTTTGTATTTTTTTAAAACCTAGTTGAGTGGCAGACAAGGCCTTAAGGTCTTAACTTTGCCAGGTAAAATAAAGCTATTATTATTATTATTCCAAGCTATTCTCTTTATTATTTTCCAAATTTTTCTCTGTAATTTCGTTCTGCGTGATTCTTTTCCAGGTTTATATTGCCTTTCTTCTTTGTCTTTGCCCCCTTAGGATTCCATTTTAACGTTGTTTTATCAACTTCTCCATTATCTTAAATGATGCAAGTCCTATCCAGTTTTATTTTATTATATTTTTGGTTTGAATATTTTCAATGGTTCTTTATTAGAATTTTTTTATCATTTTATTTTTAATATTTTTCTTAAGTATTCATAAATACTTGCAATTTGTTATAAATGAAAACAATCATATCCCACACAAAATTCGCGATCTCTGTAGTTAAAGTGAATAAAAGAAACACATTGATATATGATTTATCCTAGAGTGTAAGATTTACATATAACATAAAGAAACACACTGATATATGATTTATCCTAGATTGTAAAATTTACATAATATTGTCCTTAAGATTTATTTTTATAAAAATTAAAAATATTGTTCTTAAAAAATATTGCAAATTAATTAATTTACTCTTTAGAATGAGAATTGTTACAGTTCTAATTGTACTATAATAAACGTTATTTGATTGAATATAATTGATATTTAGGGATTTGTATTTTTTATTTCTTCTTTAGTTATTCTTTATGATTCAATATAATTTGATTGGTTTAGAACAAGGCTAATATATATGTATGTATGTATGTATGTATGTATGTATGTATGTATGTATGTATGTATGTATGTATGTATGTATGTATGTATGTATGTATGTATGTATGTATGTATGTATGTATGTATGTATGTATGTATGTATGTATGTATGATGTATGTATGTATGTATGTATGTATGTATGTATGTATGTATGTATGTATGTATGTATGTATGTATATATATATATATATATATATATATATATATATATACTGGGTGAGGCAATGAAACGGCACGATTTGGACTCCGGCTGACGGGCGCAGTGGGGGGTTATGGGAGTGGGGGAAACGACCTTGAGCATCTAGACAAGTGGAAATTTCAGTAGCCATGGAGCGTTGGTCAAGCGTGCAACGTGCGTTTGCTGTAAAAGCATATTATAAAAACATGGATAGTGTGGTTGGTGCCCAACGTGCTTTCCGTCTTAAGTTTAATCTACCGCCACGGGCTCCCGTGCCATCGAGGAAAGCTATCCTCCTGTGGGTGAAAAACTTTGAAGCCACTGCAAGCACGACGAAGAAAATTGGTGGTAGTGAAAAAACAATCAGGACCCCAGAGAACATTGATCGTGTGCGCGATGCATTAACACGAAGTCCGCGAAAATCAGCAAGGCGGCACAGCGCTCAACTTGGTCTCAGCAATCGATCAGTGAGACGGATTTTGAAGAATGACCTACACTATCACCCATACAAAATGCAGATAGTGCAAGCCCTACAACCTAACGATTACAATCATCGCATACGCTTTTGCCAAGCGATGCTTAATGTTATCGGAACAAATGGAGAAAGAGTGCATAACTTATGGATGAGTGATGAAGCCCACTTTCACCTTAGTGGTTACGTTAACAAGCAGAACTTCCGGTATTGGTCCGCAAATAACCCACGTGATCTTCATGAAAAACCTCTCCATTCTGAAAAAGTAACAGTTTGGTGTGCAGTATCTTCTCGTGGACTCGTGGGACCCTATTTTTTTGAAGATGAACATGGTAACACAGTAACGGTGAACTCTGAACGTTATGCTGACATGTTAGTAACTTTTGGTCTGCCTGGCATCGATCAGTATGATCCAGATGAAGAAACACTCTTCCAGCAAGATGGTGCAACAAGCCATACTGCTAATGTCTCAATGGGTTTGCTGAGACTCGCTTTTCCAGGACGGCTAATCAGCAAGAATGGTGATATCCCTTGGCCTCCCCGTTCGCCAGATTTGACCGCCCCAGACTTCTTTCTTTGGGGCTATCTTAAATGCAAAGTCTTCGAGGAAAATGCACCAAGAACAAAAGAAGATCTGAAGGAGAGAATCCGGCAGGAAATTAACAACATTCCTTTGCAGATGCTACAGAACGCCATGGGTGGATTTCATCTTAGACTCCAACAATGTGTGCAAAACCAAGGACGTCACCTTACTGGCACCATATTCAAAAAATGATTGTTTTTTAAGGTAAAACATTAATTTCCACTCATGTACTTAAGATTCATGTTCAAATAATTATACTCTTTTTGTAAATATATTATTGGTGATTTTTCAAAATCGTGCCGTTTCATTGCCTCACCCTGTATATATATATGAAAAGAAAAATGAATGCTTCAGTCGGGATTTGAACCTGAGTCTCTAAACTCTGTATGTTTAGCGCTCTAACGACCTGAGCTACCCAAGTATTCCAACACAAACATATATTTTTCTTATATATGTAGTATTCTCAATTCACACAAGAGGTAGCGGAAAATCGTTCCGACTGACATCTAGTGGCCAACATAACAGTTAAGCAAATTATATATATATATATATATATATATATATATATATATATATATATATATGTATGTGTGTGTGTGTGTGTGTGTGTGTCTGTAATATTCTTATAGGGAAGTTCAATATATTAGGACTATTGTTTCGTATAATATACATAAGATTATATAAATTAAATTGGTTTTTATTACGGAGGATAATATTTATTCATAAGAAAGTTGATCTTAGTTGTGTACCATGTGTATCACTTGATAAAGAGCAAGTAATTGAGTGGTTGATTATAGTATGTTGTCCCGCGCCATAGCCGAGTAGTTAAGGCAAAAAGCCTTGGTGCAGAGTAGTTGGACGTACGCTGTTTCGAGTCTCCATGGGGGAAGAAATTTGTTTTCATGGAATTTCGGTCTTTATGAGACCGGTGCCCACTCAGCATCGTGAAGCATTTGAGTAGCTACAATAAGTAGCGACTCCAGGTTGAGAAGACCAGCTATAACGGGTGAGGGACCTGACATGCTGACCACATGTCACTCCTACACTGGCTCCATGATCGTCTACCTCTATGATTAACACGATGTGGATGTGAGACCAGCAACAGGTTGGTAGGCCAAGGGCCTTCTAGGCCTGTCGCGCTTGGAGATTTTTTTATTACAGTATGTTGATGTTCTATATTTTTTCTAATAATTAAGTAATCCACGACTGGTCAGTCCGGGAATTAACCCGTTATCTCCCATGCCAATCCCGTGAGTTATCCACGTAACCACCTCCTTTGAGTAAATACAGGATTGGCGAGATGTTATTAGGGAGATACATAATTGATAATTGAGGGTTTGATGCAATGACCCCGCTATGCAATCAGTAACATTATTAAGCAGACACCAGCTCTATACTGCGTCAGAAACAACCTTGCAAGTGATTATGCATGTCCTCTATCCCTGAGTAACCAAGTTCACAAACATTTTCAAGGATAACAAACACTCGTTACAAGTCCACCAGGAAACATCTGGCATTGGCCTCATCATCTATAATCAATCAATCATGACATCTTAAAGAGAACATAGTTTTTGGTCTCATTCACAAATAATCTCATATATGTCGTTCCTGGTCATGTAACCCCGAGAGGTCATTTGATAGTGCGTGTTTCAAATTTCATTTTCATAGTAAATATCTTTCTGACAAAACGTTACGATAGTAAACAACTCATTCTACTTACTAAAACCTGTGTGTTTCAAGGACGAAGGGGGATGTTTGTATGCAAGAATCACCAGCTGATCAAATGGCTTCACATCCCCTATGGCCGTGGCGGGACGACAGTTTCAAATAATCACCCGGTACAAATGCACTTACTTACTCACTGGCACTATTGAACCCGTAGGTTCATGGCCGCTCGGACATAAGCTCTCCATTTATCCCTATCCTGAGCTAATGATTTCCAATCATTCCCTGTATAATCTACTTCCCTCAAATCATAGTTAATGTTATTCTCCCACCTCATTCTTGGTCTACCAACTGGGCGTTTTCCTTCTGGCTTTCCTACAAGAAGCTTCCATGCAAGTATTTCATTCCCCATGTCCTGCCCATCGCAGTCTACGAGACTTAACTGTTCTTATTACATCTGGCTTCCTATAAAGACCATGTAGTTCGGTGTTATGTAGTCTTCTCCATTCACCTGTCTGTTCATCTCTCTTTGGTCCAAAAATTTTCCTAAGTACTTTATTCTCAAATACTTGTAATCTCCTTTCCTCCCTTAAAGTAAGAGTCCATGTTTCGCACCCATATAATATAACTGGTAGAACAATAGTTTTATATATTTTCAGTTTAACGTTTTTTGAAAGGAGTTGGGACATCAAGAGTCTCTGTAATGCATAATAGCACGCATTTCCAGAATTGAGCCTATGTTTAATTTCTTTGTGCATCTCATTCCTATTTGTGATTACTGTTCCTAGGTATTTGAATTCAGCCACTTCCTCAAAATTTCCCTCATTTGTCATTAGCTGTCCATTTCCATTATATAATGAATCTCTATGTGTGACCATAATTTAGTTTTATTGGTATTTACTTCCAGTCCTAATTTCTTAGTGTTACTCAATAGTGTGTGCGTGTTGTCCTTTAGTATCTCTTCGCTATCGGCCAATAATACTACATCATCAGCATAAACTAACAGCTTATTAACGCCATTCAGTTGCAAGCCTTCCTCATTCTCTAAAGATTTAATGGCATGCTCTAGTACAAAATTAAATAGTAGAGGAGATAGTGCATCTCCTTGCTTCCACCCATTCTGGATTTCAAAAGTGTCCGAAAAGTGTTTGCCTACACGCACCCTACTCTTTGTGCCATTTAGACACATTCGTATAAGTCTAACTAACTTTTTAGGAATTCCGAACACCAGCAGGATACTATATAACTTCTCCCTCTTAATTGAATCATATGCTTTTTTAAAGTCTACATATAGTTGATGTACAGTACCATTATATTCCCATTTCTTTTCTAAAATCTGTCTTATACTAAAAATGGTATAAATACACACGTTTTCAATATTAATTCGCTGGGGTAAATACAATCATAATATTTTATACACATTGGTTGGCAAATGTATGTTTTTCTCTGTAGGGGAAAAGACATGTATGAGTTTATTCGTGAAATTAAGTTTATAACAGAAATTTTCAAACTGTGAGTCTCGACCACCAGGGGAATCGTGGATCTTTGTAGTGGCGCCACGGTGGTTTAACAAGGGTAAAAATTTCGATTTTATTTACTTTAATGAGTTCCTTCCTATAAAATAAAACGAAAGAACCGGATTGCTTTTAATTTTTTATTAAAAATATTCAAGTTTGTAAAATTATACTTTCATGAGACACATGGATGCGTTAAAGCATAGCTTCGTTATTGTTATTACTCAGATCTAGAAGGAAACTTAAAGTTACAGTGATATAATTTATTTTGCTCAGTAGTAAAATTGTAACCATTATAAGCTTACGATTCAATTCATTGTTATAATTGCATTTATGTGACACCCCAGAAATGGTAACATTTCGGTACAACATTTTGTGTTCTCTATCACGATGTACCTTTTCGTTAAGCCAATTTCTAGAAAACAAAGAAAAGTTACTAACACCAGTAAAATTAACTAGTCCACACAATCAAACGCTTACATAGACGAATCAGGATTCCTTTAGAACCACTGTGATTGTCAAAATTTTACAATATTAATTAAATGAAATTTTTAAAGCAGGTAATGTATAAAAATCTGAAAACTATGTCGTGAAAATCAATACAACTACAGTAATAACAATAATACTAATAATAATAATAATAATAATAATAATAATAATAATAATAATAATAATAATAATATTATTATTATTATTATTATTATTCCCATGACGGAACTAAAGAATGAGGAGAAATTACAATGTGAAAATGTGGAAATTAAGAAAGTTGAAAAATTCAAATATTTAGGATCAATTTTAGAATCAGATGCGAAAAGTTATAGTGAAATTGAGAAAAGAATTAGTGAAAGAATAAAAGTAATTGTAATATTAAATTCAGTGATATCGAGTACAAATATTATAAATAAAAGCAAGATATTGATATTTAAATCATTAGTACAAAGTATTATGTTGTATGGTACAGAGACCTGGATTTTAGGTAGACAGCAAGTAAAACAGTATTGACAGAGATGGATTTTTGGCGACGGGCATCAAGAAAATCAAGAAAGGGGAAAATTTGGAAACAGAGAGAAATAATGAATGTTAAACATAATATTATAGAAGTAATAGAAGAACGAATATTGAAATGGTATCGGCATCTCAAGAGGATGGATAATTATAGAATCCTAAGAATGATACTGGAGTGGAATGCTTGAAAGCAGGAGGAGGGGGAAACCCAGGGAACAGTGGATGGATGAAATGGGAAGAAACATGATCAGCAGAGACCACAAAGAAGAAGATGCTGAGGATAGAAATCTGTGACGGAGCAAAATACATTTGGGCTGAAGGATAACTATCGTAATGTAGAGAAAATCCTTAATTAAAAAAATTATTATTATTATCATTATTATGTTCACAATGTTTTCTAACAGAATGAGTGGAGAGAGACTACAAAGAATGGCATATGAATGGATTACAGAAAGGAAGAAAAAAAAAGAGGAAAACTAATAAAATTACATCATGGAGAAAGGGTATCAAGACGCTATGGAGAGCATCCAGTTAAAAGAGTCAATAATAATAATAATAATAATAATAATAATAATAATAATAATAATAATAATAATAATAATAATAATAATAAATGAAACTAACTAACTCTCTCACACTATACACTTCCAAAGTTCATAGCCACGCGGACATAAGTTCTACATACATCCCTATCCTGAACTAATGTTTTTCAATCATTCTCTGTATAATCAATCTACTTCCTTCAAATCATGATTAATGTTATTCTCCCACCTCATTCTTGGTCTACCAACTGGGCATTTTCCCTCTGGTTTTCCTACAAGAAGTTGCCACGTGTCCTGCACATCGCAGTCTATGAGACTTAACTGTTAATATTGGTAATTTTTACAAATTACATACATATTTTTTTTGCTATATTCCTGGAATGAACTACAGTAAGCGTGGGACATGCGGTAGCATGTTGGTTAAGCTGAAAGGTCGGGGTTCGAGATCCCTTTGGGTCGAAATCTTTAAACTGGCATAACCCCTCTGGCGACACCTTGGCCATGGGGTCGACAAAACTGAAATAAATATCAGTTATTTGTTTTGTGGGTAAAAACTTTGGCAAGCAGGGCTGACATCTCCCGATTATCTACAAAGGTGGAAGCTTTAACCTCCTCTTAACTCAAATATTTCCTGAAGTCAATAGTGGAATCACTTCACTTTTTACTAAACTATGCACAAGACGTCTTCCATTTTGCGTATACCAGAAAACGGAGTAAAAGAAATGATCGTAGAGTACATACAAAACAAATATAATAGATAAAGCAAAAACAAACTGGTAACAGACCTATGTGTAATGTAAAAATAACAAAAACTGGGATTCATTTCTTACAGTATAATATTAACACAACATACAGTACGTTTGATGAGTTGAGCATTGTATGACGTGCTTTATAAAAAATTTAAAATTAGAACCAATCTCCTACAAACACACGGTAACTAATCTCTGCCAAAACCTCACTAATAGCAAATTTAAAAATGCAAACCAAACAAAAATCAATCTTTATGTGACCTCATTCTATTAACTACAAACAGTGGAGTAATAATGTAAAATATTGCATCAGAAAATAATGACAAATGTGGAAAATTTTGAGGAAGTGGCTGAATTCAAATACCTAGGAACAATAATTACAAATAGGTATGAGATGCACAAAGAAATTAAACATAGGCTCAATTCTGGAAATGCGTGCTATTGCGCATTGAAGAGACTTTTGATGTCCCAACTCCTTTCAAAAAACGTTAAACTGATAATATATAAAAATATTTTTCTACCAATTATATTATATGGATGCAAAACATGGACTCTTACTTTAAGGGAGGATAGGAGATTACGAGTATTTGAGAATAAAGTTCTTAGGAAAAATTTTGGACCAAAGAGAGATAAACAGACAGGCAAATGGAGAAGACTATGATGAAGTACATGGTCTTCATAGGAAGCCATATATAATAAGAACAGTTAAGTCTCGTAGACTGCGATAGGCAGGACATGTGGCACGTATGGGGAATGAAAGACGTGCATGTAAGCTTCTTGTAGGAAAACCAGAGGGGAAAACGCCCAGTTGGTAGACCAAGAACGAGGTGGGAGAATAACATTAACTATGATTTGAAGGAAGTAGATTATACAGGAAATGTTGTAAAGCATTAGCTCAGGATAGGGATGTATGGAGAGCTTATGTCCACTCGACCATGAACCTACGGGTTCGATAATGCCAATGAGTAAGTAATTGCATCAGAAAAAATGGAAATAGTAAACAAAAGTTTGAGAAAGAAAGTGAATGAAAACATTATGGAGCCATACATAAAGATTATTATTACATGAATGAATTTATGTCAAAATATCGGAATTTAATTGGGTTCGACTTTAAAATACGAGTACAAATAGGCAATGAGATGATAGACAAACTGACAAATGGATAGATGTCCAACTTAGTCCCTTAGTGTTTGCAATCTGTATGAGGAATGCTCTTCTAACTATTAAAAAACACGAAATTGGATAAATTACTAAATTATCTATTTGTTAAATAAAGACGATTATGAATAGCCTACGTGCATAAAAATATCAGTTAAAGAAGATTCTGAATAATGTGTGAACGAAATCAGTAACAGATAAAAAAAAGGTACATAAATAGATCTGACCATTTTAATTTTAACAAGTTCTTTGCATTTTGGATCATTCATTTTGAGGTTCAAAGACGGGTACGAAAGATCCCTTAACTGTCGATCAGAGGCTTGAAATTCTTATAAACTCAATGGCGCCTGAGGCATAGAAGACAGTTCGCCTACCAGCTGGCTTCACATCCACTTATTTACATCTAGCCGGTATAGGGGTGGCATATGGTCAGCAAGTCGAGTTTCCTACGCGTTATAGCTAGTTTTCTGAATCTGGAGCCGCTACTCATTGTAACTCCCAAATTCCTCACGTTCCCGAATGGGGACCGGTCCTATACTGGCCGCAATTCCATGAGAAAATTTCTCCCCCCCCCCGGAGGACTCAAAGCAGAGCAAGTACCGAAGCTCTGCACCAAGACATCATGCCTTAAACCACTCGGCTACGGTGTGGGACTGAAATACTTTAAACTTCCATAAATATACAATATGGGTATCAACAGTTTTATTTCTCTGATTTTTACATCCTGAAAAATCATAGTTTCGGCTGGATTTGAACCAGCGAATATATAATTAGAGTTGAACACGGTAACCACTAGATCACAAGAATCAATAGATAGATATAGGATGGTTAGACGAAAGAAGAATAAGAGACCGATTGAAAAAAAAAATCAGATATGGTCGGTACGTACAGAGGCAGGTAGGGTAGAGAGATAGAAACATATGTAGTAGGCCTATACAGAAAATAAGATTGTGAAACATTGTATCATCAAAGTCACTCAATTCAGAATATTAGTGAATTCACGTTGAAACCGATTTAATTAACCCTTTTAATATAACATATAAGAATCATTTGATCTGTTTGTAAGGTTTGTTAAAAATAATACACCACTTCATAACTATTTTGAATTACTTTCATGTAGGCATATCTAAATACATTCTATAGAATATAACTGTATTTAATGTTGATATGAACTTTAATACATTTCCGACATAGAGACGTGGGACAAGTACATAAAAAGGAGAGGGAGAGAGAGAGACAGAGAGAGAGAGACTTTCTTCATTATTTACTGATAAATAGTGATTTTTGTATTGAATTAATGAAAAGTGTATCGGTACTCGATAATTAAGATATCCCTTTAATTAATTCAATTTAAAAATTATAATTCTTCTATATATATATATATATATATATATATATATATATATATATATATCAATTATTTTGTACATTCTGGTATCCGTATAATTTATTTTCAAATTTAGTTGGGGTGGAAGTTAAGTTATGATGGCCTTGATCTCCCGGGAAAATTATTATTTTTATCATTATACCATTACTGTTATCATCAGTGTAAGGTAATATTTGTTTTTAATTTGTAAATTAATAATAATGGTTTATACGATCTGCCAGAGTTAAGATCACAAGGTCATCTTTTCCACTCAATCAGCTGAAATATTTATAGGCCTACATAATAAGATTAAATGATAAATTATGTATGCATGTATGTGTATGTCCCACGAGGGGACATGGGTGCTCCCTAGAGGGAGTTTCTTAATCAAGCTAATTTAGTTACCTACAGATGCCAATGAGTGACATGTGTTAGCACATCGCCTCAATGAGACATCTAGTAGGCAACTAAGATATTACTTGGATGGATGAACATCGGTTAAATTTTGCACAGAGGCCTTTGTATTCAGGCTTGCGGTTCTTTTACGAGACTAAAATCTTCGCACTCGGGACCCATGGCTTAAAGTCCCTCCCGAAGAAATGGTTAGTTGGTTTTTTTCCATCATAAAAATCCACCGACTACGGCCGGGTTTAAACCCGCGTGCCTCGGAACTAGGGGCAAGGAACCTAACCACTAAGTCCATCGCGGCCAACTTACAAATTATAGGTCTACAAATTATAAGCTATGGACATAATTGAGATGTTATAAATTATATATTTATTTACGTATATTAGCCTTTCTTTTATACAATAAAGTTAGTAATTTATTATAAACCTTAGAGAATTTGCCAAATGTTAAAATAGTACTTTAACAAAAATAGGATTGATAAAAATGGTCTAACAACAAAATATCAATAATAAATTTACAAAGAAGTCAGATTGTAATGTATCCTGCGTCAAGATAATTTAAACCAAAGTTAAATCTAAATTAATTATTTTTTTAAGAATAAGAAGAAAAATGGTGTATCATTTTCTGCATTTTAACAGCATTAGGTCACATGCTGTTCAGTTTTTATGATTTTATTATATGACTAACTCTAAAATCTCTGTAGGCTCAAAATAAAAAGTTTGCTTTCCCTGCTCTTGAGTTCGTTATTCCCAAGCACGGCGAACAAAGGATATTGGAGGGCTTTCCCCTGCAGCTCAATTTCATCGAAATCATTCCATCGGGGGCGTATTCATGAGGCAAAATAACTAACAAAGAAAGACGGATGACTGGCTTTCGACGTGACGGAGGTCCGGCATACCTTGCTTTAACAAAAATTTCCGGTCCAGCATCGAATCTTAGACCTTCAATCTAGGAGGTCAATGTTTCACTCAAGGACCACCGCGTTCCTCCATATACTACCTCGCGAGGTAAACCTGATACATTCCTAACCTGGCAACTCAAATTATAGGGTACCATCTTAAAATCAGTCTTGTCTGGAGCCATATGCAAGCATACAACTTTCCAAGTTTCATATTATTTTCTTGTCACTTTAAGAATTCTTTTAATAACATACGACTCCAATGGTATAGAATTAGAATTTATCATTTAGCCGGATATACTTAAGGTCATGGGTATTTTTCTTCAATTCGAAATAAAGCAAACATACTACATATTTCATCCACATGCCACATAATCTTAATATGCTTAGTGCATAAATAGTATCTATATTTTATAACTCATTGTAGTTTTCCATATAATATAATGTAAGGTATTTGGTATTTTTGTATAATTATCTTTACAGTTTGTATTATGTATATTTATGTTGGTTGAACACATAACAAGGTTTAAGACCGTAACTATATCAGAATAAATATATTATTATAAATTCCAACATAAATATATTCTAAATTCCAACCAGAGTTAAATATATATCCATTGAATGAGAAAATCAGAGAATATAGAGATAAATGGTTTACACATTTGGAAAGAACGAATGTAACAAGATTACCAAGAGCAGCATTCAACTACAAGCCAAGAGGTTCAAGGAATGTAGGAAGGCCAGAGAAAAGATGGACAGAACAACTGTGAGGCGGAACAGGCAATTTTTGCCTAGCCCGTGAAGTGAAGAAGAAAAATATAAATTCCAACTAAATCTATGGCTTAAGGAACCCCTAGTTTCAAGTCGGATTCGATAAGCCTAATTAATCAAGTTCACATATTTTATATCCAGTTTCCTAAAGTACATCTGAATACTGTCATTCGAACTATACCTTCCTAATCGTTTTTCCCTAAGATTAAAAAATATGAAATGCCTACCACTTTCGCCTACGATCTTCCTTAGTTATTTTTCTCTAGATTAACAAAGGAGAAAGTATAACTTTTTTAACTTAATAATAATAATACTAACAATAATTATTATTATATTACATATAGTCCACCGCTGTGGTCTCGAGGTAGCGTGCTGCCTTGCCACGCAGCGGGTCCAGATCCGATCCCGGTCAGGTCAGGCTCCTGGGTGAGGGTTTTTCGGGGTTTATCCTCACCGTAAGACAAATGTCAGGAATCTTAGGGCCCAACGGTCCCCGAAAATCATCCGGCCATCATCATCATCCTTCACCGGTGTGGAAAGCAACGGGAAACTACCACACCTATAATACCCTAGTAAAGCTGCAAAGCATAGCATGAAAATTCTATTATTGCAGTGAAAGACCTGCCCTCGGGCAGAATTACTACGTATGTATGGATATTATATATTATTGAAATTATATAAAACTGTTATTCTGCTAGTTATATTATATGGAAGCGAAACGAAGACTTAATTTAAGGGAGGAGAAAATATTACGGGCATTTGAAAATAAAGTTCTTAGGAAAAGTTTGTACCAAAGAGAGATGAACAATCAGGCGAATGGAGATGACTACATAACAGCGAGCTACATGATCCTTATAGGAAACCAGATATAATAAGAAGAGTGGTGAAAGGAAGATAAACATGGAAACTCCTTGTAGGGAAACCAGAGGGAAAGAATGTGGGAGAATACCATTAACTCAGAATAGGGATCAAGGAAAGCTTATGTCCGCGCGGCCATGATCCTACATGGTTCGATAGTATCAGTGAGTTAGTTTTCAAAAGTATAATTAAAGATCTCGATTTTACATTTGGCAGATTTTACTAACAGGAAGAATCTTTCTACAGGACCCTACAAAAATTAGATTAAATTACTTTTATTTCATTATGAGAAATATTTTACTATACGATGTTTTTTTAATAGTTCAAATCATTAACATAGTCATTTAAATCTGAAGGTGAAAGAACCTACAGATTTTCCTTAGGGACTGCGAATGTCAGTCTGAGGTTCTTACACGTGTCGTAAATCTGGGAAACAGGACCCACAAAAAAGCCATATTCATGATTTTTAGTTCCTGCAATATCCATCGACTGAAGTCGGGTTTGGATCCGGGAACCTAGGTTCCAGAAACGAAAATAGTAACCAAAAATGGGATTTTTTTCTTATTTATAGAACTTCAATATCTAAAGACCGAAATTTTGATTATACCCAGAAGGTTGTCTAATTTTATTACTGCGTAGTCATGTGTTTTCTGTAGAATATTCTTGGATTATAGCATAATTGCTGACTAATGATGAAATCGCTAATCAATAAGAGATTTCAAACTCGAAATTTGTCTTGACTGAGAGTAACCAGAAAACATTCCCAAAAAAAACATTCATGATATACCATCATTATATTCTCTCTATTTTATAATAATTACATAGTTATTGTTATCCATGCTACTGTACCACCACTATCATCACCGCTACCTCCGAATCACCATAAAATATCCTCAATTCAGGGTCGGGTCAAGGATTCAGATGAGATTAAGCCCCTATATTTAGAGAGATCTGTGAATTACAAGGGTGCCGGTCGACCATCCCTGACGCACCGTCACAGGAGCGGATGAACGAAATGGATGAATATGGAGAAATGGTGGAATTAAATCTGTGGCAGGGAAAACGGTACAAACCACGAGTAAAACCTGCTCAAGCTCCGTTTCGTCCATCACGAAAACCCACGTGGAGTGACCGAGACTCTATCTCGGGACCCCGGCGGTGAGAGGCAAGCGTCTAACCGCTTGCGCCACGGAACGGCCGCCCAATCACCACTATCATTTTTAATTAGTTTCAAACTAATTTCTAGCATTTTTTCACTAAATACTACTTTATACTCTATGGAGAGTAATAATAAGTGTATTAGAGGCTTTTATATTTTATTTTCCCCACGCAAGCTATGTAAGTATAATATGTTGTACTGTATTGACGAGTAACTTGAATTTACCTCCCTAGGACCTATATTGTATATTTACATCATAAACAACTTCTGACACATAGTAACAAACAATAATATGATACACAATAGACTGTGAATGTACATGTCGACCCATTAATTGATAATCCATTCCATTAACAACTTCTCATCTTATAGGTACTTCTACGTGCCAGATGACACCTGGATCTTACAATGATGCGGCCTGTCGGGAAAGGAATTTTAACTATGAAACACACAATACTTTTTTTTTTGACCTCACAAGGACATGGAAGGCTATTCGAATGTGGGATCAGCTCAATTTCGAGGCCTCCTCAAGAGACAACACAACATTAAGATGAAACACACTATTCACACTTATTCAAACTAAACATGACGAATATAATGACAGTCAGATGATATTCGGGGACTAGTTTGGACTTTTACGTTTCTTTACATTTGTCTTACAGGTGAGGAAAAATTAAGAAAAAAATCACCCAGGAAACTTGTCCCGAACGGGGATCCGAACCCGGGTCCACTGCATGGACATTGACACATATATATATATATATATATATATGAAGAGATGAAAGCCAAACAACAGCAAATGAGATGCGATTTATGCGCCGTACAGCAGGCTATACAAAGTAGGACCATAAAAGAAATGAGGAAATTATGGAAGAGTTGGATGTAGAACCCATTCTTCATCATATACAAAACTACCAGAACAACTGGCAAGCCCATCTTCAACGAATGCCGTCTCATAGAATTCTGCCCCCAAGGCAAAAGATCGCTGGGACGTCCAAAAAAGCGCTGGATGGAAAATTCCTCTTTGAGACCGTAACAGGCCACACGGCCTAATATTTGCATGGATGATATATATATATTTTTTTTTCCCTTCAATTTTGCTTCATAATTTTCCTCCATTCGTCTCTATTATAACACATTTCTTCCTCTATTTCCCAGAAAATTAAAATAATATATCATAAATAACAATATTTAAAATCAATGAGTTAAAAAAGTACATTTGGGATGCAAGACAATTTACCAGTCACAAACTCCATTTTCTGGCCCTCGAAAAGCTTGTCCTCGACTGTTAATAATGTCCTTATCTCCCTTATAGCTTAAATACCGTATCTATTTCTTTTATAAATAAATACAATAATTTATAATTTATTGACCTTCTTCCTTCTTGATACACTAGTTGCTCTTCGTCAATTAGTCAGTAATTTAGCTGCAGTTTGCAGTCAAATGTCCGGCTCTCTTCAAATTTCAACAGGTAAGTATTAAAGACCTAGGTCAAAAAGGTATAGAAAGTATCCAAAGTATGTATTTCGGTGAATAATGGAACCCCAATGATGACTAGGTAAGAGGAAGTCTCGATAGAAATTCTTATCAAAGCTATGGTGAAACAACAAGTTCTTTGCGAAGATGGAACTAGGAGGGAAGGAGGGGAGAAAGCAGCACCAAGGAGAAGGTTCTGCACGACGATTCCATTTCTCCAGAAACATTTCACCGACACTAGCTTTAAAATGACGTAGAGTCTAGACTGGCAAGAGAGCAGGCAGTACCACTCCTCCCATGGTAGCCTCATTACTTCTCCAAACTTTTCTGTTTTATATTATCTTTCTCAAACATTTCTGATAAAACTTTCTAAAAAATTCTATCATTGGAATGGACGACTACCTTACATAGTATATTTAAATTTGACCTGGCAAGTATGTATTATATATTTTTGAAAGTCGCGATTCCAATCTGATTAAAAAAACCTTTAAAACCTTTTGTTCACTCCTATACTAATGGCACCTAATTATAATTCTGTTTTTAGGGAAGCAAGTTGAATTTACTAGGGAGGCCTTGGTATCCATTGACAACGGCATGTAATAGCTCAACTTACTTCCCTAGGGAAGAAAAGTAATTGATTTAATCAATAATGTAAAAATGTTATATACTTAAAATTTTATTGAGTAATATAATACAATTTTATTGTATAGCACTTATTTCTCTTTTTGATAATTCAAGTTTATAGTGATTAAACAGTTGTTACAATTATTAACATTAGCCCCAAAATTTAAAAACTTTTATTTAAAATGTCTGCAACTAATTCAGACAATAAACAATATTGCATTCCCTTGCTATCAAACAATTGAACTCTTCAAACCAAGATATAAATTCACACGAAATATACAAATTAAACATAATTATTAGTACAGGAGTGAACAAAATTATATTCGCAATTCGGGAAGTAAGTGCATTACTAGCATCGAACTTATTTGCTTGCCCTCACTAAAGCTCGGGCTCAAACAGGTCTCGACTAGTAATGTACAACTTACTTCCCTTGTTGCATACATAACTATAAGAGGTCTCGTTCACAAATTCTATGGAACGGATTAATAATTATAATTGATTGCATTTGTGTGTGTTTTCCTTATTATTAAAAGCTGCAAATCTTAGTCATGGAACCAAATGCTTTACTTCAATTTCGAAGGAAGTCATTCTCAAGATTCTTAGGCCCCAATAAAATACCCATTAACCTCACCCGGGTTTGATCTTGCAAGCCTCGGATTCAGAGACTAGCGTTGCAGCTACTGTATTAGATCACCGAGGCAAGGGTATCAAGATGCTGAGAAGAGAAAAAAGAGATAATACGGGAGAAACGTGCATAGTAATATATTTAGCGACCCTCTCCAACATCTCACGTCAGATCATTTGCGTATCGATTCAAGTACGGCGTGAAAGGGCAACAAATGTTCATATTTGTCTTATTTCAGGCAAATGGTCCTGTAATGCAACATAAATCTACGAAATTCTATAATGACGTAGCCCATTGTTGAGATATAGCCTCCCCTTTGAAAGGAGTTACAAGATCAAGTTAATTTTTAGTTACCTTATTTGCTCATAGATGTCATGAATGGCATACGGTCAACACACCGACTCAATGAGGCAGTTAACAGGCAATTAAGGTATTACTAGGAGGTTGAGGTCGGTAAATTTTGCTTAAGATGCCTTTTTATTCAGGCTTAGGATCTTTTACGAGCCTGAAAATCTTCAGACTCGAGATCCACGGTTTAAAGTCCCTCCCGAAGGACTTGCCCCTTGGATTTTTCCGTCCTAAAAAAATCAATCCACCCAGACCGGGTTTGAACCCGCGACTCTCGGAATCAGAGGTAAGGAGCATAACCACTAGTCCACCGCGGCCGACAAAATCTACGAAACGCGACTCACAATTTTATTTGCCCTTCAAAAGAGGATTTTAGGCCCTAAAAATCCATGGATCCCGACCTGATTTAAACACGCAAACCCTGGAGTCGAAATACGCCCGACTGAGAGAAAAGAAAAATAAGATAAGTAAATAACAAAAATTAGTTAAAACCAATTGTGTAGGTTTTCTTACTTTGTAAGTGCGGTCTAATTTAAAAATATGAAAAAATCAGTAAAAGAAGAGATGCTAGCTAAAGTGATCAAGATCATGGATGGAAGTCGGGAGCAGACTTATCTTTGCAGTATGCGTCTCTTTCCCCACGCACATCGACCCGTCACGTCGTCATGGCAACTCGCCCCTTTTATTTCGTGGTCCAAACCCCATGCAGTATTACTAGGGGCTAGTAATTAGGCAACCACGTGCGTCACGCCCAAACCATTCTTACTTTTGTGGTTCACACAGTACAAAAATCACTATATTTTGTTTTATTGCAGTACATAAATAAATATTGCTCATATCTAGAATTCCTCAAACATTTTTTCTCCAAATTGATAATAATTATCATTTTCTAAAACATAATTGATTAGAGAACATAAACATAACAATATTGTGTTTCAATTTAAATTATTTTATTTAACGATTCATATTTAATGTTCGAAAATACCATCACATTTCTCCATTATTCCACGAATTGTCATGGCTACATCTAACAGAGAGAAGAAAATCGCACTGTCTAATTCTCCTATTTTAAGATCCTACATACCTCGATTCCCAATTATTTATCATCCCGTTTCCAGTATCTATCCTCAAACCATAACTTAAACACAAGATCACAACATAGTCTCTTACTTAATATATCGCAACATAGGACATCACATCACTCCATGTCATATACCATCTCCACTTCTCGCAACTGGAATTCCCTACCACAAGAAATAAGGGGCTGCCGGACATTGGCATCTTTTAAAAGAAATCTAAATTTATATTTGCTCTAAACTCGACTTCATTATTATCCAGTGTAAGATATATATATTAATTGGTGTTTCCCGTATAATGTATCATATTTATATTATTATTATTATTATTATTATTATTGTATCATTATTGTTATTACCCTATAAAATGTTGTTTGTACATGACATTTACATTGTTACATTTATTGTATCTTTAACTGTTTTATAATTAGTATAGTGTATATCTATATTTGTCGAATATTTATTTGTATTTGTGCTGGTTGAGTGGAAGAGAGGGCCTTATGGCCTTAACTCTGCCAGAATAAATAAAGTATTATTATTATTATTATTATTATTATTATTATTATTATAAAAACTTATGACATAGCGACGCACTTCAAAATTGAGTGACAAACAAATATTTCTGAGAGACCTCTTATTTCAAGAGAAGTTCATTTACGTGTCATACAGCTACAACATAGGACACACGCTTGTCTTCCTAAGGATGCCATCATGCTCAGGATTTTATGCCATTAAAAACCCGTCAATCCCGGCCGAGTTTGGCCCGTCTCAATTTAGGATTCCCAAGATTTGGGTAGAAGAACTGATTTCTGACATAATAATTTCGTATCACTCCATAATTTTACCGAATCTACCTCTGTGATGTAACGGATAGCATGTTTGACTAGAATCCCAGGGATCGCGGATACGATTCCCTGTATTAAATAGTAAAGTGACTCCATTATAAACCTTAGTAGGTCCTAGAGGTTGTAGAAAGTGAAGGTTCACAACTTTTTTTTCGAGAATCGGCACAATGTTATCTGGGTTGTCAGCCCCGCGTGTTAGCAACATTTACCTCAAGAACACCCATCTGGTACTTATTTACTTTAGAGGTTGAGTCGATTCCAGGTCCCTAGTGCGGCCAGATTAAAAATACTGTCCAATTTGGAACTCGGACTGGCGACCTTGCACCCCGCTATAAAACACTTTCATTTTGTGTATTGCATAGTGTGATTACTCAGCCTCGTGTTGTAAACCGAGCCATTACTTCCAATGAGAAATAACGATATTAGGCTAAGAAAACAGGAATTAAGATTGAAGAATTCCATTGCGTCAATCTAAATTGCTAACTGATAGCCAGTAACTGCATTTACTTCAGCGGGCATTTGTTACTCATGGTTTCATAATTTTAATTTCTTCGGGGTATCATTTTGGTTTATTACTCATTGTCGGGTATTTCTGATACGCATGCAATGGGGTGAGATATTATAAGTAGTAGTAACTCATTTGTGCTTATTATAAAGTAGCAAGAAATGTAAAATTATTTTAAACGCCTGCCAATAAATTAGTTTAGATATAATCCATCCATCCATAATAATTCTGCCCGAGGGCAGGTCTTTCACTGCAATCATAGCATTTTCATGCTATGCTTTGCAGCTTTACTAGGGAATCGTAGGTGTGGTAGCTTCCCGTTGCTTTCCACACCGGTGAAGGATAATGATGATGATATTGATAAGGATGATGATGATGGCCATATGATTTCGGGGACCGTTTGGGCCTTAAAGTTTTCCTGACATTTGTCTTATAAGTGAGGAAAAACCCCGATAAAAACCTCACCCAGAAAAACTGCCCCGACCGGGGATCGAACCCGGGCCCGCTACGTGACAAGGTAGCACGCTACCTCGAGACCACAGCGGTGGACTTTAGATATAATCTCAGAAAAAAAGTGGAGATTGCTAACTGTAGATAAGTATCTTGGATTAATGATAACAGATCAAAATCATACACACTAAAAAAATTAAAATATCGTCTTAAAAGTTGATCATTGGTATAACTGATTAGTCTTTTTTTTCCTAAGAATCTAAATATTAAATTTAGAATACGAAAATCTTGGGTCTGAAAGGTTAATCTCATGAGTGTGAAACGGTCTCTTATATTAAGGGGGAAAAGGGTAAAAGTATTCGAAGATAGAATACTAAGTTGAATATTAGGTCCCTTAATGAATTATATTTTAGCATAGTTGATTGAGCCAATAATATGACTACAAGCTGGAAGGTCGGGGTTCGAATTTCAGTAGTCAGGATTTTTTAACTGGCCCAAACAAACCATTTAGCGCCATACAACTGACATTAGTATCGACAGTCTAGAAAGGCGGGAATCTTAACTTCCAACTACCCTAAGGGCTACTTGGGGTCTATAGTGGAATCACTAACTCACTGGCACTATTGAACCCTTAAGTTCATGGCCGCACGGACATAAGCTCTCCTTACAACCCTACCCTGAGCTATTGTTTTCCAATCACCCCTGTATAATCTACTTCCCTCAAACCACGGTTAATATTATTTTCCCATCTCATTCTTGGTCTACCAATCAGGCGTTTTCCCTCTGGTTTTCCTACAAGAAGTTTCCATGCATCTCTTTCCTTCCCTATTCGTGCCACATGTCCTGTCCATTGCTTAGTGGTGTCACTACAAATGATAATGGGAAATGGAGGAAGTTTCACAATGAGAAACTCCATAATTCATGCCGCTGTCCTAACGCAGTATTCAAATTTAGTTATTAGGGTTATTACGTCTAGAAGATTAAGATAGGTTTGTCACGAAGCTCAAATTTGAAACATTAAATAAAATACTATCTACCTCACAATGTAAGCCATACTGCTTTCGAACTAATTAAATATAACACGGTCCACATACGTTTCACACAAAAAAGTTTATACAGGAAAATTTTAGAAAAAGAACCTCATTTTTCTAGCTTTTAACTTGTAGGGTAAATAGGCTCTTTAACAGTTAAGATCATCAGTAGGGCTAGGACGTTTATGACCTAAAAACCACCGAAATATGCAAAAAAAATGCAGTTACGACCTAAAATTTACAAAAATATGCATTCTAACATAAAAAATGACTAATAATATTATAATATGTAATAATTTCAGTTGTAAAATTGATTAGTAAATCAGTTTATGGCAATTACATATTTAGGAATAAAATGAAAATGAGAAGCAAACTACAGTTTGGAATTTGATATTGTAGCACGCTTTTTATTTTATTAAAATTATTAGTAATTACCTGCTTTTCGCGAGATAATACATAAATATTTGCTCAAGTATAGAAGTAAGGGGAAAGTCCATGCTGTGCATTGAAACGAAAGAGGAGATGAGAATATATTTTACAAGAAACAGAATTCTGAGAAATTTAACAACTCAAACACGTAAGAAAAAAATGTAGTAGGATAAAAGTTCTTTAATTTTTAGAAGAGTGAAAATATGACTAACATGACCAAATAAATTGCTATAATTTGCACTCTCAAATGTAAATGGCCAAATATGCATATATATGATTCAATTAGTTTTTTGTATAAAAAGCATTTATATATATTTATAAAACACAGCTCTTACCATAGAATATATGCTAGGCCTATATCATAAAAATCCTGGTCCTTAAGTCATCAGCGTCGCAATTTAAACCTGGACGTGAGAGAGTCTACAAACTTTGCTCAGATATCTCTTATTTTAGGCTTGAAGATCTTTTACTTGCCGCAAATCAACGATATTGGTTTGCATTCGTTTCCGAAGGAAACCAATCTCTGGATTTTTACGTTTTAAAATAATTTATTGACTACGGTGTGGTTTGAACCTGCAAATTTCGGAACCAAGCAAATATGGTAACCACTTAGTCCACTGGGACAGACATGTTTATAAATTTTACAAATTTTGTCATAGAATGTCGATCAACTATTAAATGTTCTAAATATATTTCCTCAATCTAATCATTATAATATTCTACCAGTTATATTATATGGTGCGAAACATGGATTCTTACTTTAAGGGAGAAAAGGAGATTACGAGTATTTGAGAATAAAGTGCTTAGGAAAATTTTTGGACCAAAGAGAGATGAACAGACAGGTGAATGGAGAAGACTTACATAACAATGAACTGCATGGTCTTTATAAGAAGCCAGATATAACAAAAACAGTTGTCTCGTAGACTGCGATGGGCAGGACATGTGGCACGTATGGGGCATGAAAGAGGTGCATGGAAGCTTCTTGTAGGAAAACCTGAGGGAAAACGTCCAGTTGGTAGACCAAGAATGAGGTGGAGAATAACATTAACTACGATTTGAGGGAAGTAGATTATACAGGGAATGATTGGAAAGCATTAGTTCAGCATAGGGATGTATGGAGAGCTTATGTCCGCGCGGCCATGAACCTACGGGTTCGATAGTGCCAGTGAGTTAGTAAGTAATCTAATCATTACTAAATTTAAATTACCTAACGAATGATATATTAATATTAAGTACATTTTTTTCTATGGCCCGACAAACCTAGAATCACCATGGCCTACCAGCTGGCCTCACATCCATAGACGCGTACGATCATCCAGTCAGTGTATGTGTGACATGTGGCCAGTATGTCGTACCCCCAGTCGTTATATCAGGTTTTCTCAACCTGGAGCCGCTACTAATTGCAGCTACTTAATTCTTTCACGATGCTGAATGAACACTGGTCCTATACTGGTCGAAATTTCACGAGAAAATTTATTTCAGCAAGGAGACAAGAACTACAGAAAGTTTCGTAGCTATGCACCAAGCTACGATTCCTTAAACCGCTCTGCAACGGCGCGGGACAAGTAAAACTTTGGCATGACCTATTTAAATCTGCATGGAAGTAATACCTTATACGCAACTTCTATAACAAACGTGAAATATTCCAGTTCACTCTATTATCAACAAGTTATGAAACTGTTAAGTCTAGTGAAGCATAACCTACATACTTTATAACAAAAGATAATGTAAAACAAACATTGTTTACAAATGTAGAACACTTTCATTTGCAATTAGGAACAATTTCTGTCATTCATGTGGTGTATCTGATGACACGGTGAACATAATATAGGCATGTGCAAGACATGATACAACAAAAGTGAGTTTCGAAATGTCACGAAGGAGTGTGTCTAATGTCTTTAATATCTTTCTAAATATTCATAATTCGATAAAGTAACATAATAGCAGCCATAGTGTGATGCAAATATTCAAAAGAATAATGGAAAACTTAAAAAAAAAAAACGGACCACGATCGAATATTTTAATTTCAAAAAATTCCTATGCACTTAAAAATAACATTATTATTTTAAGGAGAAATTAAAACATATTTTGCAACCCATACTTACGATTTTCCGACATTTTAAATTTAATGTTCAATATCTGTATAATTGTTTTTAAATAAATTATTCTTCAGTGTTTTTTCTCCAAACATCTTCCTCTACCAGTCTCGCTAAATATCTCCGAATATGAGCTTCTAAAAAGATCGGAATAGCTGGGCCGTTGTCAGGATGGAGAATGAATGGTCTCCAAAATTAACTATCAATTTGAAACCCGAAGGTAGACGTAATGTAGAAAAGCAAAAGTTAAGATGGTTCGACAAGAAGAAGAAGAAGAATATTATGATGAAGAAGAAGAATACGAGCTTCGTTCATTTCAATTTACTATAATGTAAATGATTTATGGTACAAAAAACTTGTTCAAAGCGGAATCGTATGGGACCAATTTTTGTTTCCACATTGTACAAAATTCCGCATTATAAAAAACAAAAAATTATTAATGAATCTTAGATTATAGAGTACCGTATATGTATTTTTACGTACCTTGGATTAATTGTTGTAGTTGCGCTGCCGTTAAAAAGTGAAGTATAATATGTACGAGCGATTTCGACGGCAACACGCAAAAAAAAAAAAAAAAAAAAAAAAATCCGTTTCGTCAAGCGTTAAAAATGTCTCTTAGGCCCCTATCCTGAAATTAAAGTATACAGTTTCGGTTTCCACTCATTAACTACACTTTCGTTCACATCCTTTGATTTCCCGCAAATTTCATTCCACACTACATTGTGTCGTCTTTCAAAACTGTACAGCCAACCTGAAGATGTCTTGAAATCGTTATTATCTAGGGATGTAGCAACAGAGCTTGACTTTCGAGCATAGGTCCCGAAATTTGGAGATTTTTAAAGTGCCCTTGTAAAACACTCCCACATTACTTTTTTTTTTCATTAACTGTGTAGAAATATCCTTCCGTTTCCTCGTTGGACAGATTCCGTTTTATACAAAATAAATACACGTAATATTACTATTACGGGACCAATAAATGTGTTCACATTGGACAGATTTCCGCATTATTCACGTTCCGGATTAAACAAGTTTTACTGTATAATACATTCTTACCTTAATTAAGAGTATTATATAGTAGTATATTTGATGAATCAATTAACTCTCTTGTAATGCTGTAGTGCATTTTTTTAAAATATTGTGTATGTACTTTTTAGTCCAATGTCATTTTCTTTACCACATTTCATTACCCTGATGATATGGGTGATCGACGACAAGGAAGCACCAGATGAGTCATTAAACCTAAACTTAACCTAAATTACAGACCACAGACGAAAAAAAAAAAAAACTTCAGGACGACCTTTAAGAAAAATAATCTTATGGTCTGAGCGGGAATCGAATATGGAACCTGTTGACCTGTATTTAGAAGTTCTGACCTCAAGACCATGCGGTTGCCTGTATATGTATTTCTTATCCAATTAATTTTCTTCCTTCTTCCTTCCTATGACTTTTACATCTGTCGAACCCTGGCTTCTCTGTGTGGGATTTCTTGACCAATTCGATTTAGTTACGTTTATTTCCCTACAGATGTCATTAGTGACACGTTGTTAGCCTGTCGCCTCAAGGAACATCAAATAGCAACTAAGGCATTCCCTGGATGGAGGAAAGTCGGTTGAATTTTGATCAGCGGACTTTTTTTCCAGGCTTTAGGCTCTTTCATGAGCCTGAAAGTCTTTAGGCTCTGAACCCACGGCTTAAAGTCCCTTCCGGAGGATTTGTCCATAGTTGTTTCTATCCTAAAAAAATAATCGATCCTCCCCGGGTTTGAACCTGTGACCCTCGATACTAGAGGCAAGGAACACACAATCACCGAGGCCGACATCTATTTCATTTTACATTATTATTATTATTTATTATTATTATTATTATTATTATTATTATTATTATTATTATTTATTATTATTATTATTATTATTATTATTATTATTATCATCATAGTCATAATCATTATTATTATTAGTATTATTGGTTTATTAATAGAAAACATAAAAGTATAAGTCTATTATTAGAAATTAAATAAGATTTATATTCGGAATTTTGGTTTTAGGAAAGTGGAATCCACAACATTTCGGAAAACTACCGGGAATATAACTTAACGAATAGTTCATTTTGCTGTAATTTTGAGATAAACAGATTTCTTACATTTATTTGGAGTGCTTGTGAAAGTATGGTCCTGACAAAAAGTGACAAACAGAAATTTGTTTGTGGAGACAATTGGGGCAAAGATAAACTGGACAGTCAAGAAAAACTATAAAGTACTAGATGAAATGGAAAAAAAGTCATTAATCCTCAAAAATCAGTTATTCCCATAGAAATGTATATTTTATGGCCACATTCTCTGTTACAATAATTTGCTTAAAAATATATTTGAAGACAACATTTGGAGGTTGGGGGATTAAGAGGAATACCAAGGGAAATTGTTTCGGAATATGCAACAGAAATCATAGAATGTCAAAAAATACCAAGAAATAAAACGCGTTATAGGAAAAAATGGTTTCATTGACCAAGCCGTTGTCTTTAGAATAAGAAGACAGAATATAGTGATTTATTAGATGATATCTAACATTTTTTTAATTCTGATCGAGTGTCCTAAAATCCTTAATTCTCGAATAAAATAAAGCAAATAAATTAAAATATTTTCTTGTCCCAAGCTTCGATTAAATCGGATCAACAATTATCTAATCGCGAATTTCGTAACACACTATATTACTCCCTAAATGATGTATTTAGTTCCATGGACAAATAATTACATACGCAATTAGCACTTATGTATATACAAGTTGCCACTTTTCAGGCAATTTTAACTTCTGATATTTGGAAACTGCAATTGGCTGCACGTGACGTGACGAAGTTGTAGGGGTGGATTGATCACGTTCTCACGCCACTCAAGAAATTGCTGTGGGGTGCATAATGTTCCCTTCATCTGTGCTTGTGTCACCCTCCTCCATAGAAAACTTTTGTCACTACTACCAGGGCAGGACATATGCAAAACCATAAATACATCCAAATGTCCACTTGCTAATCTCTACAGATGTCCTGATAAAAGTACCTAAACATTTGGAGAGCAGGCAGCATATGCAATGTATATCCATCCATAATAATTCTGCCCGAGGGCAGGTCTTTCACTGCAATCATAGTATTTTCATGTCATGCATGCAGCTTTACTAGGGAATTGTAGGTGTGGTAGCTTCCTGTTGCTTTCCACACAGGTGATGATGATAAGGATGATGATGATGGCCATATGATTTCGGGGACCGTTTGGGCCTTAAACTTTTCCTGACATTTGTCTTACAGGTGAGGAAAAACACCGATAAAACCTCACCCTGAAAACTGTCCCGGGCCCGCTGCGTGACAAGGCAGCACGCTACCTCGAGACCACAGCGGTGGACAGAAATCTAAATTCCATCCATAGTAATTCTGTCCGATGACAGGTCTTTCACTGCAATCATAGCATTTTTCATACTATGCTTTGCAGCTTTACTAGGGAATTGTAGGTGTGGTAGCTTCCCGTTGCTTTCCATATCGGTGAAGGATGATGATGATGATGGCCAAATGATTTTAGGGACCGTTTGGGCCTTACAGTTTTCCTGACATTTGTCTTACAGGTGGGGGAAACTCCCGATAAAAACCTCACCCAGAAAAACTGTCCTGACCGTGGATCGAACCCGGGCCCGCTGCGTGACAAGGCAGCACGCTACATCGAGACCACAGCGGTGGACAAATCTAAATTAACCCCCAAAAATTTATTTCAGCAAATCAGATTGTTTTGATTAAAGAATTGTTACATTGCACTTACAAGTCTTCGTTTTAATAGAATACATAGATAGTTTCGTTTTAATTTCCGAATCCGAGGAATAAGCTCCTAGACAAGTCAATTTAGCTAGTGTTATGATATGGTTGTAATCTTCAAGGAAGGAAAAGTATTGGGCAATAAAACTTGCAATGGGTGTATGGATGGATGAATGGGATTCTGGAGGATTTAAAAAGGATTGGAATGAAGGGACGACGGAAAATTGTTAAAAAACAGTGAAGCTAAAAATATTCTAAACTAAGCTAAGATCTGAACTGGATAGCGATAAAGGAAACAATATCATTTTGATAACCGATAAGTATTTAAGGCACCACAAATAATGTGACAGTTGCCAATGACTTTTAACTTTTTCATCCAATGATTAAACCGTTGGCTCGTTTCGGTTTCATGAAAGCTAGAATTGTTAGAATTCAGACCATCTTCTGTGTGAGCGTCCAACATTCCTCCATCCGTGTGGTTTATAATCAACCAATCATTTTGGAAACATTTCTTCTGGCATTCTATGACTTTTAACTTGCGAACAAAATATAAAAACTCCATGGCAAGATACACTTGGATACCAGCCGGCAGTTAACCTCACATCCACATGCATTACAGAGACGAACGATCATCCGCCCAGTATAGGGGTGGTCAGCATATCGGGTCCCTCAGCTGATATAGCTGATTTTCTCAACCTGGATCAACTACTTATCGTAGTCACCGAAATTATTCACGATGCTGGGTGGGCACCCGTCCCATATTGGCCGAATTGCGATGTAAAAAATTCTTCGCACATGGGAACTCGAATTAGCCCTAGTCCCATAGCTCTGTGCCGAGGCATGATGCCTTAAACCACTCCGATACGGCGCTGAACGAAATAATACAGACGCTTTTTCAACCTTTTTTTCGTCCGAAAATTACCAAAAACTTGATGGGGAACGAAACAGCAACATCTGAGTGCATAGGTGGACGCAATATCCCGAGAATGCCAAGGGAGACCTTAAGATTATCCAACAAACGTAAAATACATAATTTAATTATTAGCAGCATAGCCAAAATTACTAACCTGAAGTACGGCCTATTTTTATATGGGTCAGGCAACAAAGATGACAATAAATCTGATTAAGTAATGGAAGGCCCGAGCTCGAACCCGAGCACCGGAAGATATTTCTTTACTTGAATACCCGCAAAGTTACCGGACGTAAAATCAATCGAAACTTAAGTCTAGTCATTCTAGCCGCTTCTTAGTTAGAATTCATGGATCGTTGCATTCACGTCTATCATGATCCAAAACGCTGTATTTATTCGCTCTTTCTGCATTTTTATGAAATTGTCAACATGGCCCTTTCCTCAGATTTCTGTGATAACCGTGTTTTTACAGCGAAGAGCCGTACTGCAAAGTGGGTGATTTAAAGGAAAGCTGTTGTGCCAGTGACCCTGTTGGACGTCTGTCACAGCTGATACATTGAATGAGTCGAGGGAGAAGTCCTTTTAAATGTTATGCCCCGCCCATGAATAGATGACGTAACCGCCACGTGTGTGTGAGTGTGTGTAGGGGGTTATTTTATTAAAAAAAGTTCACCGAGATCATAAGTTGCACAGAATGGCAGCTTTCACATTACCCACTCAACCGATTCTCTTCCACCCCCCTCTCTTTCAAAAACTTGTTTCCGTTCATGGAGTCTTGTTTCATTGTACACAAGGACATGCGCTTTTAATTTGAGTTTATTCTAATTATTAAGGAAAGGGTTAAAATCAAGGGCAAATTTTAGTTCGATAATCTCGTAATTGAGCTCATGTTCCTTATTATGAGATCTGTATACGTTGATATACAACATTTAAACCCACGACAATTTGCGGCATTTTCAAACGATGGTACTTTTTTTAAATATAGCATTATTCAGGAATTACTTAATATTCTGATTTTAAATTACGTAGCAGTAACGATACTTAGGCCTACTCGCGATTTTGCTCAATTTACATTCCATTTTCAAATACTGATTTCACTAAAAGTACTAATTTAATTAATAAATATGGATTTTCATCAAGTAAACACAACTCAATTGATTAACTAATTTAATTATTATAGTTTCTATCCCTAGGTGTTATTTATTTAAAATATTCCGATCTAATCAAAACTTTAAACTAAGTATTAATAACAACTTCATTGAAAATCATAAGAAGTCCATATTAATAGTCTTTCTTTAACGATTGCCCGGTTGTGTGAAAGAGAAAGCAACATGGGTAAATGAATAAAAAATGGTTATAATAAATAATAAATAGAACATTGCATAATAAAGCTAATAAATAAACAAGATTAAATTTTTGAAAACAATGACAGTCCCTTTCCTTTTATATGGGAGTGAATCTTGGATTATCACTACCAAACAAGAAAGTAAAATCCAAGTAGTCGAGATGAAATTTTTGAAAAGAGTAAAAGGGTGTAGGCTACCAGAATGGACCAGATAAGAAACGATGATATTCGTTAAGAACTGCAGATCTCCATAAAAGAAAAAAATATATATATAATAACAAGAAACAGTGGAAAGATCATGTACAAAGAACGGAAGAGAGTATATTAGGAAAGAAAATCTTACATTATTTTCCAAGAAGAAGAAGAAGAGATATCGGAAGTCCTCGGAGGAGACGATCTTAGATATATTAGCGAAGACGGAACAGGCAATCAACATCCAAAGCAGGAAGTGAAGAAGAATAAGAAGAAGAAAAAATTATATAATATTTCGAATCAAAATAATAACCTTACAGATCCTGTAGCAATGATTAAGGAGTTAAAACAATGTAACGCCTGGTCCCAATACTCCTCAATCTGGCCCTGATGATGACATGAACTCAACGGGATTTAATAGAAACATAAAATATGGAAACAGTTAACGGGGTTAGATTAAATGTAAATATTACCAAGTCTAAAATTCTGACCCAACCACACTCTCCCCAACAACAAAATCAATGTTTAATAATAATTACTAAATAGCGAAAAACTGATAATCTCCAGGATTTCACATACCTTGGTTCTATAATTAACAAGCATACGAGATATACAAAACAGAATAACAAAAGCTAATAAATCTTATTTTATGCTTTGGTCAATGTTCAAATCTTAGAATGTACATCTATATACAAATATAAGACTATATAAAACTAATTCGAACAGTTATTTATGGATGCGAAGTACGAGTTAGGCCAAGAAAAAAGCAAACATCTTAAATGCATTTGTAAGGAAGACATATATATATATATATATATATATATATATATATATATTATATATATATATAAACAGAGGTGGTACAACTGTCAATTTAGTATACTCCAATGGGCTGGAAATGTTCAACGGATGAAAGACACTAGTATCCCAAAATGACTATGAAAGGAACAATATTTGGGAAGAGACACATTTTAAAACCACAAGGAAGATAGATGGATTCTGTAAATGTGGATATAACTATCCTTTGCATCAATGTAAAATTGGGAGACGAAATCGATGAATAGAGAAGAATGGAGGCAAAGAATTATGAAGGCTAAAGCCCATACTGATCTATAGCGCCATATATGATTATGCTTTGAGGGAAGTAGATTATACAGGAGATGATTAGAAAATATTAGCTCAGAATTGGGATATATGGAGAGCTGATGTCCCCACGGCCATGAACCTAGGGGTTCGATAGTGCCAGTGAATTAGTTGGTTAAATGTAAGTTGACACATCATTAAATATCTAGTGGGTATACATGTTAGTAGGAATTTATACTGTTTCTTATATGAAGCCTTTTATCATATGACACAAATCTGAATGTTTTTCACATACGTCATCCTATTGTATCTAAAAAAAATGACATATCTTACAAAGCAGAGAAAGTTAATTTACAAAGAATGGATTCCAAGAAATTGCAGAAAGTACTTTCCTTTTGAATGTTAATTCAATTTTGTTCCTGGAACACCGAATGATTTAAACAGGTAAAATTGTAACATATTTCATACACTGAAGAATCTAAAATTGTTAAGAATTTTATATTCTCGGAAATAAAACTGAATCATTTTACATGAATTACGTTGAAACCACAAAAAGCAAAGGTTTACATAGGAAATAAAGTTACACTAAACAGTTATTTTTCTTTCATATAAACGTAAAAAAGTACTGACATTAAAGGAATTGAAAAAAGCTAAAGATTTTCAGAAGGTTCCATTTAACCACTGGCATTACTGACCCGTAGGTCCATGGCCGCGCGGACATCAGCTCTACACACATCCCTATCAGGATCTAATGTTTTCCAATCATCCCCCGTATAATCTACTTCCCTCAAATCGCGGTTTAATGTTATTCTCCCATTTCATTCTTGGTCTACTCACTTGCCGTTTTCCCTCTGGGTTTCCTACAAAAAGTTTCCACGTTCCTCTTTCATTTCCCATTCGTGCCAAATGACCTGCTCACGTAGTTTATTAGACGTAACTATTCTCTCATTATATCTGGTATCCTAAAAAGACCATGTAGCTCACTGTTAGTTAGTCTTCTCAATTCACCTGCCTGTTGATCTCTCTTTGATCCAAAAAAATGTCCTAAGAATTTTATTCTCAAATATCGTAATATCCCTCCCCTTTAAAGTAAGAGTCCATGTTTCACGCCCATATAAAATAACTGGGAGAATAACAGTTTTATATATTTTCAATTTAACTATTTTGAGAGACGTTTCGACAAGAGTCCAAGTGAAGCATAATACCATGCATTTCCAGAATAAAGTCTAAGTTTATTTTCTTGGCGAATTTCACTTCTATTTGTAATTATTGTTCCTAGATATTTGAATTCAGCTACTTCTTCAAAATTTTCCTATTTGTCATTAACTGTCCATTTTAATTATATTATGTATTTATATGTGTGACCATAGGCTTTGTTGATATTTACTTCCAGTCCCAATTTCTTAGTGTTACTCAATAGAGTATGCTTGCTGGTCCTTAGTATCTCCTCGCTATCGCCTAATAATACGTCAGAATAAAATAACAGCTTATTAATACCATTGGGTTGTAGCCGACTTCACATTAAATTTCACCTCCTTATAATTCTCATCTTCGTCCAACTAGTTTTAAACTACAATACTCTATCTGTAACTTAGAAAGAGTTAATCGTAATTTAATGTTTACCAAATAATATTCCAAATAAAAATATAATTTAATTGATAATATTCAGTAATTTGATTTTAAGTACTTATTTCGTATTTATAAACACGTTGAATCTTTTATACAAGCCTGCACTCGAATCGTTTAGTTAAAGAGGCACCTTTGTATTCATGAAAATTTCAAGTTAAAAATAATAAATTCTAATTTTTGAATTGTTATATTTAAAATAAGGCGAAGAGAGACAGAAAAATTGATTTCAGGACTCTGTGGAAGATATCAAGACGTGTGGGAATAAGGAATGATCACTACAGTAGCAATGGGCAGAGGAATCTGGAAGAGGAGGCTCTAGAACCAAACAACGTGAATGAGAAAATGAAAAAAGAAAGAACGGTTTAACAATTCGATAATCAAATAAATAATAAAAATGGAGGTAATAATAATAATGAACACGATAATCAGTAGACTTGGTATTGTACTGCATTATTTCACAAAAAATAATCAAATTTCAAATCAATACATAAAAGTAATTTTCAAGAAATATCCGGATATCTGGCCGAACATTGCCGATTTGTGCATTGTAACGAGCGAGCTGGCGTAGGTGGCGCACAAACGATCGGGCAGACTTGGGTGAATTCAGGCCTTTTCGTTCATGAGCAAAGTTAGCAAGTGTTTCATTGACTTGTTGAATTGATTGCAAACACGATCATTTGAGCTGATTAAAAACCTGCTGTTATTTTTATAAGTAATTCTAAAAAGATTTAGCGACCAAAAATGAAAGTAGCAGTTCATCTTCAACACTGGCTAAAAAAAAAAATAGAGATAAGGTGACAGAGTCGGCTGCATCTCGCGAAGCTCATGAGACGTTTTGGGATTGCTTCAATGGGGTAGCAAATGAAAACAACAGCAATCAGTCTCACGATCAAGAAACAAACGCGATTACATGTGAGATTGATTTTTATTCGAAGTCAGTGCGAATTGATCGTGATCGTGACCCTTTATACTTGGTGGTCAGCTAATGCTTCACAATATCCGATTTTAACAAAGTTTACCAAAATTTATTTTTCAGCACCCTACAGCAGCGTGTACGGCGAAAAACATTTTTCTGGGGCCGGCCACATCTACGAAGACAAGCGAAACCGTTTGTTGCCTCTTAATGCAGAGAAATTGATATTCATTCACCGTAATTTGCCTTAGTGCAGTATGTAATTCTTTTTTGTAAAATGAAATGTGATTATATTTATGTTGATTAAATAAAGTACCTAAATTTTACATTTCGTATTTTTTTTAAATCCGGAATCCGGCCGGATACCACATCATTATCCGGTATTCGACCGGATATAAATGTATGTCGGATAGGCCGGATATAGATATCAGTTTCATCGCCATAAATAATCCCTTTCTCCATTCACTACTGCGGGCACATGAACTCATGAATTCTCTGACACTTGCGTCACAACTGAGTCGCCTGCCGTAAATTACAATATATATAGGCCCCTATATATATATATATATATATATATATATATATATATACATTAAACTCGTGTGCGACTCAGGTCGGGTCGGGAGATGAGATTAGATGAAGCCCCTATATTTAAAGAGGTGGTCGGGAGATGAGATTAGATGAAGCCCCTATATTTAAAGAGGTCTGTGAACTAAAAGGGTGCCACCAATCACTCCTGACACACTGTCACAGGGGCGGATGAACGAAATGAAATGGATGAGATGAGTATGGAGAAATGGTGGAATGTAATTTGTGGCAGGAGAAAACTGGAGAAACCCCGAGAAAAACCTGCCCAAGCTCTGTTTTGTCCACCACGAAACCCACATGGAGTGACCGAGACTCGATCTCGGGACCCCAGCGGTGAGAGGCGAGCATCTAACCGCTTACGCCACGGAGCCGCCACAACAATAGCTAAAAAATATGAAATTATGTTCCTGCAACAGATAAGATGTTTGTCCCGGTGATTTAGGGTCGGTTTCACCAACAGTATTACGCCAGTTTAAGCTATGCATTAAACATGGGAAAAACTGGCGTAATACAGTTACATCTGTTGGTGAAACTGACCCTTAGTGTACAACCGTCGATATCGGAAGTACGGCCTCTTTCTGAAGGTTTATTAATAAGGTCCCATGACGCAAGTAGATTATACAGGGAATGATTGGAAAGCATTAGCTCAGGATAGGGATGTATGGAGAGCTTACGTCCGCGCGGCCATGAACCTACGGGTTCGATAGTGCTAGTGAGTGAGTAAGTAAGTAAGGTCCCATGACATAGAGTTGCAACACACAAAAGAACCTCAAGTTTAAAATAAAATATCTCAAAGTAAAATGTCCAGGTTCGTTCTGCCCATATTTGAATTGGGAAGCTATTAACATGAGATATTAAATAAGTTATTAAAATACTACCCTAATATTTTAAGTGTTCTAAAATGGAATGTTTATCAGGTGGAACTATTTTTCACAGCCTATGATTGTAGGAAGGTATGTGAAGGATGGAGTTTTTATTAGAAGAAGCATGCGTATAGGGAATGAAAAAGAAAGATTTAAAATGAACGTTATGAAAAAGCCAGAAGTCCTTTGTTTCGTCACATTAACGTAAGCTCAAGATTGTACTTTTTGTATTAAATGTTATTTAACCTAGATGAGCAATGTGACACATGACGTAAAGTCATTGCTAACATAGGTTCATTTTATGTGACACAGCTGGTGTCTCGCTGCAATATCTGAATCCAATGACGGACCGCCTGCCGCGATAAGTAAAACATTGGACTCCGCCAAAGACCAATAGAAGATAAGGAATTGAGGGGTACAGCAACCGCCCCATGTTTTTAAATGTCTACCTCAACCAAAAACTGATCCCTCGGCTACAACACACTATCGCCACTATTTTCTTTACTTATCTTTTACAGTATTTTATCTTCTATATGGTATCTTTTCCAAGAAATCACATTATTTAAGTGACAGATTAATATTTTTAACGGTGCATGGTGTCTAATTTAAATTTCGTTTTGTACCATTACACTGCATAACTAACTCACTGGTCCTATCGGACCCGTAGGTTCATGGCGGCGCTGACATAAGCTCTCTATACATCCCTATCCTGAGCTAATGTTTTCCAATCATCCTCTGTAAAATCTACTTCCTTCAAATCATGGATAATGCTATTCTCACACCTTATTCTTGGTCTACCAACTGGGAGTTTTCGCTCTGGTTATCCCACAAGAAGCAGTTAATTCGTAATCATGATTTGAGGGAAGTAGATTTTACAGAGGATGATTGGAAAATATTAGCTCAGGATAGGGATGTATAGAGAGCTTATGTCAGCACCGCCATGAACCTACGGGTCCGATACCCAATGAGTTAGTTATGAAGTGCAATGGTACAAAACGAAATTTAAATTGATAAATAATGTGTGGAAAAGACCATTAGAAAAGCCTGAACGTCGATGGAAAGATAATGTTCGGCTGAATCTTAGGGAACTGAGTGTCAGATATACTGTATGCCTGGATTAAGTTGGTTAAGGATAGGGACCATTGGGAGGGCCTTTGTGGTTGCAAAATTGAGTAATAGAGTTAGTTTGAATGTTTAAAACATACTAGGGCCTATATCCCATTTGTTGAAAATTATTATTTTTTTGGTTCCTTAGATCTTTATTGGATATATTTCTTAATATAACGCCTGATTAGGAATAAAGTTCTTATGAAAATGTTTGAACCATAGAGAGATGAACAGACACGCGAATGGATAACACTACATAACAGTGAGCTTACATGATTTTCATAGGAAACCAGGTATAATAAGAACAATTAAGGGTCGTAAACTATGATTCCATGACATGTGGCACGAATGGGAAATGAAAGAGAGGCATGGAAGCTTCTTGTAGGAAAACCCGAGGAAAAGCGCCCAATTGATAGAAGAGAGCTCTGAAAAGAGAGGATTGGGCGGCAATTCTTATGGAGGTCAAGACTAAACTAAAAGGGCTTGTAGGACCACAGATGATATATGTATATTGGTAAAGTCAAACCTACTGGATTCAATGGGATGGATATAAAGAAATGTGCCCGAGCAAGAATATTTGCTACGGTACGTAACATATTTCGCATTTGTTTTTTTATCATGTAGGCCTATGATGAACACAGTAAATTAATGAAAAATAGAATTTGTGAATGTTTGTCGCAAACTGATAGTCTATAGCCTATCCGTAGTCATTTATGATTTTTTTTTGAATTCATGTTAATTACTAAGATTGGTTAGAGAAAATCCTCAATGGCGAGGAAAATTCTCAAAATTAACGAATAAGATTTTGGGCACATTTTTAAAGTCACTTGCCGTTAGTTGTTCATTTTTTAACATACAGTATTAGTTAGGGCACAGTTTTAAAATTACTCTACCATACCACATATGGATCGATTCGTTATAAATGTAATAGCAACGAAAATTGTACCCAAACTTCAATCGGTATCAAGACCAAGAAGAATCTGAAGCAGAATACACGCTTCTTGCAATGACGGCTTAGGGGTTGAATATCTGTCATTCGATATGCCAAGCATTCTTAGTCTATAGGATGTTTCAAAAAGTTATTTACGTTTGAGATACAGTAGAACGGTTCAAGAGGCATATTCTGCATTAAACAAATCTTAGATCAACCAGTTTCTAGCTAAGAATGCAGATAATTGGAAACAGAATCTGCAACATTTCCATGATATATTAATTTACTTAATGAGATTGTTAAAAATTGACAAAAATATATATTTTTATATAAGTTGAATTTGGTTAACAATGATTTTTTGTCCGGTACGATTAATACTAATAAAACAATACTTTATTATTATTATTATTATTATTATTATTACTCCATGGCGCGACAGGCCTAGCAAGCCCTTGGCCTACCTACCACCCTGCGCTTGGCCTCAAATCCAGATGTGTCATTTCTATAGCGGTGGATGATCATCAGCCAGTTTAGGGGTGACAAGTGGCCAGCACGTCCAATATAGCTGGTTTTCTCAACCTGGAGCCCGTACTTATTGTAGCTAACCAAATTCCTTATGATACTGGGTGGGTACTGGTTCCATTCTGGCCGAAATTCCATGAGAAAAGTTTTCTCCCGTGGGGACTCTAACCAGCGTAGCGTATGTCCCATAGTTCTGCGTTGAGATACGATAGATTAGATCACTCGCAGTACATTCGCATTATCGTTAAAGTTACAGTAATACACGAAACTAATTCGTTTGCTATTCCGACAGGTTTTTATAAGACCTAAGTATCAGCAACGTTTCCCCACAGAAATACAAGTCTTATCTCACTAGTGTCCACCGCTGTGGTCTCGAGGTAGCGTGCTGCCTTGTCATGCAGCGGGCCCGGGTTCGATCCCCGGTCGGGGCAGTTTTTCTGGGTGAGATTTTTATCGGGGTTTTTCCTCACCTGTAAGACAAATGTCAGAAAAACTTTAATGCCCAAACTGTCCCCGAAATCATATGGCCTTCATCATCATCATCCTTATCATTATCATCATCATCATCCTTCACGGTGTGAGAAGCAACGGGAAGCTACCACACCTACAATTCCCTAGTAAAGCTGCAAGAATAGCATGAAAATGCTATGATTGCAGTGAAGGACCTGCCTTCGAGCAGAATTTCTATGGATGGATCTCACTAGTAATGAAATTTGTTAATTAATCTAGGAGGTATGAAATCGATAGATGGAGGTAGGCAATGCATACAATTCACTCTTGGTAACGAAATATAGTTTTACTTAGGGAAAAAATTGTAAATTAGGTTTTTTATAAAGACGAGATTATTTAATTTATATTAAGAGATTTATGCTCACGTTGCATTAATATTTATTTCGTACAAAGCAATGCTTGCATTACATAAACTTAGGCAAGCAACCACTATTCAGCTAATAGTAAGAGAAAATAGTAAATCCTGTTTAGCATTGCCCGATGAGAAACTTGATCTATCTGAGATATCGTTTGACGTCACATTGTTCTTTTTAACTAACTGGCACTATTATACCCGTAGGTTCATGGCCGCACTGACTTCAGCTCTATTATTCACTGTATAATTCACCCCCCTCACATACGTTTAATATTACTTTATCATCTCATTTTTTGCCTACCTATTGGGTGCTTTTCCTCTGATGTTCCTACAAGAAGTTTCCGTTACCCCTGTTTCATTTCCCATTGAGAATTCCCATCGCAGTTTATGAGGGGGCACGCAGTAGCGTAGTTGTTAAGGGAATATGCTACAAACCGGAAGGTCGAGGGTTCGAGTCCCGGTGGGGGTAGGATTTTTAAACTGACCCAAACCATCTGACTGTACCATGGATCTGCGGTCAACTCAGCCTCTAATTAAGATGAGTACCAGACGCTTGTTCTGGAGTAAATAAGGCCATCACGCAGGGCTGACAACCCGGGTGACTTCATGTGTCGATTGTCTAGAAAAAGTGGGAGACTTAACCTCCTACTAGCCTACTAGCCCAAGGGTCAACTATGACCTATAGTCTATAAGATTAATTTCATGTCATATCCCGTTCTCCATAAAGATAATTCATATTTCAGAGACTTTGAAGTTCTGCTGTATATTGTTTAATCCGGATATTGTTACTATTAATATATCTCAATTTTATGTCTCAAAAGACCTAAAACACATAGCGGTACAGAAAAAAAATCATTGTAAAATTGCTGTAGAGATTCCATATTTAAAATTAATTGAATTATTTTAAAGTAGCGATTCCCAAACTTCTTTGATCACGGATCTTTTTGAACTGAAAAGAAAAAAAAAGTCAAAAATAATCATATACCACAAGCCTCCGTATTCATATTATATGGATATTAAGCATCTACCACAAAATTACTAACAATTGCCCAATAATCGATATTATTCTCCAGTATTGTAGCCTATCGAACGGAATTGTATCCATCCATCCATCCATAGTAATTCTGCCCGAGAGCAGGTCTTTCACTACAATCATAGCATTTCCATGCTATGCTTTGCAGCTTTACTAGGGAAGTAAATATGTGGTAGCTTCCTGTTACTTTCCACAACGTTGAAGGATTATGATGATAATGATAAGGATGATGATGGCCGGAAAATTTTCGGGGACCGTTGGGCCCTAAGCTTACTGACAGTTGTCTTACTCCCGAAAATAACCTCACCCAGAAGTCTGTCCCGACCAGAAATCGAACCCGGGCCCGCTGCGTGACAATGCAGCACGCTATCTCGAGACCTCAGCGGTGGAATTGTACAGCTGTGTCAAAAAAAAAAAAAAAAAAAGCTGTAAAGGGGTACATCCCGCAAAAACTGTTAATGGATCCCTGGAGATCCGCGGAGCACTATTGAGAATTTCTGATTAAAAGCAAGTTTCTCGATATACATTTTACGAGATCGATGGCATTTATAAGAATGATTTGCAAAATACTTCATAAGAATTGCCTCGTAGCGGTTATTATAAAGTAAATTTGTTATTGGAAGGCACGGGATACATTTCTCAGATATCCGGAAGCTTATACTTGGAATGAAGTGTAGGGACAAAGAAGTTGCCATATAAATGAAGAAATATAGTGATGTCCTCAGGGACCTATAAAACACCAGAATTACGAGATCGTTATTACTAAGAAAGTCATTAGTTTCCCATCACGCATCAATTGCTATGTAATCCAAAAACGGTTCAAAGATCTGACGGAACTTAGAAATCGCTGCAACGTTACTCCAACAAACAAGCCTAGGCTACTCAGATTCACTTCTATATTGATTATACCAAGCTAAAATGGAATTTCCCGTCATCAAATTAAGACTTTATGAGCAATTTATTTCATGTTACTCTCTTCTTTTCCTTCTTTTTCATTTTATTGATTATTTTATTTTTTATTCAATGGTGGGTTGGGTTGTTAATTTAGACAGCGGTGGGCTAGTGGTTATGTTTTTTGCCTATCGTTCCTTGGAACGCTGGTTCAAATCCGACCGTTATCGATGGATTTTTAGGATGGAAGAACAAGTCCTTTGGGAGGGACTTAAAACTGTGGGTCCCGATCTAAAGATTTTCAGGTTCGTACAAGAACCATAAGCCTGAATGAAAAGGCCTCTGTGCAAAATATACTGACCGCTTCCCATCCAATATAATACTTTAGTTGACCGATATATGTATGAATAAGGCGCTAGACCGACCCCATATCATTTACTGACATATATAGGTAAATAAGCATAACTAATTTAACTTGGTCAATAAATTTCCTTTAGTGAGGGCCCTAATCCCGGAACAGCAAAGGAAAGGGCTTAAGAAGAAGAGTTGTTCATTTATTAAGTCACAATTACTACCAAACATTATCACGTTTTCAGTCCTGAAATATGTTTATCATAGAATTATAAAATAATATATTGCGATATAAGTGTGCGAACTGCGACTTGACAGAATCGAGGAGTCTTCGTCTTTTTTTTTTAACCCAGTTTCTGTTACACTTCACGTACAAGAATTTTATTAAACTATCTGATGATTAGCATTAATATTAATTAAAATGCAGAAATAAATATATTAAAATATTTGATATAAATTACTAATAGGCCTTATGAGAGAGGAACAGTTGAAAGTCGTCTAACAATTTCACTTACCGCACATGTTAGTTTAGTTTCCATATTAGTATTGCATTTTCTTTTGTTTTCAAAGCAACTAATTAAGAGTGGGAATGTCAAATTTAGATCCACAACAACAAGATTAGCAAGTTTCATATACTAGTTAATAGTTACATCGTCAAAAAAAAAGTTTCCTAGCACTCCCCTCTTAAGTTTATTAGTTTTAAGATTTTAAATATGATGTACAATTATTGTTACTAACGACTATATGATTATTTGAATAGTTGTGGTCTACAAGTAAAGTCGCTGCCTCGTACGCGGCGGACACGGGTTCGATCCCAGGTCGAGACAGCACCTGCAAGATAAATGTCGGGCAACTTCAAGCCCCCAATAATCCCCGAACATAATTTGTTTATCATAATCCCCTTATATCCATCTTGATTAGTATGAATGTACTGTTATATGCTTAGCAGTACGTGTAATGATGTTGCAGTGACGTCAAATGTCGGGTAAATACTATACATTTTCAAAACACATCGAACATTAAGAATAAAATAGTAAGATTGGAGTGGGCGGCTTCAAGGTCAACGTTTCTGGATTAATGTATATGATTTCTTCCCTACGGTTGAGTAGTACTATTATAACTCATCTGGTTTGTTTATGTTCGTATCCTCCCCTACAGTGGGTTGTTCGGTACAACTTGTAACAGTGTGAATGGTCTTGTATTAAATGTTCACGTTGTCTTAGAGGTGATCCGATACTGAGTTGATCAAGGTCCTCCATGTCTTTGTATAGCAAAAAAGGGTACATGAAAAAAGGTAAGTCACTTTTTTTCGTGAAACCTAAAAAACGTTCTTTAAGACCGGTATTCAGAAACCAATCTTTACGCAAAGAGCGACTCTTTTCCCCTCTCTATTACGTAGAGCGTATTCATAAAACCGTTTTATGAATACTCTCTACGTCATAGAGAGGAGGAAAGAGTCGCTCTTTGCGTAAAGAATGGTTTCTGAATACCGATCTTAGTCGTACATCATCCATACTCCCTTACTGGTATGCCAAACTTTGGAGGTAAACAAAACCATTTATTGACCTGTATATTTTACTGTTTCATGATTCTAAATTATAGTGCTTTCCATTGGGAATCTAATGAAACCTCAACGGCATTTAAAACAAAATAAAAAAAAGTGACCTATCTGATTCTTTCCCTGTATCTTCCATACTCCCGAACAGATCCAAGTGGGCACGGGTTATTAAAAGCGCCAGAACTACTAAGAATAAGAAAGAAAGAGAGGGCATGCAGTACCGTGGTTGGATAAGACTCAGCCTCTAAAGGAAATTAGTGCCATACGTTTCTTCTAGGGGAAGGCTAAGGGCGACCGTCATGCAAGACTGATACATCGCGCTAATTCTCTAGAAATGTGGCAGCCTTAACCTCCACTAATCCAGAGACCTCCTAAAGCCTGTAGTGGGATCACTTTACCTTTAAATCAACTATAACTAAGATTATTTTTAATTAGTGTAAATTCATCATTCCAAAGAATTCGATATAAAATTTATCTTGAAGGACGTTTGTTTATTAATTTGTTTAAATGGTGGAATCAGTGGTTTTAAATTTTTCTTTTACAAAACTATTATCAAAAAACAGAAAAAAAAAAGGTTGAAAATAACCTGAATAGCAATTACTTTTGTTAATGGGAGCATATAAATTTTCCAATCATTTAACTTAAGAGAAGTTGAAAACTGTATCGAAGAATGGGCGTGGTTTCACATCTCCACACAGACATTTCACACCGTTCTGCTTTGTTGCTCCAAAACTTCTTGCACTCTTCAATAAGCATCATCTCATCGATCCAACTCTCTTCCTTTCTTAGTCTCATTAATAGCATTTAAGACATTTATTTATCTAGTGTTACAAGAAGAAGGCATTTTAGTTAACTTAATGTTAATGAGAAAATTTTATTGTTAAATATTTAAAACAATAAATTTGTTTACTTTGTAGAGGACGACTGTCACCAGAGGTACAACTTCTATCGTTTTAAATATTTAACAATAATCTCAACAGTGCAAAATATTTCTTACAAGTACTTTTATTGTTGGTCATACAAATCTTCAAAGATCTTGAGTATATTATTAGAAGGCTGTGTATATCTATTGTCTTTATTAATGCCTTCTGCAAATCCAAATAATCCATATATTAATATGTGAAGGAAAAACTTTGTACCCCTTTTTAAGCAGATTGCGCGCACGGAGGAGTGTGATATTTGGCATAATTAAAGTTCATATAAAAAAAAGGAGTGCAGAAAAATAAAATTTATGTATAATGTGTTACAAACAAATTTAATTAAACAAAATAAAATAAATTGTCTCTAAGGAATTTATGTGTATTACTCATTAATTTGTGTACTCATTCATTTGTTTACGTTCATACTGAAAGTGCAGTGTTGTAAAAAGAAAATTGTGCAGCAGCAATGTAAAGTCACTTACTCTCGCGTATTTATTATTAGTGGTTTATTATTAGTGATTTAAAAAAGTCAGTATAATGTATTATTTCAATTTAAATTAAACCCTGTCTAATCTTTTTTCAGTAATTTAATTACATTTTTTTTATATTTACATATTCACACCTACTTCCATTATGCCTGGACATAGAACATTGACGAGACAAATAGGAAGGGATATATTTCCCGTACACATAATAATAGGCCAAATGCAAATTTATATACAAATGTCAAATGACGCGTTATTATTTTTTTTAATATGACATAGCCAAGCTATACCGCACATTTCCTATCGTTCTTATTTTTAAAATAAATCGAAAATTAATGCATAATGACGTATTTGTGACAAATTTAATGAATTGTGGTCGAATTTCGACCGCTGGGCGACCACTAGTTAATTAGAACGAGTTATAAAATTATATTAGTAATGTAACGGATCACGGTAAGGAAATGCCAACTCGTCATTTGCCTTAATTAATTGAATTAATGTAAAACATGGGCTTTTAGGCACCGGATTTGAACTCTGAATCATTCGAAATGTGTTAAATCCTATGGTCTAGCCAATTCACTCGATGCAGATATTTTATTGGACAGATCCATAACTGATTTATTGGACCTATGATTCCTTTATAAAGCTGTTTTCAGAATTTGCAACACATTTATGAAAGCTAGGGACATTTACGGCAGAAGCAGCTTAGAATATCATTAAATTGTGTTTTCCTATACACTACACATATACATCTTAATTTATGCCAAACGACGCTCTGCACTAATTGAAAGAGATGTAAGGATTTAAGGTACGTAAATCTGGTCAACTTTTTTACATAGTTTTGTTTAATTCTCTATTGAAATTTTTCAATAATTATCTGGAAATGTAATGGAAGTGCACATAATAGAATAAAAATAGCAGATCAAGCTGATTCAGAATACGAACTGCCATAATCATAAAGTTGTTCGTTATGTCACAAAGTTACCCAGGTACGGGCACTATATAAAAATTAATTATTACTAGAAGTAAACTCAATTCTTCCGAAATTCTTAAACCTAGAATAGGATGACATAAGCAAAGAAATAATTTATTTACCTTCCTAAACGTACGGTCTTACATACGGGATTTGACCGATATTCCAGAGAACAAAATTTTTTGTAGCTTATCATGGTAGCGCCTCATACACATGAGCAAAATACTAAAAATATAGGTGGAAGCTTATACGTGCAAATATTCACTATAATATTATGCCACTCCAACAAACTAGCACAAAGATGGACTTAAATTTTAAGGCCCGGTCAAATCTCGTGCAGCCCTATAAGTTTGTGCACCTTAATTGGATACGAGTGACGACTTCTATTCGAACCATATTACTCGAATTATAGGATATTGAAATAGTCATTCAGCTGGTCATTATTTCTCAATTAACAGTTGTGATAATTTTATGAACAATGTGTTACTTAGACAATTAATGTTGCTATACGCAGATGATATAGTAATAATATAGAAGCGAAGAAAAAATTACGTTGAGTTATAAATTAAATCGGAAAGGAACATAACTTAAAAATATATAGACCTATAATTAATAAAAGAGTCCACCGCTGTGGTCCCTTGTCACGCAACGAGCCCGGGTTCGATCCCCGGCCGGGAAAGGTTTCCTGGTGATTTTTTTACGGGGTTTTTCCTCACCTGTCAGACAAATGTTAGGAAACTTTAAGGCCCAAACTGTCCCCGAACATCATTAACATACTCATTAAGTTTGGGATTATGGCCACTCCTGACGCATCACTATCATTATCAACGGGACATCATAATTCCGCCTTCCAGGCGTCCCAACTTCAGAAGTGGGTTAAAATAATGCCATGCCAGGAGAGAATACCAGAATGTCGGAAAAAAATGACAATGTGGTGGCATTGAATAAGAAAAATAATAAAAGACAATTATGGGAAGTACCTTGTGCGCTCAAAAATAACAATAGAAAACAAAATATTGATTTTAATTATCTGCAATATAAAATAAGTTATGGCATAGGCAAAGATAATAAAAATAAATAAACAAAATTTCAGTCAATATGCGAGACAATAAAATATAACTTTTTAAAATAAAATTCCAAAATATATAAAATTAAAAATTGTATAAGATAACGGAAGCGAATCTTGGATATTCTATGAAAGAGATAGAAATAAGATTCAGACAGTTGAATAGCGATTGCTCCGTAGGGTAAACGGATCTACAAAGTTGAGCTTGATGTGAAATTAAAACATACGAGCTATAAATGAGAAAATAAAAGGGTACAAAGATAATAGGAGAGCCCATTTTGGTCCCATGATTAACTAAAGATTTTTTTAAAAAAAAAAGGGGGATTATACAGACAATAATAGAAAATATACTTACATATGGATCAGAAAGCTGGACAATAAATGAAAGGATGCAGAAAAGAATCTTGGCGACAGAAATGGATGGATTACGGAGAAGTATCAGAATATCCAGGCTACAACATATTCGAAATATATATATCAGACAAGAAATGGATGCACAAGAAACTGTTATCGATAACAAAGAGAGCTCTACAATGGTATGGACATGTACAACGGATGCCGGAAGACCAGTGGCCTAAACAGGTGTTGGATTGGATGATACCAGGCAGAAGGAGAAGGGGAAGAAGTAGAAGAGCATGGTATGAGGGAATATATGATGCCATGATGAAGAGGGGTATGGAAGATGGACAATGGGAAATAGGAATCTCTGGAAAGCAGGAATCAAAGGCAAACTGCTGTAAAGTGGAAAGCCTGAATTAAGTATTAAGTAAGTATTTCAAGCTCTGGTGAATATGCATGCTAAAGGTAGGGGAGAAAAATAGAACACTGAAAAGACGAACAGGCAAGATTACATAATCTTTGGAAAGATGGTGAAGTAATTTATTAGTATTGAGCGACGTCTCGCCTTCAGGAGATATCAGAAGCAAAATATATTATGACCAGATATTTTTTTCATAGAATTGATTAGTCATTAGTCATTACCGTGTATGCCATTATGCAATTTGCATTCCATCTACCCCAAATGTTTCTGAACTTCAAGTTAAGTCTAGGTGCTGGAATTAGAAAGTGATTTGTCTTAAAGACTGACCATATATGTATCGGATCTAAAAAGTATTCCTTTTCTTAACTCTCTCATAGATAGACACAAAACTTTAAATAAAACATGTTATAGTTGGAATTAAAAAGAACATTGACCGTGCAAAGGTAGCATAATCATTAGTCTTTTAATTGAAGGCTGGTATGAAAGGTGGGACGAAATGACTACTGTCTTATTTTTATAAAATTGAATTTAATTATTGAGTAAGAAAGCTTAAATAATTTTATGGGACGATAAGACCCTATAGAGTTTTATAATTTTATAAATTAAATTGGTTGGATTATTATCTTATTTTTTTTGGCTGAGACGATAGCGTTTGATATTTGAATTCAGAAGATTCCGTGTTCAAATCTCAGTCATCAATGCAAATTCTGCTTTGGAATTTCATTATTAGAATTAATTTCAACATTAATCATCATTGATTAAGATTTAATATCCGAGCAAGTTGGATAAGGCGGTAGCATTAGAGACACGTAATTGGGAGGTTCCGGATTCAAACCCCGATGCCGACCAAACGGAGTCTCTCTCTCTCTTCCTCCCTTCTCCTCTCAGTGTCCCTCACTCCCCCCTAACTCCACTCTCCCAGTTAAGGTAAAAGCTGGGTTGGAATTTCATTACCAGGATTAATTTCATTACAATAATTTTTAAACTATCATTAAAAATTAAGTCAGTAAATTTCCAAGAACATGTGACTACACATCAATAGATCCACATGTCCTACTGGACACTACAAAAGATTCTATACCCGATATGACCATGAGCGTTAAAGCATCAATATAAAGAAACACGAAAAAAAAATAGTTGCATTCGCACAAGACAAAAACACTCTCACGCAACAGCTGCGTAAACTAAATTAATTCCTCAGGAAGTCGAGTTCATGTTCCCACTTTGCTGGTTTACGAAATATATATATATATATATATATATATATATATATATATATATATATATATAGCCATCTATTTTGTAAATTGGAGAAACTCAATTTCTTATGCCAGTTTATTTAAAAATGTTGGACTACAGTTAAAATAAATAGTGTGTAACAGTAAATAATTGAGACTACATTCGTATTGTATATTTCCACCGCTGTGGTCTCGAGGTAGCGTGCTGCCTTGTCACGCAGCGGGCCCGGGTTCGATCCCCGGTCGGGGCAGTTTTTCTGGGTGAGGTTTTTATCGGGGTTTTTTCTCACCTGCAAGACAAATGTCAGGAAAACTTAAGGCCCAAACGGTCCCCGAAATCATATGGCCATCATCATCTTCATCATTATTATCATCACCATCACCCTTCACCGGTGTGGAAAGCAACGGGAAGCTACCACACCTACAATTCCCTAGTAAAGTTGCAAGCATCGCATGAAAATGCTATGATTGCAGTGAAGGACCTGCCTTCGGGCAGAATTACTATGGGTGAATTGTTGTATAATTCGACACCAACAAATAATTTCTACCTATTTATTTTTCCATTACTTTATTAAAATACCGGTCATAAAAGAATTAAACTAATGTACATTTTAGGATGCATTGCTAATTTAAGGTTAATTAAATTGCATGGTATATATTCCGACGAACCAAACATGGCGGTTGCTCGAGTCAATTTTTAAATTTGGGTTTCATGTAAATCGCCATTGGCCGGAATTCGCTGATTAAAAAAAAACTTCCTGGGTTTATTTTAATATCATATAGGCCTACCAACCATGAGATTTGTTGTGAAATACGCAAAACTGCGACAGCATTTTTTTTCAAATTTTCATTTCAGTTGAACTCCTACGTCTAATGGTCCGATTTTAGTGGTTAAGCAAATCGACCTACCTTTTTTTTTAAATTAACCATTATATGCCAAGTTTGGTTTAGATGAAACAAAAACTGCGGTCGCTACAGCGTTTAGGGACACACGTACATACACATACTACATATATGGCCTATATTTGTATAATCTATGAAGATCTGTATTTTTTTAATCTTTTCATGAGAACGTCAACAGTTCATTCTTTCAAAATTCGCTAATTATACAAACAATATACAATCACAGTTTACTGGTAAACATCAAACAATACCTCCTAAATGCAAAAATGACCAAACAAATTGAATCGACTCAAAAAAATTTAAACAAAAAAATATGTAAATAGATAGGCCTATATAAAAATATGCCCAAACATCAAGAAGGTATATTACAGTATACTTAGAGAAATATGAAAATGACATAAACCAATTTAACAATAGTCACTGTCCTCTTCGGAAACTTCAAACATATTCTGATATATACATTTATTTATTTAAAATAAAACATTTGATATTATCAAATACATCAATGAAGTTTCCGGAAAAGGCAATCCGATTTTAACACTTGTTTACATAACTTCTGTCCTTCTTAAACAGAGTTTAAAACCTTCTTCGAAAACTTTAAAAACATTCTGATACATTGATTATCATAACACAACAATAAAGTTTCCTAAAAAGTCAATGAGGATTGTTACACTTCTTTATTTCACTTTTGTCCACATTAAAGTTTATACAACCGTGCAATCAAAGACTCTAAACATAAGATGTCCTAACATATTCAAGTATTTCAAAACAAAATAAGTTTAAAGCCCTTTTGAAAATAGAATATTTCAAGTTTTGAATTATTATTATTATTATTAAAATAACAAAGTTAATGTCATAAGGTTTTCTCTTTCATTTAACCAATGAAACAATATTAGGTACAAAAAATTGTATAATAAAACATAAAAATCATCTAAATATAAATACATTTATGTAAATTGAGTTGAAATTAAAATGACTAACACGCCGTAGCGTAGTGGTTAAGACACTACGCTACAAGCCGGAAGGTCGAGGGTTCAAGTCCCTGTGTGGTCTGGATTTTTAAACCGACCCAAACATTCAGGCGGCACTATGGCCCTGGGTCGACTCAGCCTCTAACTGAAATGAGTACGAGAATCTTTTTCTGGGGTAAAGGCGGCCGTCACGCAGGGCTGACATCAAGTGCCGACTATCTATAAAAGTGGGAGCCTTAACCTCCTACTACCCCAAGGGCCTCCTGGAGGCCTGTAGTGGGATCACTTTATTTTTACTAAAATTAATATTATTGGAGAAATACAAATGACAGGAAGCATCAATTAATCTGTTGTGACAAAAGAGAGAGATTTAAATTCCTTTTAAAACGAAAGCTAATTTATAGGCCTATGTATGTAAATAAATACTGCATTACATATTGAATATTTATATTGCAATTATTTTATTTGGTGTACAAGACCAGGAAAAAATGTTGAAGTCAGTTCACTACAATTTTTTTCTTCCGAAATCTGCAGCTGTTCTTTGGAACATTCAATTTTGAAAGAGTCAACGTCTGAACCGGTGAAGAGGGGATGACGCTAATGCTTTCTCCAAATTCCCTCCTCTATAACCCTCTTCCAGTTCAAGCTGACTGGATATCCCTCCGTTGCTACTGAGGCTCTAAAATGCATTATATTAAAATTATACGTGAAAATTTCTTACTGCACGAAAAAGATTTAGTTTGATTTAGGGCTCCCGTCATTCGATATTTATAAATAATATAAAATAAGACGATGTAAATTAGCTATATTATTGGGCAGGTTTCCGAGTTCAAATATTTACGAAACAAAAATAATAAGATTTATATTAGTACTGTGCGATGAAGAAAATAATTTAAATGCAAGATATTAATTTTTATAAGAAACAATCATTTTATTTTATAAAAACTTTAAGCAGAAAAAATAATTTACATAGGTCTATATTTTTGAAAGCGACCAGCCTCGTCACCGTTTCTGACTATAGTTAATGAGGTCCCGGGTTCGATTCCCGGTCAAATCATAGGAAATATTTCCTTAAAAGGAATTATTCCTGTGGTTGCCTATGGTCTAGTATTTAGGTTAAGTTTATGTTAAGAAGCTCCTGGGTCTTCATTATCATTTATCACAAATCATATCATCGGGATAACGTAACTCCGCTTTCCAGGTGCTCCAAACTAAGAAATGGATTACAATTCCGCCAATGCCAGGGAAGAAAGTCAGAAATATCATAAAATACAACCTAGTGGCATTAGACAAAAAAATATTTTTGAAAGTCAATAGTTAGGTCTGGAGGTGAAACAAGATAAGGAGATGAAATACAAAAATAAATGAAGATTCAGAAATGTGTGTTCTGAGATCCTTGTCCAGATACACAAGATTCGACTTTAAAATTATATTTTATTACGGTCGCAGGTTGTTGACTTTATCAGGATATTAATTTTCCCCATGGTTTTTTAACCGTAAATGTAATGATAATAACTGGGGGATAATGGCCGAGTGGACAGTCTCTCTCCATACATCCCTATCCAAAGTTCCCTCTATAATTCACCTCCACAAAACATGGTTATTCTCCCACCTCATAAGTTGCTTAATTACTGAGCGCTTTTCATGTTTTTTTTTTCTGTAAGAAGTTTCCGTACCCTTTTTTCATTCCCAGTTATCCTCTTTGCAGTCTTAGATACTTAACTAAAGTTATTACATCCTGTTTCACATATGTTCATGGAGCTCACTAGCATGTAACTTCGTCCATTCACTTTCTGCTCTGCGCTCTCTCTCTCTCTCTGCTCCAAACATTGTTTTGAAGCTCATTTTCCCAAAAATAATTAATAATAATCTAGGTTTCCTCGGGTTTTTACAGCTGCTGCCGTCTTCCCGTATAATAATAATAATCCACAATTGCATTCAATTATTATTAACATAAACCATAGTGTAAATCAATCTTTGAGCATCAGAAGAGATTTATACAATAACTTAATGATGCAATCTAAATATTTGGGCATCAGACCATAAATGTTTACAATGTGAAGAAAATGCATAATCCCTCTAAATTTACCAAAATTTATACAGGCTGCTCTAAAATTTCCCTTACGAAGTTCTAGGACTTGCAGAGGGGACTGGGTTGATAATAATTAGAATTGGAAACCATGTCCGGAAACTTACCGTTTCCGTGCTACAGCCGTTTCAAAACAAACATTGCATGAACGTACGTCACGTGTCTCAACAAGTAATAGCTTCGCGATTCCTCTAAATCGAAATTTCCCTATCGAGTATTCCAAGACTTCGTGTTCTTTTTTCAAAAAATGTCAAATTTTTCCGAAATTTTTTAAACTGTAAAAAATGATTGTGGAGGTGTATCCGGGATTATCAATGCAAGTCATGATTCAGTTTCCATTTTGTTTAATTGGTTATTAATGAGTTGAATTGTAAAACAAGTGATATACTGTGTCACGCCTCATAATAAATTACTTGTAAAAGTGGTCGCGTTAAAAACATGTTTTCAAATGGCTGTAGCACGGAAACGGTAAGTTCCCGGACATGGTTTTCAATTCCAGATATTATCAACTCAGTCCCCTCTACAAGTCCTAGAAGTTTGTAAGGGGAATTTTAGTGCACCTGTATTTAAAAAAAAATATTAATCCTTATATTCCGTACCACATTCTTGCATTAAATTACAAATAACTAACTCCGTGGTACATATTGAGAAGGCATGTGGTATTGTTAAAAGCTATTCGTGGTACATGTTGAGAAGGCATGTGTTATTGTTAATAGCGATTCGTGGTACATGTTGAGAAGGCATGTGGTATTGTTAATAGCGATTCGTGGTACATGTTGAGAAGGCATGTGGTATTGTTAATAGCGATTCGTGGTATATGTTGATAAGGCATGTGATATTGTTAATAGCGATTCGTGGTACATGTTGAGAAGGCATGTGGTATTGTTCATAGCGATTCGTGGTACATGTTGGGAAGGCATGTGGTATTGTTCATAGCGATTCGTGGTACATTTTGAGAAGGCATGTGGTATTGTTAATAGCGATTCGTGGTACATGTTGAGAAGGCATGTGGTTTTGTTAATAGCTATTCGTGGTACATGTTGATAAAGTATGTGGTATTGTTAATAGCGATTCGTGGTACATGTTGATAAAGCATGTGGTATTGTTAATATCGATTAGTGGTACATGTTGAGAAGGCATGTGGTATTGTTAATAGCGATTCGTGGTACATGTTGATAAAGCATGTGGTATTGTTAATAGCGATTCGTGGTACATGTTGAGAAGGCATATGGTATTGTTAATATCGATTAGTGGTACATGTTGAGAAGGCATGTGGTATTGTTAATAGCGATTAGTGGTACACATTGATAAAGCATGTGGTATTGTTAATATCGATTCGTGGTACATGTTGAGAAAGCATGTGGTATTGTTAATATCGATTCGTGGTACATGTTGAGAAGGCATGTGGTATTGTTAATAACGATTCGTGGTACATGTTGATAAAGCATGTGGTATTGTTAATAGCGATTCGTGGTACATGTTTAGAAGGCATCTGGTATTGTTCATATCGATTCGTGGTACATGTTGAGAAGGCATGTGGTATTGTTAATAGCGATTCGTGGTACATGTTGATAAAGCATGTGGTATTGTTAATAGCGATTCGTGGTACACGTTGAGAAGGCATGTGGTATTGTTAATAGCGATTCGTGGTACATGTTGATAAAGCATGTGGTATTGTTAATAGCGATTCGTGGTACATGTTGATAAAGCATGTGGTATTGTTAATAGCGATTCGTGGTACATGTTGAGAAGGCATGTGGCATTGTTAATAGCGATTCGTGGTACATGTTGAGAAGGCATGCGGATTTGTTAATAGCGATTCGTGGTACATGTTGATAAAGCATGTGGTATTGTTAATAGCGATTCGTGGTACATGTTGATAAAGCATGTGGTATTGTTAATAGCGATCCGTGGTACATGTTGAGAAGGCATGTGGTAATGTTAATAGCGATTCGTGGTACATGTTGAGAAGGCATGTGGTATTGTTAATATCGATTCGTGGTACATGTTGAGAAGGCATGTGGTATTGTTAATAGCGATTCGTGGTACATATTGAGAATGCATGTGGTTTTGTTAATAGCGATTCCTGGTACATGTTGAAAAGGCATGTGGTTTTGTTAATAGCTATTCGTGGTACATGTTGATAAAGTATGTGGTATTGTTAATAGCGATTCGTGGTACATATTGATAAAGCATGTGGTATTGTTAATAGCGATTCGTGGTACATGTTGAGAAGGCATGTGGTATTGTTAATAGCGATTCGTGGTACATTTTGAGAAGGCATGTGGTATTGTTAATAGCGATTCGTAGTACACGTTGAGAAGGCATGTGGTATTGTTAATAGCGATTCGTGGTACATGTTGAGAAGGCATGTGGTATTGTTAATAGCGATTCGTGGTACATTTTGAGAAGGCATGTGGTATTGTTAATAGCGATTCGTGGTACATGTTGAGAAGGCATGTGGTATTGTTAATAGCGATTCGTGGTACATATTGAGAATGCATGTGGTTTTGTTAATAGCGATTCCTGGTACAAGTTGAGAAGGCATGTGGTTTTGTTAATAGCTATTCGTGGTACATGTTGATAAAGTATGTGGTATTGTTAATAGCGATTCGTGGTACATATTGATAAAGCATGTGGTATTGTTAATAGCGATTCGTGGTACATGTTGAGAAGGCATGTGGTATTGTTAATAGCGATTCGTGGTACATTTTGAGAAGGCATGTGGTATTGTTAATAGCGATTCGTAGTACACGTTGAGAAGGCATGTGGTATTGTTAATAGCGATTCGTGGTACATGTTGAGAAGGCATGTGGTATTGTTAATAGCGATTCGTGGTACATTTTGAGAAGACATGCGGTATTGTTAATAGCGATTCGTGGTACATGTTGAGAAGGCATGTGGTATTGTTAATAGCGATTCGTGGTACATTTTGAGAAGGCATGTGGTATTGTTAATAGCGATTCGTGGTACATGTTGAGAAGGCATGTGGTATTGTTAATAGCGATTCGTGATACATTTTGAGAAGGCATGTGGTATTGTTAATAGCGATTCGTGGTACATGTTGAGAAGGCATGTGGTATTGTTAATAGCGATTCGTGGTACATTTTGAGAAGGCATGTAGTATTGTTAATAGCGATTCGTAGTACACGTTGAGAAGGCATGTGGTATTGTTAATAGCGATTCGTGGTACACGTTGAGAAGGAATGTGGTATTGTTAATAGCGATTCGTGGTACATTTTGAGAAGGCATGTGGTATTGTTAATAGCGATTCGTAGTACACGTAGAGAAGGCATGTGGTATTGTTAATAGCGATTCGTGGTACACGTTGAGAAGGAATGTGGTATTGTTAATAGCGATTCGTGGTACATGTTGAGAAGGCATGTGGTATTGTTAATAGCGTTTCGTGGTACATGTTGAGAAGGCATGTGGTATTGCTAATAGCGATTCGTGGTACATGTTGAGAAGGCATGTGGTATTGTTAATAGCGATTCGTGGTACATGTTGAGAAGGCATGTGGTATTGTTCATAGCGATTCGTAGTACATGTTGAGAAGGCATGTGGTATTGTTAATAGCGATTCGTGGTACATTTTGAGAAGGTATGTGGTATTGTTAATAGCGATTCGTGGTACATTTTGAGAAGGCATGTGGTATTGTTAATAGCGATTCGTAGTACACGTTGAGAAGGCATGTGGTATTGTTAATAGCGATTCGTGGTACATGTTGAGAAGGCATGTGGTATTGTTAATAGCGATTCGTGGTACATTTTGAGAAGGCATGTGGTATTGTTAATAGCGATTCGTGGTACATGTTGAGAAGGCATGTGGTATTGTTAATAGCGATTCGTGGTACATTTTGAGAAGGCATGTGGTATTGTTAATAGCGATTCGTGGTACATGTTGAGAAGGCATGTGGTATTGTTAATAGCGATTCGTGATACATTTTGAGAAGGCATGTGGTATTGTTAATAGCGATTCGTGGTACATGTTGAGAAGGCATGTGGTATTGTTAATAGCGATTCGTGGTACATTTTGAGAAGGCATGTGGTATTGTTAATAGCGATTCGTAGTACACGTTGAGAAGGCATGTGGTATTGTTAATAGCGATTCGTGGTACACGTTGAGAAGGAATGTGGTATTGTTAATAGCGATTCGTGGTACATTTTGAGAAGGCATGTGGTATTGTTAATAGCGATTCGTAGTACACGTAGAGAAGGCATGTGGTATTGTTAATAGCGATTCGTGGTACACGTTGAGAAGGAATGTGGTATTGTTAATAGCGATTCGTGGTACATGTTGAGAAGGCATGTGGTATTGTTAATAGCGTTTCGTGGTACATGTTGATAAAGCATGTGGTATTGCTAATAGCGATTCGTGGTACATGTTGAGAAGGCATGTGGTATTGTTTATAGCGATTCGTGGTACATGTTGAGAAGGCATGTGGTATTGTTCATAGCGATTCGTAGTACATGTTGAGAAGGCATGTGGTATTGTTAATAGCGATTCGTGGTACATTTTGAGAAGGCATGTGGTATTGTTAATAGCGATTCGTGGTACATTTTGAGAAGGCATGTGGTATTGTTAATAGCGATTCGTGGCACATGTTGAGAAGGCATGTGGTATTGTTAATAGCGATTCGTGGTACATGTTGAGAAGGGTTGTGGTATTGTTAATAGCGATTCGTGGAACATGTTGAAAAGGCATGTGGTATTATTGTTAATGGTTATTCGTGGTACATGTTGAGAAGGCATGTGGTATTGGTAACAGCAATTCGTGGTAGGCCTACATGTTGAGAAGGTATGTGGTATTGTTGATAGCGATTCGTGGTACATGTTGAGAAGGCATGTGGTATTGTTAATAGCGATTCGTGGTACATGTTGAGAAGCCATGTGGTATCGTTAATAGCGGTTCGTGGTACATGTTGAGAAGGCATGTGGTATTGTTAATAGCGATTCGTGGTACATGTTGAGAAGGCATGTGGTATTGTTAATAGCGGTTCGTGGTACATGTTGAGAAATGTTCATAGTGTTTCACCCGTCGGATAGGGACGTTAAGCCTAACGGCCCTTTGGTGCTTTTCGAAGGAGTAGACTACTTGATGGCACCGGGTTTACCTTCTCTTCATATTCATATATTATACAATACTTTTCACATTACACAAACATACACTCAACTTATATTTCCCTCTGTACACAATACAACAATACATCATCTACGTAAAGTGATCTGCCGAAGTGGTGTGTAAATTGGAAATAGACATTAACGCATCTATCCGAACAGCGCAGAACCCAAAGCACGAAAAGTGCAGTGGGTGGCATTGGAAAACATTTAAAAAATTGACCATCACTTTGTATTATCTGAAAATAGATTTCCTTTCCTAAGTTTGTATCTTGTGGTGACGACGATAATGATAAAAATAATAGTAGTACTAATGATAATTAATATCCCTCCGAAATGTGATTCCTTCATCAAAATAAATCAAGCTATGAAAAGGGCAATGGGTGTAAATTGATTATATTTGTTTTCATCAACTGACGAAGTTTCTTAAATTTTATTCCTATTTACCCATAATTTATGGAGAAAAAAATAGTATGCTAGTTTGAGAAAACACAGACTATAGAAAGGAAGCGCTACAAAGAAACAAGAATGATGTAGAATGAATCACCACACATGTTCAAACTTCATCCGGACTCGTGGTGCGAACAAAGACGAAACCTTATATTCGTGTTCCTCACGTACTGCGTTTTATAAATACACCTGCTGATTAAATGACAAACTAAGCAAACAGTATCGCACACCATAACACAGCATTTTTCACTCCTGAATCAATTCAGGTTTCACTAAAAACTTTTAAAATCTCAACTAACAAAATCATAGTTCACTAATTACGCAATCATGATAATTAATGAGTAAATTTTTTAAACGGAATCAATTGTACATATTTCAAAATAAATCTAAAATAATTGACTACATGGTTCATAATAGTAATTATATGATTTAATGTTCCTTTTTCGCAGTTTCAGGAAATATGAAGAATGAAGCGGGACCGAGACAGATAAAAGGAGTTGATGAAACTGCGCACCTCGCGCAATGCGTAGAAAGAGTAAAGAAGAAAATTTTCCTTTTCCCCATAATTTCAGCCCATGTTTCATTTTTCAATATGACTTTTTCACTTAGTTAATCAGTACAGAGCATCTTGAATTCGGGACATATCGATATACATGAAAATATGCGTATTACAAAAAAATATTTAATTTTCTTATACTCTCATATTATTAGAAAACAGTAAGCAAATGTTATGCCAACAGGGGAAGAAAAAAAACATGGTTTGTAAATTTTAACAACAAAAAATGTTAAATCAAATTAAATAATACAAGGTCGACACGTTAAAGTACCTACCTCTACACACACACACACACACAAAGAGAGAGAGAGAGAGAGTAAAATTAAGACACACAGAGAGAAAAACCATTAATAAGGGAATCAATAACTGTAATCAAGTAATAGTATCTGGTAAATTAATACGTACTTCTGATGAGAATTAATTAACGAATTGTACCTCTCTTTTTGTTTCATCGCTTCTTTTGGGGATACTTTTACGAGACTCATGCAACTCGGGACTTACAGGGAAATGATCTGTCGGAAGAGGACTATTAAATCTGGATAACATACATTTTTTACCAAAGAAGGACATGGATACTTTCATCGAAAGAGTGATCAGCTCAATGTTGAAGCCAAATCCACCACCGCGAACACTGAGAAGATATAGGGTAAAGGGAGGTATTTTCATGATATTGGTAAAATCGTGTACTTAATTTTGAAATCTCAGTACAATATTATCATTCTAGGTAGAATACTGAAATTAAAAAAAATGTTATCTAAGGATATGACCCTTAGCCTAAATAACTCAATATATATATATATATATATATATGTTATAATTAAATCTTTATATATATATATGTACACACATACATTTAAGTCGCATTTTAACTTCGGGATAATGTTTAAAAATTGACTATCATGGAATAACATATACCACGAATGTACCTCCCTTTCGTCCATACAAACATATTAAAAATAACTAATATGATATGGATATGATGATGGCGAGATGTTGTTTGGAATACTCCCGCCATAAATTTCCTGAAATTTGTCTTAGAGATAATAAAAAACCAGGAAAAAGAAAATACACCCACGAGATTTGTTCCGAGTGGGGATTAAACTAGGCCCGCTGTTTCTTTAGGTAACGACTTTTACTATTAGACTATAGCGATGTGCCAAGATTTTGTACCTTACCTTAATATTTAAAAAAAATGTTATATCTATTTATACTGACACAGATCGATCATTTCCTTTCCAGGAATATGTTTTACAAGGCAGAACGTAAACTTTAGAACATCTTGACATGTTGAATTTGATATGGTAAAATAAACATTTTCACATGCAATAAAGTAAAAATAATACAAGTGCGTGTATATATATATATATATATATATATTATATATATATGTGTGTGTGTGTGTGTGTGTGTCTTCAAAGTAATTTCCAATTTTAATCCCTGGAAATATTTTTTCTAGTCGTTTACCTTTAAAATCCGACACTGGCAAAATAATGGAAAGATAGATATATAAAATGTATAATTAACTGAAGACGTAATGTAGCCTATTTATTTAACTAATTCACTAGTACTATCAAACTCGAAGGGAAACTCTTAATACATTCCCATCATGAGCTAATGTCTCCAATCTTATTTGAATAATGTTATTCTCCCAACTCATTCTTGGCCTACCTAATAACCTCTTTTCCTCTGGGTTTCTTATTAAAAGTTCGCATGCTCCTCTTTCATTCCATATTCTTGCCACATGCCCTGCCATCGCAAACCACGAATCTTAACTCCCCTTATTAATCTGGTTTCCCATTAAGATATTGTAGCTCACTGCTATGTAGTTTCCTCCGTTCATCTGTCCAAAGAGTTTCCTCAGAAATGTATTCTCAAATACTCGTAATCTTTTGTCCCTCCTTAAAGTAAGAGTCCATACCTCGTACCCATATAACTGAAAGAATGGACGTTATATATATAAAAGCTTTATTTTACTTGGCAGAGTTAAGTTAAGGCCTTGTCTACCACTCAACCAGGTTATATATATATATATATATATATATATATGTTTAACTTTTTAAAGAAGTTGGGATGACAAGAATCCCTGTAATGCATAATAGCATGCATCCCAGAGAGTTGAGCCTACGTTTGATTTCTTTCAGCACTCGATTTTTTTTTTTTTACTGATGTTCCTAGTTACGGTATTTGAATTTTACCACTTCTTCAAAATTTTCTTCATTTATATTTAACTTTACATTTCCATTATACTGTATTTCTACGTGTGATATTATATTATTTATTTATATTACAAAAAATAGCTTTAGGGAGGTAATTTATTTTTTAACAGGTCATTACCGTTGCGATTCAAGCAATGGAAGTACCGACAAATTTTGCCCTGTAGCCTCTTTTTTAGGTACCATATGGAACTGTCCTTTTAGTGTTCAAACATATAAAACGGATCCACTAATTTTCTCCACTTCATAGGAAAGCAGTATCCATGATTTTTATTGAAAAAGGCCGGACATAAATCTGGATCTCTGATCAGATCAAGTACTATAACCAAATAGACAAGCAAAACCTGGAGTAAAATTTCCAGATAAAAATGTTACTTTCTTTTTATGGAGTTCAAGACAACTTCTAAGCAGCCTGGAAATTAAAAAAATAATAATAAATATAAAATTGGAGAAAACGTTATTTATTTTCCGCTTAAGAAGAAAAATCAATTAATTGAGTCAATAACAGATTTTATAACAAGTTTATATCATTTAAATCATTCTTATTTCTATCTACAGATGATTTTTTAGATAATATATTTATGCCAATAATTGTCCTACATTCTATTTTAAAGATCAGAGTCAATTTCTCATCTGCATTTTTTGTTGGAATTTATTTATACTGTAAAATATCCCCTATCCTAGCCCCAGAAATTTGCAGGTTACTAATTGGGGAATACGTAAGCATTTTCTGTTAGAATTTTATTATGACCCAGTAACAGTAATTCTTTTGATTAAACGAGAGATACGTAAAGGAATTTTTCTTACACATTTTATTTGCAGAGTTACAGAAATTTATTTAAATGAAGGAGAGATCTTCACAATTAATTTTAATTGCATTATTATAACTTTGTTTGAAATGGGGGAGATGATGAAGTGATGGAATTAAAATACCTAGGAACAATAAGTATAGACAGGAATGAGCTCCATAAAGAAATTAAACATAGGTCTAACTCTGGAAACGCAGGCAATTAAACATTTCAGGAAATCTATACCATCTCAACTTCTCTAAATAAATATTAAACGGACATTGTTCCAAAAACATGACCTACTGTAAGAGAGGAGAAAACATGACGAGTATTCGAGAGTAAAATAATTAGGATTTTTTTTGGAGGAAAAGAAAACTTACTCTAGTTCGAGTGGACCGGTGTCCACTCAGCATCGTGACGAATTTGGATAGCTCGAAATTGATAAAACCAGTTATAATAGCTGGGGACCTTACTTGCTGACCACGTCATCCTTTATCTGCCTAGGCGACGTCCACCTCTGTGATTAACATGTGGATGTGAGGCCAGCATCCGGAAGGTAGGTGAAGGGCTTTCTAGGTCTTTCGCGCCATAGGGATGTTATGAGTATAGTCAAGTCCCAAAGACGGCGATTGATAGGGCATGAATGGGGAATGGAAGATGGGTATGGAAGCTTCTTATAGGGAAACCAGAGAGGAAACACCTAGTAGATATGCCAAGAAAGAGGTGGGAGAATAACATTAACCATGATTTGAGAGATCTAAATTGTACAGAATATACCAATGTCATGATGTCTAAAGTTTTTTATGAGACAAATAATACGTAACACTGCCTCTCAAACTTGGATCTTGCTGACTCTATTGAGTGATCCTTGGAACTGTTCGAAAAGAGAGTACTTCGATCTATCTATGGAGCTGTACAAGAAAACTTTATCTAGTCGAGAAAATACAAATCTCAATTATATAATTTATTATAATGAACCTGATACAGTGAAACGTATTAAAATTAGTAGACTGCCTTGGGCTGGACATGTTACACGCATGAATGAAAATAGAATTACCAAGGAAAAGTATATGACGCACAACCTCTGGAAATTAGGAAAGTGGGAAAGCCTAAGTCAAAATGGGAAGATGACATAATTGAGGATGTCAGGACTGTGTGAATAATAAAACAAAAAATGGAAAGAAAAAAAGAAAGTATAATTTACTATGAAGATGAAATATACAGAGTCCCCATGGGAGAAGTAATTTTCTGATGGAATTTCGGCCAATATGGGGTCGGTGCCCACCAAGCATAGTGAGGAATTTGGGTAGCTATGATAAGTAGTGGCTAAAGGTTCAGAAAAACCAACCATAACGTCTGAGGGACCCGATACGCTGATCACATGTCATCCCTATACTGGCTGCATGATTACTTGTGCGATTAATACGTGTGGATGTGAGGCCAGCAGCTGGTGTAGGCCAAGCCTCTTCTTGGCATCTGTTGATAGTGTTACTTTGTAAAATCGCATACAATCATAATTATATATATATATATATATATATATATATATCATCCATAGTAATTCTGCCCAAATGCAGGTCCTTCACTGCAATCACAGCATGTTCATGCTATGCTTGCAGCTTTACTAGGGAATTGTAGGTGTGGTAGCTTCCCGTCGTTTTCCACACCGATGAAGGATGATGATGATGATAATGATAAGGATGATGATGATGGCCATATGGTTTTGGGAACCGTTTGGGCCTTAAAGTTTTCCTGACATTTGTCTTACAGGTGAGGGAAACCCCCGATAAAAACATCACCCAGAAAAACTGCCCCGACCGGGGATCGAACACGGGCCCGCTGCTTGACAAGGCAGCACGCTACCTCGAGACCACAGCGGTGGACTATATATATAAACTTTACTGAATATGCACTCAAAGTTCATACACGACTATTCATTGTTTATGAATAGAACAAGTTATTTGAATTTCATGGCCTACGTACATCACTCACATAGTACAGAGGCTCTGCTAATTGCCTGGATCAGACAAACTCTACTCCGGAACAAATTATTATATTAAGGCAGAGGATTGACTCACGGGGCTCAACAATAAAGAAATAAATATATACATACAATACAATTTGTTTCCCACATTCCTTAGGAATTCAAGAATCCAGCTTTTAAATGCAGATGCTAGTAAAATAAATTTTAATTATCCGAAGACAGAAAAAACATTTGAAACCATAACATTTCAAATATTATTAAAATAAAACGCACACTTATGTGTAGTTATGTTTATGATATTGTCTGAAATACCTAAAAACTGTTTTGAAACCGGATAAATATGGAAAAAGAAATCTTACTTAAATCACTCAAATTACCCTAATTCGTAAACACATACGCAATTTTTAGTTCTAACGAAAAAACAAAAATATATTTACATAGAAATCCTAGCCTGGTTACAATTGCCATCAACATTCACATATCTTTAACTTCTTTGCTCTATAAATGCATTATTCTCCGTTATAACTTGTATACAGAGTGAGAGAGGAAGAAAGAGAGAGAAAAAGAGAGAGAGAGAGAGAGAGAGAGAGAGAGAGAGAGAGAGAGAGAGAGAGAGAGAGAGAGAGAGAGAGAGAGAGAGATAGACAGACAGAGAGTACATGCATGCGTTACATTATAATCAACTTTCTCTCTTATAAATTGGATTTATATCACTAAAGATTAACAAAGGCCTAATTAAAATTAGTGACGTTTTAACGTTAAGAAACAATGACTAATTCGACATAAGAATACTGCAAATTCTAACAAATCACATCAGTTTATCATAAGTAATGTCACGAGTGATTTCCAAATCATCGATAAATTTATCTAGAGGATTTGAAAATTAAGGGTAGCATTTGTTAGGACTATTTAACGAATAAAATCAAGCTGTTTGCGTAAAAATCATTATTTAAATATAGTTACCGGTAGACCTTTTTTAAAAATATTTATATATTTAATGTAAACGGCGATGTTTGAAAAACAAATCAGAAATGCGTGGTTATGTTTAATTTATTTATTCACAGAAACTTGATCATATTAATTGCCAAATAGGGTCGCAATGTTGTAAGAATGCATCCCAGTGGGGAAAAAATTAAACACATGAAACTTTATATTATAATCAACATTATAGGTTATTAATTTTTTTAGTAAACACCTCAGTAAAATCATGATTTAAAAACACAATTATTAAACAATAATTATCAAATGTGAAGTACGAAGGAATCTGTTATTGTTTGTTATATTCAATGTATTTGTTGGAAAGTCAGTCACTATAAAATAATGCTCTGACCTATTCGGAATACTAAAAAGGAGGAGCTTTTTTTTATCACAGAAGCAGGAGCTGATAAAGATAATTCGATAAAGAGGGAGGTGAAACACGATTGTCATTGGTTACTTACTTACTTACTCACTGGCACTATCGAACCCGTAGGTTCATGGCCGCGCGGACATAAGCTCTCCATACATCCCTATCCTCAGCCAATGCTTTCCGATCATTCCCTGTATAATCTACTTCCCTCATATCATAGTTAATGTTGTTCTCCCACCTCATTCTTGGTCTACCAACTGGGCGTTTTCCTTCTGGCTTTCCTACAAGAAGTTTCCATGCACGTCTTTCATTCCCCATACGCGCAACATGTCCTGCCCATCGCAATCTACGAGACTTAACTGTTATTATATCTGGCTTCCTATAAAGATCATGTAGTTCATTGTTATGTAGCCTTCTCCATTCACCTGTCTGTTCATCTCTCTTTGGTCCAAAAATCCTCCTAAGAACTTTATTCTCAAATACTCTTAATCTCCTTTCCTCCCTTAAAGTAAGAGTCCATGTTTCGCATCCATATAATATAACTGGTAGAATAATAGTTTTATATATTTTCAGCTTAACGTTTTTTGAAAGGAGTTGGGACATCAAAAGTCTCTGCAATGCATAATAGCATGCATTTCCAGAATGGAGTCTATGTTTAATTTCTTTGTGCATCTCATTCCTATTTGTGATTATTGTTCCTAGGTATTTGAATTCAGCCACTTCCTCAAAACTTCCCTCATTTGTCCTTAGCTGTCCATTTCCATTATATACTGAATTTCTACGTGTGACCATATATTTAGTTTTACTGATATTGACTTCCAGTCCTAATTTCTTAGTGTTACTCAATAGTGGATTGTCATTTTGGAAAATTCATCAGAACAACTCAGTTAAATATTTAATGCTCTTTGATTTAAACAGCGGTGGTCAATGTCTTCAAGCTTATACAAAACATTAAATTAAAAATATAACAATTTATTTTATCCCGAAAAAATATTGTTTTAATTGCGACCTTCATCTGTTTGGATGTAGTGGAATATAAAACGGTGGAATGAACATTCATTATATTTAAAAAATGATTGCGCGATTCAATATAACATACCGTAATTGATTTTAAATTAAATGTACCTTTTTAATTTCGTATTTCAATTTTTATAATTATTTATATAAATCCTATAAACATAAAACCTGAACGAATTTCCTTATTTATAAGTGCATATTATGTATATATCTATACCCATAGACCCCCTGGTAAGGTAAGGGTGCTCCATTGCGGGAGTTACTTAATATAATTTATTTACACTTATTTCCCTACATATGTCACCGAGTGACTCTTGGAGTCAAGGAGGTACTGTACCTACTAGGCAACTAAGGTATTACTTGGATGAGAAAGGCCGGTTAAATTTTACTCAGAGGCTACAAATTAGGGTTGAGGTTCTTCTAGGACCCCAAATTTCTACATACTCGGAATCCACGGTTCAAATTCGTCCTGGAGGACTTGTACCTTGGATTATTGCACCCTAAAAATCCATTGAGTTTGAACCCGGGACTCTCGAGACCAGAGACAAGGAACTTAACATCAAGGCGATATTTTATTATATATATATATATATATATATAGTTTTATTCGCTAAATAGTAAAATAGAACTAGCCGTCCAGTATGTCTCAAATCTGAAACTTCGTTACAGAGTATTGCGGTTAATAATTATAAAAATTAATCATAATTTTTCTTACCTGATACTATTAACACGCAGAAATTTTTAAAGTAAACTACTCATTGTGAAAAAAAGGATACATTTCTTGGAAGAAATCTAAATGCGGTGGTTGTAGAATATCTAATGCTGATAAAACCTGAAACAAAACAAAAATAGTTATGATTAAAATTCTAATAGTTTAACTCAACAAAATTTAAAACATGAAAAAAAAATAGTTATGATTAAAATTCTAATAGTTTAACTCAACAAAATTTAAAACATGAAAAAAAAAAGTTCATTTTCAGCAAATGTTAAGAATATCTCATATATGTGGACCTGAGATTATGTTAAGTGGTAAGATGTATTGCAGCTGATAGGAAATCATCCAAAATTAGGAATGTAGTTGTCGACGAGACCATACGATATTATAAATTACTAGCTAATACCAAGCGTGCGCTGCTACGCCTAAATAAATGAAAATTAATGTTTTTATGTTTAGTTGGATAAATAAAGTGAAAAATAATTATAAATTTATATTTTTTTAGATACCCCGTGCTGATTAATCGGCGTTGCCCGGGAATCTACTTATCTCGATCTTGACACAAATGAGCTAAAAGACAAAATTCGTTATTGTGAGTTATCCGTAAAAGAATTACCCGCCATGTGCTGCTATGCTTGCACAGGAATCTACGTACTTGTCTCGATCTTCTTGGCATCAATGAAAGACAAAAATAGTTATTGTGAATTACCCGTAAGAGATAAACATATGCTATCGCGGACTTTTTGTAGAGCTTTCTGAGATATTAAATTCTGTGTACATTAATTTTGTGTATCTGTTATGGTTTAGGCAGCGTAAACCATTTAAGCGTCCGAAGAGCTACTTTTTATCACGTTTTCCACTGCAACGGGTGATTTTTAAGGGTGTAGGAGTTAAGTATCACAACTCTCTTATAGCCGTTCATCCCGGGAATCTCCTGAACATTTTGAAAAAAGCCCCATCGTGATCGGATCAACGGTATGGTCGCGCATAAAGTACGAACAAACAGAGAAACAAACATTCATTTTTATATATTGATAAGTTGTAAAAATAGGCCTTTTATGTATAATACAAACTACCAATAAAATCTTAATATTAAGTTCACCAAATATAAAAACTGGTAGGCTACAATATACAGTACTATAAATTAACATTTTTGATAGTCAATATTAGATTTAGGCTATCTTATTATAGGCATTTTCAAGTTAGTTTAACATAAGTGGCTCTTGTAAAAACCGTTCTGCCCGATGATCATTTGATACCGTGTCTTCCCGCCACGGTCTGAGGGCACATAACGCCATTTGACCAGTCGGTGATACTTCATATAACTTTCTCCCAACTTTTAGTAACATAGATTTTGTTTTTTTACTATCATACCGGTACTGTTTTGCCAGAGAATGATGCGTTAGAAATTTGAAAGACACTCTTTCAAAAGATCTCTCAATATATTCCTTGTAAATTCTTGGATAGGTCCATCCATATCTATCAATAGAAATTTGAGACATCCTTCAAAAGATCTCTCAATATATTCCTTGCAAATTTTTGGATAGGTCCATCCATATCTATCAATATATATATTAATATATAATTATGGAATATTCACCTGAAAGGTCCGTCTCCTCAACTTAATTAATCATTTAACTGTAGCGCTTTCGGGACTTGTCCCATCATCGGCAGGATTCAAAACTGGTGTTTCACTGAAGATCTGGTAGAGGGGGTTGCATGTATTGGGTTCGTTTTCGTTTATCAGGCTGTCGTTGTGAGCTGCTTTCATGATTTCCATCTCTTCGAGTACGTTTATTTTCGCTGGATTATTTTCTCTGTGCATTACTGTTAGGGTGTTTTCAATATTTAACATGCGATGTCCTTCATGGATAACGTGTTTTGCATAACTTGATTTCCCTTCTGCGTGAATGAAGTCTCGAAAATGTTCTTTGAATCTGATGTTAAAACTCATGTTTGTCCTTCCTATATAAAATTTGTTGCAGTCCTTACATGTCAGTTTATAAACTCCTTTGCTGTTGAAAATGTTATTTTCTTCAATGTTATTGTTTATTATGTTGTTTAATTTGTTATTGGTTCTGTATGCTATTTTTACGTTTTTATCGGCTTTCTTTAGTGCATTGGCTAATTTTGTTGTTTCTTTTCCTGTGTATGTAAGTGTTATCCATGTTTTCTTGTTGTTGTCAGATTCTTTTTCTAGTTTAGTTATGTTGGTTATGGTGTTCTTCCTTTTTTGTTTTTTTACGAGCTTATCTATGAATTCTTCATTATAACCATTGTTTTTTGCCATATACTTTATGTAGTTGAGTTCTTGGATATAATTGTCTTTGCTTAATGGGAGTTTCAACATTCTACTGACTAAGCTATCAAATGTACTAATTTTCTGTTGAAAAGGGTGTGTAGAATTTTTGTTTATGGCCAGAGCATTGTTTGTGGGTTTCCGGTAGATACCGATTTCTAGTTTATTGTTGTGTAGATTTTTGGTTATAGACAAATCTAAATAGTTTATGCTGTTATTAACTTCTATTTCTTCGGTGAAAGTGATTTTTTCATGCATGTTGTTTAAGTCTTGTAGTATTTCTTTTTCTTTTCTGTTTTCATTATCATATATTACTAGTACTTCATCGACATATCATATTATTAGTTTTATGTTGAATTTGTGTATTAATTCCTCAAAATGTTTATTTTCCAGTTCTTGTAGGAAGATTTCTGCCATTATTCCAGATGTAGGACTCCCCATCGGGATCTCGTCTTCTTGAATAAATAGTTCATTGTTAAATTGGAAGTAATTTTGCTTTATTGTTGTTGTTATTAGTTTGTTTAACTGATTGATATAGTTATCTTCAAGTTTACTGTCTGTTAGTTTTTGTTTTATTATGTTTGCTGTTTCGTTTATCGGGATATTTGTGTATAGGTTTTTTTATGTCGAATGACGTCATTTTAGTATTCCTATTGATTTCTAAATGCTGTAGTTTGTCTGCTAGTTCAAATGAGTTCTTAATTGTGTAACGATTATCAAGTTTGACATCATTTTTCATTTTCTGGGCGACTAATTTGGAAATTTTATAGTTAGGAGCATTCATGCAATTAACAACTGGTCTTATGGTAATGTTGTCTTTATGGATTTTTGGAAGGGCTTTCATTACTGGAGGTGAGGGAGTATTATTTACCCATTTGGCGTTTTTGTATTTATTATGTTCATTATTGGTTGTGTTGGTGATTAGAGGGCATGATTTTAGTGCTTCTTTTATTTGTCTGCTGTACTTTCCTGTGGGATCTTTTTCAATTTTTTTGAAATTGTTTTCTTTTATAAATTGCTTGGTTTTATTGATGTATTCTTCTTTTTCCATAATAACTATTGTATTGCCCTTGTCGGCTGTTGTGTGTATTATATTATTGTTCCTAAATTTTGTTTTTATTTTAGAGATGTTCTTGAGATGAATATTATAAAAGTTGATTATATATATATTTGACCCACTGCGCATGCTCGAAGAGCTAAAGCTATGGTTCACGAGGTAACACATTATTTTCTTTTTAATACGCTGAATTTGGTTTCAATCGTCTTAAATAGTTAAATAGCAGTGAAGGAGATATTTACGAGTGTTCGAGGTATACAATATTACTCAAATTGCGACATTTCAAATAAAGTTCAACTCTCGTGCATAGTGTGCAGTAAACAAGACAACCAGGATTTAATGATTAGTTCCGACGCTCGAGTAGCGTATATCGTTAAACGAATTATGAAAAAAATGAAATATGTATAAGAGCCGGGGTTCAAATCTCTCGACAATTTTTTTTTATTTATTTGTATTTCCGCAAAATACATCCTATAACATTTAATTTTAGTCACGTAATACACGTCCACTTTAAACTATTTCCTGCCTTCGTACACCCTGTAACACTATTTATAACTATCGGTATAAATTTAATTGTGTGTGCGGTACCACGTTTTAATAATAATGCTATATGTATAGTATTTATTTATATTCTATTTATGTAATAAAATATTTATTTATTTATTACGTATAAGTGAGGAAAAAGTTACACTCTTCAATAAATATATTTAGTTTATATGGGTCAAGTCCAGCCTAATAATAGCCCATAGATAGACAATAATAATAATAATAAATAAAAAATAGTAATACTTCGAAATAGTTTCTTCATTGTAGGAAGGGGAACGTATTGCAGCTCTACTGTGCAATTAGTAGAGTATTAAAACTTAAATGTTCGAGATCGAGAGTACGCTCTTTTTTCACGCTTTATATTAGCTTGACCTGTATCTATCTATCTATCTAGCTATGTAACGGAATTTTTCAACGCGATTTTCACCCACTTAAAAACATTGAATCGACTTGAAACTTTGTATACTTGTAAATGACCCGTGACAATACAATAATTTCATATTTTGTTTCTAAAATCATGGCCAGAATCATCAGAAAATCAAAAAAAAAAAGTCTTTGTATCTATGTGACGGAATTTTTGAACACGATATTCACCCACATAGAAACATTGGATCGACTTGAAACGCTGTATACTTGTAAAGAACCCGTGACAATACAATATTTTCATATTTGTTTCTACAATCCAGGCCAGAATCGTGAGAAAATCAAAAAAAGTGTATGTAATGGAATTTTTGAACACGATTTTCACCTACTTAGAAACACTGGATCGACTTGAAACTTTCTATACTTGTAAAGGACCCGTGACAATACAATAATTTCATATTTTGTTTCTAAAATCCTGACTAGAATAATCAGAAAATCAAAAAAATGAAAACTGGTATAATAGTTTGCGTACTTGTCGACTTTTTAGTCAATCGTTGTAAGAGCTCAGTTGGTAGAGCGGTGAACTCTAGTGGTATATAATTTCAGTAATCCATAGGTCGCTGGTTCAAATCCGGCTGGGATGATTTTTTTACAAGAGTATTACTTTTAGCTTATACTACAATAGTATCGAATTTAAAGATATTCACATTTTTATCTTATTCTGTAAAATATTAAAATAAAAAAATAAAAAATAAATAATATTTTTAAAAACTAAAACAACACACTTTATTAGAAAACCAAACTAAAAAAATTAAAAATAATTTTAATTTCCAACACGCTTGGGATAAATAATTTTACCATCAAAAGCGTGGGGTGCTTTTTATGATTTTTACATTTTCTTCTGAGAGACTATCCAGTGTAAGATATATATATTGGAGTTTCCCGTATAATGTATCATATTTATATTTATTATTATTATTATCGTATCATTATTGTTATTACCCTATAAAATGTTGTTTGTACATGACATTTACATTGCTACATTTATTGTATCTTTAACTGTTTATAATTAGTATAGTGTATATCTATATTTGTCGAATAGTTATTTGTATTTGTGCTGGTTGAGTGGAAGAGAGGGCCTTATGGCCTTAACTCTGCCAGAATAAATAAAGCATTATTATTATTATTATTATTATTATTATTATTATTATTATTACTTTTACCAATATCTGTTTATTATCAAATATATTAATTGATAAAGAACACCCCACGCTTTTGATAGTAAAATTATTTATCCCAAGCGTGTTGGAAATTAAAATTATTTTTCTTTCTTTAGTTTGGTTTTCTAATAAAGCGTGTTGTTTTAGTTTTTTAAAACTATTCTTTATTTTTTTCTAAGTGTACATTAGTATTCATTTGGACTACAATAAATCCATGGCACGACATATAACTTACATAGTCCGCCCCACTAGCTCACGTGGTAACATACTGCTTCTTGCCTAGAGGCTCGTATTCGATACCTCGCACAGTTGCAAATTTATTTACAATATTTTCAATGTCGTGGCCAGAAATGTAGCGTTGTATAACATTTACTCGCTAGATCGTGCGCCGTATGCATGAATTAAATTCCAAACATTTCCACAGTACATAATGCTGTGGAGATATATCGTACTGTTGTCAGAAATTTGTCCGGGAATGTTAAGCCTGGTGGCCTCCTTGGTTCTTTTCAACAGAAGTAGGTCGGCATCGGGTTTGACCTATTCCCTTTTCATCATCCCTTATACAATGCACACTACACAGAACTTTTGCGTTAAACATAATATATATATATATATATATATATATATATATATATATATATATTATAGTCTGCTAATAAACATGCAAGAATACATAATCTGCGTCAAACGATAAGCCGAAGTAATGCGTAAATTGAAAATAGATCCACATTAACCATGCATATCCGACTAGGGGCACGAAAAACGAGGCATTGGAAAACACGTAAACCATGCAATCCTTCAACTTTAAATTCAATTTGCTTAACAGGATTTTCATACTTAGGGCTTTAGTTTTCTCGCGAGGTGGAGTGAACATCGTTCCACTCACTATGCTTAAAAGTTCTATTGTATAGTCGGGAAACGAATACGAGCTCTTCAGTTATAAGTCAGAGACGCTAACTAACTGCAATAAACACTCGTTAAAGACAAACTGCTTACTTTTTAAATATATTACCATCAATTTCTTCCTGAAATGTATACTAGGAAGGTGAATCAGTGTAAAGTAATACTGTCTAAAAAAAATCTCTCAAAGATTGAAATTTCTAAAATATGTAATGTTACAAAGAAAATCTTCTGTAGTCTCAATTTATATAAAAATTGGGACAACTATAATAATAATAATAATAATAATAATAATAATAATAATAATAATAATAATAATAATACTAATAATAATAATACATTATTTTGCCTTCTCTTCCATTTTACTAGGGTTAAATTATACAGATATTAACAATAATTATGAACTATCCACAACTTGATTAATAATACATAATGGGCATAGGCTACACAATATACAGATGACAAGGAAAGTACAAAAAAATATTTAAAAAATAATAATAACATATAACTTGATTAAATAATTGGCTTGGTAATGAAAGAGTAAAAGAGTAAAATTATAATAATAATAATAATAATAATAATAATAATAATAATATCAGGTTGAGAAAACCAGCTATAATGGCTGACAACATGTCACCCCTATATGGCAGGATGATCGTCTACCTCTGCAATTAACACATGTGGACGTGAGGCCAGCAACTGACTGGTAGGCCAAGGGCCTTTTAAGCCTGTCGCGTCATGGAGTTAATAATAATATTATTATTATACCTAGAACATTGCTGTATACTATACTGTCCAAGGAAATATTGAGTGAGCTTACTTTTAAATTGTTTTTGAATCGGGCAGTACTGGATATAAGAGGGGAGGGAATTCCTGAGTAGGGTAGCTGAAACAAAGAAGGATGAGAAATAGTGAGATGTTCAATGCAGAGGTATATCTAGAGTTAAGTATTTTCTCGATCGTGAGGTTAAGTTACGCTGAGAAGATGGTGAATGGACGCGAGTAGAAAGATAAAGTGGATGATGAATGGACAAAGTGTTGTATAAGAAGCAGAGGAAATATACCTTTCGCCTGTCTTCCAATCGTAGCCAAGACAACATTTCAAATGCTGGTGTTATGCCATCTGATTTAAGGAGTTGCATAATAATAATAATAATAATAATAATAATAATAATAATAATAATAATAATAATAATAATAATAATAATAATAGTAATAATAATAATAATAATAATACTTACTCACTGGCATTATCGAACCCGTAGGTTCACGGCCGCACGGACATAAGCTCTCCATACATCCCTATCCTGAGCTAATACTTTCCAATCATTCCCTGTATAATCTACTTCCCTCAAATCATAGGTAATGTTATTCTCCCGTCTCATTCTTGGTCTACCAACTGGGCATTTTCCCTCTGGCTTCCCTACAAGAAGCTTCCATGCAAGTCTTTCATTCCCCATACGTGCAACATGTCCTGCCCATCGCAGTCTACGAGACTTAACTGTTCTTATTACATCTGGCTTCCTATAAAGACCATGTAGTTCATTGTTATGTAGTCTTCTCCAGTCACCTAATAATAATGAGAAGAAGTAGAAGAAGAATGTTTTATTTAAGCTGGCAGAATTATATAACGTACATAAGTATTACGAACTCGTTGCAATCTTTGTCCGAATGCGATGCTCATAACGGATAAGATGAATCACAATAATCAAAATGCGGCGTAATCAAAGTTGAGACAAGCACTTTTTTCAATGAATAAATAATAAATTTCAAACACTTTAGGGATTGATATTATATATATATATATATATATATATATATATTACTATTTTCTCTTTGATGAACTTGCCAACAAAGATTTTGGTTGAAATATACCCCGTGATTTTTCACGGAAGATTTAAATGGAATATTGGTATGAGTTAAATTTAAATTTGCAGAAACTATCGATGAGTAATCATTTTTTTTAACAGACTCTGATGACCGATATCAATAGATTGTGGCTTGTGACTATCTTCTTCCGCACTGAAGTACTGAATTTGCACGAGCGGTCTCCGGCATCCTACATTGCATAGAGCTAACATCACGGGCACTTGTTCGAATCCCAATGGAAGAAGGCATTTTGTCACGGAATTTTAGTTAGCTTAATGAAGAATTTAGATATCTACGATAAATAGCGGCTCCATGTTGAGAAAACCAGCTATAACAGAAGGAAGGTCAAATGTTATCCCAATATGTAAGTTCTTCTTTCTTCTTCTTCCTTCCAATAAGTTCTTCTTTCTTCTTCTTCCTTCCAAGTATTAGGCCAAGGCCTGTTACGATCCTATAGAAAATTTTCCCTCCAGCGTTTCATAGGACGGCCCAGTGATCTTCGTCCTCTTGGTACATAATTATAAACAGCTTTGGGGATCCGATTTGAACTCATTCTTTCTAGATGAGGTTTCCAATTTAGTTGGTACTGTTTAATATGTTCCAAAATTGGCGTAGTCTTCAATTCTTTTAAGATAAGTCTCTATCCTATACTGGTAGGATGATCGTCTACCTTTGTGATGTAGATGTGAGATCAGCAGCCAGCAAGTAGTCCAAAGTTTTTAGCCTGTTACGTCATGGAATTAGAGTTAGCCTTCTTCTACAAGAAAACTATTTCAAAGATACTATAAAAATTTATAGCTGTAACAGTCGCTGTAATTCACATTTTATATAATCTAAGCGTAACAAATATTTGTTCACCATTAAGTTAACTGCACTAGTAGTAACTTCTTAAGTAGTTGACACTTTTATATAGATATTTATTTTAAGGAAATAAGTTGAAGTAGGTTATGCTTGAAGGAAGATGTACATATATTATGAAGAGGTCTTACAAGATAACAGTTTCATGTCATGAAGCAACTAAATTAGTTCCTTTCTTAAGAGAACATTCAAATCACAAGCGGATTTGAAACAGTAAGAAATTATCAATGTCTGAATAAAAATGTCCGCTCATTTTTTTAACAATACAGACATATTTTAGAATTCTATAGATATTTCAAATGGAGGATGACACGATTTTTGCAGTGGATTACAACAGGAAAGAGATAATGAGATTAAAAAAAGCTTCCAGGATATCATGAAAGCAATGGAAGAAAAAAAGACTAAAAAAGAGGATCAGAAGATAGAGGTCCCGGGTTTGATTCAGGGATATGCCATCGATGAGAAATAATGAAAGCATGTTAAGAAAACTGAAACCAAGTATGAGGACAGTGTAACTATCCGTACGACTTACTGTTCTCTCTTTTGCTAGCCTATAGGCCTACTACTTTGGATTTTCAAACAAATAATAATAATAATAATAATAATAATAATAATAATAATAATAATAATAATAATAATAATAATAATAATAATAATGACAGTGTATGAAACAATGCCATCTACAGGCGCAGTTACATTATTTGGTTTTACATAGGGGGAACAATTTTCAGAAATTAGATTGTTGAGTGAATATTCGTGTGTGTTGGTATGTATCCACACACATGCATGAATATACACATATTCATCAAACATTCCTGAACTTGCAGTTTAGACGTACTTAATTGGTTTTAAGGGCACATAACATATGTGGTGTTCCAAAAAAAAAAAGATGAATAATCCAATATCTGATTTGCAACATATGACTTCCTAAGAGATAATCAATGATGCCATGCTTGGACATAATAATAATAATAATAATAATAATAATAATAATAATAATAATAATAATAATAATAATGATAGTGTATGAAACGATGCCATCTGCTGGCGCTGTTACATTATTTGGTTTTACTTAGGTGATAAAGAAGTTTCAGAAATTAGGTTGAGTGAATATGCGAGTGCGTTGGTATGTATCCACACACATATTCATCTAACATTCCTGAACTTGCAGTTTAGACGTACTTAATTTGTTTTAAGGGCACATATGGTGTTCCAGAAAAAAATTTGATGAATAGTCCAATATCTGATTTGCAACATATGACTTCCTAAGAAGTAATCAATGTTGCCAAAAGTTCTGTTTACTTAAGCATAATCCTATGCTAAATAATTCTCGGTCATTCTTTACTATTTTACAAGTTTTTTTAAATTTTTGTTTCATCTGCAATATTAATGTTAACCTTGTGACAGTCTTCTCTTACTCTCTTTTGCTTGCAATGAAATTTACATTTACAGCTCTTACCATAGCCCATATTATGCAATTCATTAACACTTATTACTATTATTATTATTATTATTATTATCATCATCATCATCATCATGGTTTCTCAATATTATTAACATCTTCCGATATTATTTACGTCCCTAACAGAAATCTTCACTGATGTCATTCTCATATAAAATTTTGAATTCTTTGAAGCGAAGGAACATATGTGTCTTTTCCGTATGACATTAGATTTACATTAGGGTGTCCATAATATTTTCAACGTAAAAGGGGACATGTATAAAAAAATAAAGGAAAAACCTGGGACATTTTAAAAAAAGGTGGGGCGTTAACAAATATATAAAAAAAGTTATTTTCTTTTTACCACGGTACTGTTGCCAATACAAATTTATAAGAATCAACCATTCACAAATAAAAAACCACTAAAGTTTATTACGTTAAAAAATATTTATTTATCGCTCCAAGGGGTATAAAATCCATAACTAAAACTCTTTCATCCAAGTTAAAATTGTATTTCTCCACCGCCAGAGTGCCAGAATCAGCAGGAAGTCTCCAACATTGGCCACACTGACCATGGATTGACAATTTGAAAAATGTACAAATTACCAATATACTTACTTACTCACTGACACTATCGAACCCGTAGGTTCATGGCCGCACGGACATAAGCTCTCCATACATCCCTATCCTGAGCTAATGCTTTCCAATCATTCCCTGTATAATCTACTTCCCTCAAATCATAGTTAATGTTGTTCTCCCACCTCATTCCTGGTCTACCAACTGGGCGTTTTCCTTCTGGCTTTCCTACAAGAAGTTTCCATGCACGTCTTTCATTCCCCATACGCGCAACATGTCCTGCCCATCGCAGTCTACGGGACTTAACTGTTCTTATTATATCTGGCTTCCTATAAAGACCGTGTAGTTCATTGTTATGTAGTCTTCTCCATTCACCTGTCTGTTCATCTCTCTTTGGTCCAAAAATTTTCCTAAGAACAAATTACCAATATATGAGAGTAAAAAAAAAAACATTTTATAGACCAAACAGTGCATCGTGGTCATACAACTGGCGCTTTCTAACGTTCATATTTATAATCACATACTAAAAACAAAACGATAGTCGCCATTCATAAATACATTGACAAAGCCAGGGATTATTACATTTATTATATTCCTTCAATCTATGGACAAAACACCATCCCAAAAGCGGAACATTTGAGCGTCCCCAAGAAAACTTTCGGGACAACGGGACATTTTCCAAAAAAACAGGACTGTCCCGGGAAAAACGGGACGAATAGACACACCCTAATTTACATTTCATTACCCATGCGACAATCTTTGTCATTTTCAACATATCCATTCCATTTTTTTTTTTTTTTTTTTTTTTTTTCCATCGTGTACATACAGTTTTCAATCCACAGTTCATATTTCAGATAAATCTCAGGAATTATATGCCTTTTTGCTAACCTCACACTCACATGCGTTAATCATAGAAGCGGACGATCATCCTGCCAGTGTAGAAATGACATTGATCAGTATGATAGGTTCCCATTCGTTATAACTAGTTTTCTCAATCTGGAACCTCTACTTATTGCAAGTACCAAATTTATCACGATACTGGGAATGCCACCAGTCCCATAATGGCTGAAATTTCATGAAGACTCAAAGCAGCGAGTCCTGCAGCTGTGAATTAAGCACTGATTCCCTAGACCACTTGGACACACTATGAGACCCTCCAGAGGAGGATAAATAATGTTACTTTGTATGTAAATGGAAAATAAAGTATCCATTTCAATGAACGAAGCCGCTGATTGAAAAATCAATGTTATTGTGAAGTTTTACACACACTCTACTGCCTTTCTACATCTAGGTGAAAGCGAATACTCCATCTTTGAGCTGTAAAACGAAATATAGACATTAACATTTAAGCCATAAAGAAGCCTGATGCTTCTGTGATACGATTCCATAAATCAAGCAGACGTGGTAAGGACGTTTTCGTGGAGCGAAACGTAGAATTTTCCACGCTGTGTTGCGAGGGGCTTTCAACTCCCTCGGCGTCGAGTTGATGCGTTCGGACTATCACTGGCAATTTGAACCTGCTGCACTGTTTCTGCTAATACGCATGTCATCCATGACGTGCCTCATCAAACACGCTTAAATATATATACAAGCAGACGAATGTGTTCCTTTGGTGGGAATGGTTTACGGAAATGGGTAAAATCAGCCCTGGCATCATCATATGACAATCCGCGTACCCGTGCACAAACAATGGCATCCCGTTCTTCCGTGCTAAACGTGTTGCACTCGGCTCCCAGTGTATGCAAAGAAAAAAAAAAGTGTTTTCATGGGAATGGATAGTGACTTTAGAGACACCCTGTACATAGAATAAAGTTGTGATTATATAAAATAACTAGCTAATACCCGGCGAACGTTGATATGCCTAAATTAATGAAATATTAAAGGTTAATTAAATGTTATGGTATACGCTCCAAACGAAACAATCATGACGATTGCTAGGCAGTTAATTTCGGATTTAAGGTAAATCTCCACTTCTAATTGTCGCATTTCGCCCATTTATGGAAAGAGCCTACCTCGGTTTATTTTAATGGGATATACTGAGTTTCGTTGTGAAACATCGAGAATTGTGACCGCTTGAGCGATTTTTAAATTTTCGCTTCTGGTGAATTTCTAAACTTAGTGTTTTTTTAGAGGTTCCCATTATGAATCTAAACCATCCTGGAACGCACTCAAACACACATAAAATTTCATCAAAATCGGTGCAATCGTTTAGGTGGAGTTCAGCAACATACACACTTACAGAGGAATTATATATACTATAAAGATAGGTCTAATATTAAAATTTCAGTTTACATTTAAAAGTGGGAAACCAGAATTATGAGGACAGCTATGAAGTACATTTCCAACAAGAGAGCATCTGTATCCGTCATTCATTTGCTACTTAATCTTCTAACACCGTAAGCACATTCCTTCATTTCACGGCGACATTCGTCACATTTTTCTGAGCATTAATGGGAAGTAAACCTTATAATGGTATGTGGGCGGCTACATACTGATTAGCATGACAAAAGATTCGTTCTATGTAACAAGCTGCATATTCACGCATGACGTTATAGCCGCAGCACGGTGGACTAACGACCAATGACACGAATAAAACTCATTACCTAATTAATTCATTTCAACGCCTATAATATTTAAATGTAATTTACCATTACTTTCAAATAATTTCATGCAATTATTTTTTATTTTGAAATTTATCTACAATAGACCTATAATGGCTTTTCCGTCATCCTCAAGAAAATCTCCTCTCCATTTGTAGTGGTCCTAAATATCCTTATCTGAAAGTCCCAATGCACCCATACTACTTATCACACAATCCATCCAACCTTCCTTAGGTCTTTCCTTTCTTCTTTTCCCCCATATATTCTCCACTCCAAGATGCAATTTAATTTATAATGTATTATAAACATCTAAATATTGCGAAAAGAAATCGCAGTACTAATGCCGCATTCAGTAAGACCTAATCCATCCAAATAGTATCCTCCCTACCTACATGTTCCAATTTTGTTCTGAAATATATAAACAAATGATGCACTGGCTGATATATATAACCACCGCTGAGGTCTCGAGGTAGCGTGCTGCCTTGTCACGCAGCGGGCCCGGGTTCGATTCCCGGTCGGGACAAGCTTCCTGGGTGAGGATTGTTTCAGGGTTTTTCTTCACCTGTAAGAGAGATGCCAGGAAGTTTTGAGGATGAAAAGGTCCCCGAACGTCATCAGGCCATCAACATCCCACGGTGTGGAAAGCAACGGGAAGCTACCACACCTATAGAGAAACTTCGCGTAATTTTGACCCTGTTTTGAATTTGTTTTTGTTCTTTTAATAATGGATTTGAATTTTGTTTAATTGCATGATAATCATTAGCGTTGTAACTATGAAATAACATTGTTATTTTATTCAAATATAGAAACATCTTCATAATTTATAAACTTTTTTACATTACAAGATAGGTCCATTTTAACCTCCATATTCGGATAACGTGGACCCCAGAGTCCACCTCAGCTTATAGTCTATTTTTAAGTTTATTTATTCTTACAGACAGGCGCAGATTAATCCGAAAATACTTATGATTGATCATAATTAAAAAGCGTTGGTATTTATTTAATGTTTTGAAACATTATTGTTGATTATAACATTCATACGTCATTCAACTGGAGAAAGCGGCGGTCTTTGGGTTTAGTAAAGTTAATTAAGTGGATGGTTTTTACAGATAGCATCCTCATTGATAAAATATACATATTCGTGTAAAGTGGAACCAGGTTCTCGTGGAGGGTCCACATTAACCGAATTCCTTTGTTGTATTTAATTATTTATACAGCCACCATGTCAAATAATATCAAACCAAACCCTTCAGTATATTAAAACAGCATCTACATAATAGAATATATTGGGAGTTTTTTCAACATTTGTAATATTCAATAGCAAAAATTAAGAATTGATTCTTAGCTTGAAACACTTTTAAAGTGGAAACAGGGGTGGGAGCCGCTATTGCCGCAGGAAGCCAAGAAGAAAAAGGAATTCGAGCTCTTTTTGTTATAGCAGCCAAAACATAAATATCACAAATAAACTCTTCTTCCCACAAATAATAAAAGAAACTGGTCTTGAACCCGTCAAAGTTGATGAGGGAAAGAAGTTAAAATATTTTCCGTTCGAGGGGCAGCACCAATTAAAGAAGATAACAGGGTCCACTCAAACAGAAGGGTCCACATTACCCAAACTTTCCTATAATTCCCTAATAAAGCTGCAAAGCATAGCAGTGAAGGACCTGCCCTAGGGCAGAATGGAATATATATATACATATATATATATATATATATATATATATATATATTTTATGGTCATTTAATTTTTTTCAAGCTCGTGATAAATACAATTCTACAAAACAAAGATGATTTATATACTCATTCATGTTAGTTTCTTGAGTGGTATCTGATGCCCTGATCAAGCATAGTTAATGAAAAGAATATAATTACGAAAAGTACAAGATTGCATAAACGATTGTGGTTTAATTAGGGGGTAAAATCTAGAGATAAACGCATCATCATATGAATTTAGCCGAAGTGCAAAGTACCACAAGAGAAAATCTGTTTATATCGGCCAAGGAGGAGAATTAGCAAGTATCGCCAATTTATCGCAGTAAATAGGCCTAGAATGTCAATGAATAATTATAAGAGTGTCAATGCTACAAAAGTCAAGGTTGTTGCTCTCTGGATACACAACAGTCACATGCGCTTATCGCACATTACTCGTACGACCTTCCTCTCAAGTATAATACGTATCACCATTAAGTCCTGTTTATATTTCCGTAAAACAACCAAGAGATTTTATGATACACTAGGCTTTAATAACGCTTTTTCCTCCCTCAAGGACAATAACCTCTATATAAAAATTGTCATAAAATCTCATTCTTTTATGTCTAGGGGACGTACAAGAGTGATGAAAAATGTCTTCCTTCACGTTTTCCTACTTTTTTATGAAAAATATACGCTATGAATAAATATTAACAAAAAAAGTTCCAAATGTTGGTTGTGAATCTGATACTTCATTAACAATTCAACTAGCCTAACAATATAGGCCTAATATAGCAAACCATTGTTCTATTATATTATTGTTTTTTGTTTGTTTAATGCCAGTCGAACCTACAGTTATCACTAGGTTATGTATTTCTAGTTGGCGTGTTTGACATGTGTTTTCTATAGATAACTGTTTAATTCTAAGTATATTACAAAATTATGATAAGGAACCATGTCCTGGTAAAAAAAAAATCCCAGCATCAGAAGTAATGTCCGAAGAAAAAATCAAAGATCTAATTTAGCAACCCCGAGTTTTGATTATGGGGTCTCTCTAATAAAAAGTACAATGTGCGTTAGTAACTATACGAAATGACGATTTTAAAACAATGTCGATTTTGCCATTTTTAAATCTTCAAATGAAAGGAACAATGTTTGAGTGTGAGAATTTTATATTCTAAATAATGGTGCGTTACAAACACTACCACTGCTGGGAGGGAGGAGATACACTGTCCCTAATATCGAACAAAGACGTATATATAACATCATCATGCATGCAAGTAATAGGCCGTGTGGCCTGTTACGGTCTCAAAGAGGAATTTTCCATCCAGCGCTTTTTTGGACGTCCCAGCGATCTCTTGCCCTGGGTCAGTAGCGAAGTATGGCTTTTGGAATTCTATGAGACGGCATTCGTTGAAGATGGGCTTTCCAGTTGTTCTGGTAGTTTTGTATATGGTGAAGAATGGGTTCTACATCCAACTCTTCCATAATTTCCTCATTTATTTTATGATCCCACTTTGTGTAGCCTGCTGTACGGCGCATAAATCGCATCTCAATTGCTGTTATTCGGCTTTCATCTCTTCTTCGTATTGTCCATACTTCACTACCATATCTTAATACTGATCTTGCGAGAACCTTATAAGTCGTAATCTAGTGCTCTTCTGTACTAAAAGATGGTTTCATTATACTGTTAATTATCCCCGTTGTTTTTTGTAAAATTTGTGATTTTCTTTGATATATCAACTTCATCTTGAAATGTTAAATTATAACCCAAATAATTAAATTCGTTTACTCGTTCTAAAATTGCATCATCCAAAACAATTTTGCTAGGTATAGGGTATATCCCGCAAAAGGCCATCACTTTAGTTTTCTTTGTATTGATTTCTATATTGTACCTTTTTGTATATACTGTAAATCTGTTTCTGTTCGAGCTATTAATGCTATATATATATATATATATATATTATATACACACACACACACAGACACACACTTTTAATTGAGGGTTTTTATAGAATTAGATGATATGTCGGATGATTCAGACCCCATATCCAGTTCTATGGCATCATAATAAAATTGCCCATTATTTTATTATTTATCAATGATCCCATTTCAATTCTTAGCATCTCATCTAGCTGATGTGCTGATGTCAAGCATTTTATTATTACATCTACACTTCATATGATTTTTTTATTCTATAGAACAAATATGTAAAACCTGGATCTTATAGTTACGGTCTGCAGACGGTGCGTGATAACTACCTACGTCACAGCCGACGTCGATTCCGACGCGGCGCGCCACGCCCCCCAGCGCCGTCCTTCCAGTTCACTGCTCGATAGGCAACGTTTCAAACTCGTTTCAACACCAATACAAACATTTCTTACATGACGGATGACGACCCCTATGCCAGAGGTTTTTCTACATCCGCCGACCTCGGGATTTTAGTCCACAAGGTTGTGGAATCGCATCTCACCGAGGTTATATGAGGAGTCTATTAGCAAACCTGGCAATCTCCACTTCTGTATGTTTTAAGATATTTAACAAAAACTGTTTTTAGTATCAGGACAAAAGGTATATGAATCTTAAAAGGAATTGTAAGAACGCATACAGAAGTACAGGCTAATACATATTACACAGTGTATCTAAAAATATGTTTAAAGTATGGAGATTGTCAAGTATCCTATTAACAGATGGAGATTTCCATGTTTGAAGAAAACTTTGGATTACCGTATTTATGATACATATTTTAATCTTTGAAACGCTGAACTATTCTTACCAGTTCAGCTAATCTTTCTCACACGACTAAGTCATTTAATTATTCTACTCTGCTGCATATTTCACCTTTATCAGAAGGTCCAGCCGCACTTCTTTCGCATGCTGAAAACAGATTATGATAGTAGCTTAGGCTCGTTAGGGTGTACCATTCCTCTCAAAAATGCTTCGATATTAAATTTTTGAGATCAGTATTTTTGTTTCTTTCCCAGCATTTCCTTTTTGAATTATTTGAGGCTTTAGCATATTAACTCTTTCTTTTTTATTTATAGCGGCAAGTGTACCTAAATATACTTTAGTATGGTTCATCTCTTACGAGTACTAAGACACTGATTCCTGTTTTTATGTTCGTTATGTAAAGTTCTTCTTTAATTTTTAAATACGTTCTATGTTTAGGACGATGCCTAACAGTTGAAAATGAATAACAGTATTTCAGTAAAATTGTATCTTGATAATTATGTTCGCTCTGCCTAATTTTTAAATCGGCTTTAATTTTTTTGTATACTTTTATGGGAGAATAGTAACAAAATGCTATAATATCTTATTACTTCAGAATTAAACTCTCACCATCAGCCTCGTTTTTTTTTAATTAAGCATTTTAAATACCACACACACACACGTGTGTATATGTACCATATATATATATCGTGAATTTTTCTTTGAGTAATTGAGAATTTTACATCCTGGAAGCGAGTTACTAGCCCTTCTTCTTCGATGGGTATCTCTTTTAGTCTGGACCTTCTACCATGACCTGCCAGGCATGGGAGACCCTGTTGGTAGCTACACTATCGCCCGTGTAGCTCATGGAGTCATTAGGAACAGAACAGAAACTCGGAAAACAAGACAAATCAATGAAGCAACCGAAATGAAAGTTTTAAGGAAAATCGTAGGAAAATCGCTGAGAGAGAAAATTCGCAGCTCTGTTGTTAGAGAAGAATGTGAAATTGAACCTATAAACCTTTGGATAAATGATAGAAGACTAAATGGAGAACAGTAGATTAGTGAAGAAAGTGACTGGACACCTCAGCAGAAAAGGTCATTAGGAAGACCACAACAACGATGGAAGGATGTCACCATACCCCGGACCTGTAGTGAATGAACACGCAACAAGCTGCCAGCTTTCATGCGTAGAGGAAGAAGAAGAATATATATGTCGTACAAAGATTGACAGAGGATGAGATACCCAAGAAAATTATCTTAAGTAAATATGAAGGAAGAAGAAATGTGGGACGAACGAGTTAGAGGCATGGAATTTTAGTTTAGAGGATCTGAGGAAACAGAAACGAAGGATGGTGGCTGATTACGAGAAACAGTGAACCCTGGAAAAGGGTCCTAAGAGAAACCGAGGCTCGAATCTGGCTGTAGTGCTTATAATTATATAGTCTATATATATATTTTTTTTTCTTCTTCCTTCCAAGTATTAGGCCAAGGCCTGTTACGATCCTATAGAAAATTTTCCCTCCAGCGTTTCATAGGACGGCCCAGTGATCTTCATCCTCTTGGTATATAATTATAAACAGCTTTGGGGATCCGATTTGAACTCATTCTTTCAAGATGGTGTTTCCAATTTAGTTGGTACTGTTTAATATATTCCAAAATTGGCGTAATCTTCAATTCTTTTAAGATATCGGTGTTCCTTTTCCGATCCCATCTGGTGTAACCCGCTGTTCTGGGCATGAATCTCATTTCACAAGCCGTTATTCTGCTTTCATGTTGTCTTTTTAGTGTCCATGCTTCACTACCATAGGTCAGCACTGGTCTAGCCAAAGTGTTATATAAACGTAATCTGGTGTTTTTTTTTTTTGCACAAACATTTATTATAACTAGTAATTTTTTCAGGGATATCCTTTTCATCCCAGATAGAGAGATAATATCCAAGATATTTAAATTGATTAGATCTCTCTAAAATTTTATTCTGGAGACAGATTTTACTTTGTATGGGGTCCTTCCCATGAAATGCCATAATTTTAGTTTTGTTAATTGATATTTCCATATTACATTTGGCAGCTGTTTCTTGTAAATTATAAATTGATCGTTGCAAATCTAGTAATTTCTTTTTTGGTTCTGATATTACAGCTAATGAAATCCCCTTTTTGCACAATATAGCATCTAATTGATCATCTTTATAGTTAATCCCTTGTACATTACATGTGCTAAAAAGCAAAATATTTTTTTCTTCCAAAAGTTGTTCTTTTTCATGCTTTGGTCGTCATTAGTTTGATCCTTCCGGGAAATTCTCGTATAAGACTTGGAAGTATAATAATAGTCCCTTCGATTGGTTGCTGGCCAAAGGAAGGCAAGACCAGTGATGGGGCTGCCATCTTATAGCCTCTGGTCAGTCTTTTCTGGAGAAGAAAAGAAAAAATGGAAGAATGGGAAGACTCCCTAGCCCTCGGACGCCCTAATAGCGTCGGGGTCGAAAAAACAAGAGTTAACCAAGAGACGTTGGATAGTAAAGTTAAAAGAGTGCAAAACACGAGTAAGTGGAAGAAATGTTTTGCTCAGCTTGGGCACCTTGTGGTCTCCATCCACATATCCCCTAGATGAAGACCCCTGAGGGTCTATTTCTATTAAAATATAAACAAATTATTCTATAGTAGACCTACTTATTACGATTGACAAAAATACACGATTAAGATAAAATTTTGTAAATAGGCTAACACACAAAATAGACATTTGATTCTTGGAATTAAATTTCATAATATACTTATCAAAGAGTCGCAAAAGTGTTGTCTAACCATGAATATAAACAAATACCTTAGAATTGATCGGTAACACATCAATTTTATAAAAATATATGAATTCCCTCAATTATGGATAAATTGTAATTTTCATTATTGTGTTTATCTGTAAATATATTGAAACAGGCCGTAACTATACTTGTGACGTTGTCGATATACAGTAGATCCAAACTGAAGACCCAGGTTTAATTCCCGGCGAGGTAGAGGTTATAAATATCCTCCTTGGGAGTATGTGTGCCCAGCTCTTGGATTTGTATGCGTCAAAAAAGGTAAAATAACATAATAAGTTAACAATGTAAAACAAACAAACAAAATCAGCTTTAAAATTACATAAAATAAGCACATATAAATAAATAAATATCTAGTTTGTCATAGCTATGGCTACTATATGAAATATTTAGGCGAGGTTGGGTTGGATTAAACACAGAAATTATCATTAAATTAGATAAAAATGAATGTTCATATCAGCTGTATCTACATAGTGGTTTTAAATAGAATATCTCGTTATATTAATTTATGGGAACCCAGTGAAAATGTATGTACGAGTAATTACAGGATGTCATGGTAATGAAACGCTTATCAAGTGAAGTTGGTGTTGTGGTCTCGGGTTGTCAATCCGTCGAGTTGTTACGTTTAAATTACTGTCGCGTGAAATTCAACTCATGGGTATTCTAATGATCTCCAATATTTACTCAATGCAACTATTGCAAGAATTATTGCATAAAAAATTTCATTTCATCTCTCAAAGTCACATTCTCGGCAACACAGACCAGAACTTCTCAACCTTTTTCAATAGCGCAACCCGGTTTCTAATGAGGTAAATTGGACCGTTCCCAACAAAATTGCCTGCTGACATCATTCCAAATTTGTATCATCCTCTCCTCACAGTCTAATCTCTTGCCTTACAGATACTTACTTATTCGAGTCCTATGCCTCTCGGGCCTTAAGTGGTTCGAGAGGTATTTTAAACTTCGGATCACACACTAATTTTTATCACTCAAGGACATGGAGGGCCTCCCCGAATGGGGATCAGCTCAGTCTGTGACCTCCTCCGACACAACAGGAACTTTTAACACAAAACACACCATTCACTTAAACATTCATACTAAACATAGAGAATATAATAGCGATAATTATGATGGATCTTACAGATAAGGAAAAACCCCTAAGAAACCTTCATCCAGGAAACGTATACACCGGATATCAAACCCGGCCGCTTCGTTGTAAGAGGCAGCGACGCTATCTCGAGACCATAGGGGAGAGGTGGAATTCAAATTATTCATCATCATCATCATCACTCCAGGGATTAGGCAATTGCCCGTTCCGACTTCATATTGCATCAGCCCATCGTCTTCTAGGTCTTCCAACATCACGTCTTCCTCTTGCTTGATAATTTCTGGCTAACAATGGATATCTCTCCTTGCTCATTCCATCCATGTGATCAATCCATTTCTGTCTGTAATTCGTGACTTTATCCAATAAAGGCTGTACTTTCAATTCTTCTCTTATATCCTCATTTCTTATTCTATCAAGTCTTGTACATCCTTTTACTTGTCTTAGGAACCTCATCTCCGACGTCTGTATTCTATCCTTCTGTTTTTTTCATTTGAGCCCACGTTTCACATTCATACAATATTGTGGTAACCGCCACAACATTATACATTTTTATCTTGGTTTCTTTTCTAATTTTATTTTTGAATGTTCTCTGTATTGTTCCACACATTGTCTGAAATGTATTTATTTTGGAGTCAATATCTCTTTCCACATTGTAGCCAACATCACAGCCCAAATATTTGAAACTAGACACCTGTTCTATACTTTGATTTTCTAAAAAAAATTTGGATCTCACTGGATCTCTTCCTCTAAAACCCATGGTCTTCGTTTTCCTTACAGAAATCTTTAGATCATATAATTTACATATTTCATATAATACATGCATAGATTTCTGTAAGTCGTCTTCATTTATCTGTATTATGATTATATCGTCAGGAAATAGAAGATTATTTATGCACACTTTATTATCTATTCTTATTCCTGGATTCACTAAAACTTTCCATTTATTTAAAATATCGTCTATAAATAAATATATATATATATATTAAACAAAGTGGGTGATAAACTACATCCTTGTCGTAATCCAGTATTTGTTTTGATTGTATCTGTTCTTTTGAATCCGGTATCTATAATTATATTTGTGTCTTCATATAATTTCTTTATTGTTTCAACAAGGCACAGCGGGTATCCTTTCATTCGTAATATTTCCCATAATTTTTGTCTGTTTACTCGATCGAAGGCCTTATCCAAATCTATAAATCCTATGTGAGTTTCTAAGTTATGTTCTCTTCTCTTTTCTATGAGTTGTTTCAGTGTAAAGACATTGTCTATACATGACCTTCCCTTTCTGAATCCACTTTGATTTTCATTTATTATTACTTCTGTTATGTTTCTCAATCTATTATTTATTATTTTCGTATATATCTTGTAGCCAGTATTTATTAAGCTAATCCCTCTGTAATTCTCGCAATTTCTCCGGTCTCCTCTTTTAAATATATTCTTCACAATTGCTGTTTTCCAAGTGGTTGGAATCTCATAGGTCTGCCAACATATATTAATTAAATGAAGTATTCGTAGTTTACACAATATTCCACTATATTTGATTAATTCCATATTTATATTATCTAATCCTGTTGCTTTCCTATTCTTAGTGGTTTTCAAAGCCATTTCTAATTCATTTATGTCTATTACATCAATATTTTCCACTTTTATTTCTTCCTCATTGTTCTCTTTTCCTTCAATTTCCTCCTTTTTCCAAAGTTTTTCATAATGCTGGATCCATTCTTGTTCTGGGATTATATTCAATCTGGCAGAATCTTTCTCAGTCTGATTTAGATGTTTCACTAATTTATAACCTATTTCTTGTCTTCCATACATATCATGTTCTACTGAGCTTATAAATTTATCCCATGACTCCTGATGGGATTTTCTTATAATGCTTTTAGCAATTCTCCTTTTCATTTTATATTCTTCATAAGATTCTTCTGTTTTCAGTCGTAAGTATGTATGATATGCTTTTTGTTTTTCATTCACTGCATTTTGTATATTCGCATTCCAAGTTCTCAAGCCCTTCCTATTCCTTATTCTATTTTTCTTTCCTAATATCTCATTTGCTGTTTTATGTATTACATTTGATATATTTTCCCATTCAATATTTATATCTTCTGACGTCGCTATCTCTGATATATATTTATTCATTCTGCTTTCATAATGTTGTCTAATACTTTGATCTTGTAATAAATATACTTTATATACTTCTTCTTGGTTTCTTTGTTCTTTATGTTATTTTTCCGCCATTTAGCTATTATGTTTATTTTGCTTATCACGAGATAGTGATCAGAGTATATATCGCTGCCTCTATGTACTCTCACATCTTTTACCAAGGCTCCTAGCTTGTTTGTTTACGATTAAATAGTCAATTATTGATCTTGAGTTATATCCACTTCTTGTATATTTATGTATGTCCTTTTTTTCGGAAATAGGTATTCATTATTTTTAATTGATTATAGGCTGAAAACTGTCTCAAATCCTGTCCATTATCATTTATTGTTATTTCTCCATTATTTCCTATTACATTAGGTATAGGGACATTGCCTACTCTGGCATTTAAGTCTCCACTTATTATTAAATGATGATCTTTTGTATATTTATCAACTAATGTTTGTAATGTTTTATAAAATTTTTTTGTTTCTTCTTTCTTGCCTTCCTCTGGGGCATACACAGCAATTATCATCATATATCCTCTTTCAATTTTAAATCTGGCTATCAGGATTCTTTCATTTATAAACTCATAGCTATTCAATTTGTTCTTCCATTTTTCATCTATTAAAATTGCTACTCCACACTGCGCTCTTGTTGTCTGTTCTACTCCGCTATACAACATAGTATAGTGTTGTAAGTCCTTTGTTCCTTTTAGTTTCTTTTTTGTTTCTGTTATTGTTGCTATATTTATTTCTTTTTTTCTCTTTCTAATTCTTCTTCTTTTGTATTTATTCCCCTTACGTTCCAATTTCCTAATTTCAAAATGTCCGTTATTCCAAATCGTATCCTTTTATCTTGCTTGGGTCGGTTCCTTTTATGACAATCCGGCTGATTTCCATGAAGCTTCTCAGTAAGTTAAATGTCTCCTGGAAGCGTTACGAGCGCAGGACAAGGATGGTGGAAGGGCTGCTTCCTCTGAGCCTCCAAACATGCTCCTCTGGGTATCCACCCCCCAAGAGAGGGCTGCTTCTTCCGCTCTTCAAGACCTACAAGTTTAGCTGTGCTATTCCTTGTCGCCCTGTTGACCGTTGAAGATTCAAATTATTATAAAGTTAATAAGTATTAATGATTAACTAGGACATATTGTATATCACTTTGTTTTGCACCTAGGTTGGCGTACACCCTTCAGTAGTTAGCGTCTCCTTAATGGGAGCGTCTCATTTCCGCCTGTTTTTCCATCGCCTAACTTGCAAAATATTCAAGTTATTTTCCACATAACCCAGGCATCTCCGTCTAGGTACTCATTTCTTCTTCCTCCACGTTTCCTTCAAAAATTATTTTAACGATCTGCGATCATCGATTCTAAGTATATATCTAATTCATTTAGTCATTTTAGATTTAATCAGAGTTACATTAAATCGTTTATATAACTGGTTAATATTGTTTTGCATCTATTCAGCAATGAAAGGACATACGGCACGAATGGGGATTGAAAGAAGGGGATGGAAACTTCTTTTAGGAAATCCAGAGGGAAAGCGCCCAGTAGGTAGCCCAAGAAAGACGAGGAAGGTGAATTATATAGAGAGTGGCCGGAAAATATTTGCGAAATAGAAGAATGTATGGAGAGCATATGTCCGAGCAGCCATGAAATTTCGGGTTCGATAATGACAGTCAGTTAGTTACCTATATAAAATTATATTTAAAATAGATAAAAAAATCTGCAATCACCATATACCGCACCACACCGGTTACTTGTAATATTATGCGGTATTATGCATTACAGAGCTTCTTGACTTCCCAAATCCTTTCAAAAAACGTTAAAACTGAAAATATATAAAACCACAGTAAAATCTGTCTATGAAGGAAAATGACGGTTCCTTAAATATATTTCCGTCTTGGCAGTTTTCGTTCTTATAAAGGGTTCCCAAATTACAAACCTGAATTTTCTCACGCGGTGTAAGGGTTTTACATGACGCTTTAAAGACAAAACGTACTGAACTGAAATACAGACAATAGTGTACGTAACACAGCACAGTTTGCACGGCAATACAAAACAATTTTATTACACAAAAACGAGAAAGAACTCAACTACAGGAAGACTGAAGACTTTTCCAATTCCCTCGCAGGTTAGGTAAGCAGGCAAGAAAAAGCGAGGAATTCCCCGCTATCAAACATAAGCAAGGCAACAAGAAGGTATAACGATTAATGCAGTAGCGTCATATGAAGAATTTTCACGTGTGGTCATTAATTCTGTAATTACAACGTGCTTAAGAATAATTTTCCGTCTTACTGAGGTATTACATATAAAATCGTACCGTTCTGGAGATTTTTTCCCGTCTCTACAGGTTTCCTTCTTATAAAGGTTCCGGCTAAGGCAGGTTTCACTGTATTATTCTACCAGTTATATGCGAAATATGGACTCTCACTTTAAGGGAGGAAAGGAGATTACGAGTATTTGAAAATAAAGTTCTTAGGAAAAATGTTGGACCAAAAAGAGAGATGAACAGATAGGTGGATGGAGAAGACTGCATAACAGTGAATTATATAGTTTTTATAGGAAGCCATATATAATAAGAACAGTTAAGTCTCGTAGACTGCGATGGGCAGGACATGTGGCACGTATGGGGAATGAAAGATTTGCATGGAAGCTTCTTGCAGGAAAACCATAGGGAAACCGCCCAGTTGGTAGACCAAGAACGAGGTGGGAGAATTACATTAACTATGATTTGAGGGAAGTAGATTAAACAGGGGATGATTGGAAAACATTGGGACAGGATAGAGATGTATGGAGAGCTTATGTCCGCGCGGCCATCAACCTACGAGTTCGATAGTGCCAGTGAGTTAGAGTTAGTTATTAAAAAGGTCATGGATAACTGTGTCTTAGTCCTGAAGAAGACCACCGTAAGCGACCGCAACTGGGAAGCTTGAAACAAAATGGAAGTATCTCAATTAAAAATATTTGTTTTGTTTTTGTTATTTAGTTTAATGTACATTCAGCAAAAAAGAAAAAAAAAAGAGGGGCTTCAAAACGCGGAGTCCTTGTTATGATCCACTGCGCATGGTCGAAGAGCTAAAGCTGTGGTTCACGAAGTAATGCATTGTTAAATGTTTTAAATAACCTGTATTTGGTTTTAATTGTCCTAAATAGTTCAAGAGCAGTGCAGGAGACATGTTTCTAGATATTCACGAGTGTTCGACGTATACAGTATTATTAAAAATACTCAAATTGCGACATTTCAAATGAAGTTCAACTATCGTGCATAGTGTAAAAGTAAATAACACAACCAGGATTTAGACGACTAGTATCCGACGTTCGAGTAGTATAGATCGTTAAACCAATTACAAAAAATTGAAATATGTATGACAGTCAGGGTTCAAATCCCTCGACATTGATTTCTTTTATTTATTTGTATTTCAGTAAAATACAAGTCCCGAAAGCGCTACAGTTAAATGATTAATTAAGTTGAGGAGACGGACCTTTCAGGTGAATATTCCATAATTTTATATTCATTTTAAAATACATTCCATAACATTTAATTCCAGCCACGTAATCTACGTCTACTTTACACTATTTTAAGTAATATTCCTGCCTTCGTAAACTCAGTAACACTATTTAGCTACCGGTATAAATTTAATTGTGTGTGCAGTACCACGTTTCAATGATCCATCCATAGTAATTCTGCCCGAGGGCAGGTCTTTTACTACAATCATAGAATTTTCATACTATGCTTTGCAGCTTTACTAGGTAATTATAGGTCTGGTAGCTTCCCGTTGCTTTTCACACCGGTGAAGGATGATAATGATAAGGATAATAATGATAGCCGGATGATTTTCGGGGACCTTTGGGCCCTAAGCTTCCTGACATTTGTCTTACAGATGAGGAAAAACTCCGAGAAAACCTCACCCAGGAGCCTGTCCCGACCGGGAATCGAACACGGTTCCGCTGCGAGATAGCAGCACGCTATCTCGAGACCACAGCAGTGGACTGTTTTATTTATTTATTTATTTATTTATTTATTTTACCTGATGGAGTTAAGGTCTTCTCTTCCACTTCACCAGGGTTAAATTATACATACAATAAGAATTACGATTGATACATTATACAGGGCAAATCAAAATGTTGTGCAGGTTTTCAGAAATTTATTATGTGAAATGTAATGAACATATAATATTGTGAGACATATTGTATGAAAGGTAAACTCTCAAAGTTTTTTTTTAATATTCACAGATGTTCTATGTGAGCGCCTTTTGTTACACGACAGATGTCAAGCCGATATTCAATCTCCTACCAAACTTTCTGTAGCAGTCCGCGGTCGATATCAGCAATGGCTGCTGTGATGCGGGCACGCAGTTCATGCAGTGTTGTTGGAAGTGGTGGTACGTAAACATGATCCTTTACAAGACCCCACATGAAGAAATCACACGGGGTTAGATCTGGTGAACGAGGTGGCCAATGAATGAGTTGTTGATCACCCTGAGATGCACGGCCTATCCAGCGTTGTGGTAAAGCCGTATTCAAATGGTCTCGAACACTGCCATGTTAATGTGGAGGGGCACCATCCAACTGCAGAATGAAATCTGGACTATCCGCTTCAAGCTGCGGAAGGAGCCATTGTTGTAGCATATCAAGGAAAACATGTCCGTTCACAGTACGTTCATGAAAGAAAAAGGGCCCATAAACCTTTGCATGGGAAATGGCACAAAAGACATTCACTTTCGGAGAATCGCGTTGATGTTCCAGAGTTGCATGGGGGTTACCAGTTCCCCAAATCCTTACATTGTGTCTATTCACTTTTCCTGAAAGGTGGAAAGTCGCTTCATCACTGTAAACTACCCTCTCATGGAACTCATTCTCTTCCATTAATGCGAGAAAATCAACACAGAAGGACGCTCGCAAAGCATAATCGGCGGGTTTTAAGGCTTGAACCAGTTGCAAGTGGTAGGGTTTCATGTGTAAACGTTTCCGGAGAATCCGCCATACAGTTTTTTGTGGTAGTTGAAGTTCTGTCGCTCCCCGGTAGGTGGATTTCTGTGGACTCCGCACGAAGCATGTGCAAACGCGTTCGACTGTCTCTTCACTCGTCGACGGACGGCCAGTCGATTTTCGTTTACAGATACAGCCTGAATCCCTAAATTGTGTGTACCACTTACGAATGGATCTCCCATCCGGCGGGTCTTTATCGTATCTGGTACGGAAATGTCGTTGAACACTAGTCACAGAGTTGTTTACATGGTAATCAAGCACACAGAAAGACTTCTGATCCCCAGTCAACGCCATTTTCCTTTACTGCTCTGCTGTTGACATCTTGCGGGTGAACGCGGAACTTTAGAAGTGGACAACTAAACTTTGAGAGTTTACCTTTCATACAATATGTCTCACGATATTATATGTTCATTACATTTCACATAATAAATTTCTGAAAACCTGCACAACATTTTGACTTGCCCTGTATATATTATATATTGCACAATATAAAACTGACAAGGGTAAGAAACAAAAAAAAATAACAACAACAAATAATAACCTATAATTAGATTAAGTAAATGGCTATAAATTTACGTAATAATAGATAAAATAGCTACATATGTTTATGTAATTATTTATTACCTATTAATTCAATTTATAGAATCTATGCAAGGGTTATAAATAAAATACTTAAAATAATCGCAGAAGCAATACCTGAAGAAGAACAAAATGGCTTTAGAATGGGGCGATCAACAACAGATAATTTATTCATATTACAGCAAATATTTGAAAAAAGAAGAGAACAAAACCTACAGACGCATGTTGCTTTTATTGATTTTGAGAAGGCATTTGATCGTGTTGATAGAGATAAGTTATGGAAAATAATGGAAATAAATGGCTACCCCGCAAAATTAATTTATGTCATAAAAAGTTTGTATGTAAAGTCTCAAATTATAATAAATATAGGCACATCAAAGACCGAAGCTATTTTAATAAATAGAGGTGTAAGACAAGGGTGTAGTTTATCACCTACCCCTTTTAATCTATATATTAATGGCATCATCCAAAATTGAAAAAGTATTGTTAATATAGGTATAAGAATGGACCGTTTTAAATATTAAACGTTTTAATATATGCTGACGATGTGGTTATTTATCAAGAAAATGAAAATAATTTTCAGTACGCTTTACATCAATTAAATCAGTTATGCCAAGAATATAATTTCAAAATATCAAAAGAAAAAAAAATGACATTTTGGGGAAACGATCATATAAGATCAAAAACCGTAATAGACAACAAACCTCTGGAACAAGTAACAAATTTTAATTATTTGATTTGTAATTTTACTATAAACACAACTGAAAGAGACTTACGTATGAAACTGTCGAAATTTCAAATGATATGCGGAACTATACATAAAACATTAAAGAATAAAACAAGAAGAGATACTAGATTGAAAAGCATTGGCAGTTCCTGCATTACTTTATGGGAGCGAAACTTGGGTAATGACAAAAAAAACTGCAAAGTAGATTACAAAGCGCAGAAATGAACTTCCTTAGAAGAACAAAAGGCTGCACAAGATTGGATCGGATAAGGAATGAAGATATAAGAACAGAGTTAAATATATATCCATTGGATGAGAAAATCAGAGAATATAGAGAGAAATGGTTTACACACGTGGAGAGAATGAATGTATCAAGATTACCAAGAGCAGCATTCAACTACAAGCCAAGAGGTTCAAGGAATATAGGAAGGCCAGTGAAAAGATGGACAGAACAACTGTGAGGTGGAACAGGCAATTTGCCTAACCCGTGAAGTGAAGAAGAAGAAGAAGAATAAGAAGACCTATTAGTGAGGAAAAAGTTTCACCCAATTAAAGTATTTACCCTCTTACTAATAATCCATATATATTTTTTATACAAGGTTTATACACATCTCAGTTGAAAATTCGTACTAATAAACACCGTATAAGTTGTGCAGTGTGTAATTGGTGTACAACTTTACATGGGAATCGTTATACGTGTCTTCAGCCTTGTTTAAGGATTGTATAACTAGACAAAATGTCGGATTTTAAGATCAACTGATAGTTTTCTTATGATATTGATGAACGTTTCCTTAAATTTAACGCAAAATACAACACTTTAACGACTGTTTGATGGATGTACAGGACATACATAATATTAATAAAGCTCTGGGTAGGAAAATAAAGCATCATAAAATGCCTTTTGTTACACTCATTATCGATTAGCCCTAATAACATTTTAAAATTGAACATTGATTCACAAAAGAATATGTTCTACAATAGTTGCTGTGAGACAAGATTTAACCTGCATGTAGTTTAAATGCTTCATAATATTATTTTAACAAAACTTTCTTGCATCATTAATACATAATATACATACCGATATAAATGTGTATTTAATTATAAAGGTACCATTATTGCAACAAACCACATGTTAGCTTGATAGTCTTGTGGTTAGAGCATTTGACTACAGTCCGTGAGGTCCTAGATTCGATTCCCGATGAAATTGCCGATGGGTTTTTTTTTTTTCGCTTAAAGCGTTATTCTGTTATCGCTAACATTTCCTACTATTTTGAACGTTTTCTAATGCATCTTAAAACACTGCATATAATTCATAATGGGAAAAACTTTTATTAGTTTCCAAGAATTGTTCGAAGTTCTTGACGTTAGATGGCAGCACATTATCTGTGAAACTAATTGTACGTTATATCTGACACAGCCTAAAGAAAAATGTAAATAAATTAAAACACACTTATTTTTTCTACCTCCCCAATTAGGGAATTTCTATTTATTGTTATCTATACTCATTTCTTACACAATTAATCACTAGTTGATGTTTTCTTTCTGTTACAAATTGCGCGTAATATGTTCTGACGTCATAATGACGACGAATATGTGACGTATTGTGTATGGTGGATTATCGTTACATAGCTCCTGTACAACGTTAATTAGTACGGAAATTATAAATGATCTATATAAGGTTTTTACATTGTATAACTAAACAACTGATGAAAGCCTGTATAAGAGATTTTTATTAGTAATACCGTTAGTTAATATAGGTCAAGTTCAGCCTAATAATAGCCCATATATGATGGATAATAATAATAATAATCCATCCATAGTAATTCTGCCCGAAGGCAGGTCCTTCATTGCAATCATAGCATTTTCATGCTATGCTTACAGCTTTACTAGGGAACTGTAGGTGTGGTAGCTTCCCGTTGCTTTCCACACCTGTGAAGGATGATGATAATGATTAGGATGAGGACGATAGCCATATAATTTCGGGGACCGTTTGGGCCTTAAAGTTTTCCTGACATTTGTCTTATAGGTGAGGAAAAACCCAATAAAAACCTCACCGAGAAAAACTGCCCCGAGACCACAGCGGTGGACATAATAATAATAATAATAATAATAATAATAATAATAATAATAATAATAATAATAATAATAATAAGTAATACTCCCAAATAATTAGTTCGTTTTTCTTTAAGAGTGGACAGACAGAATAAAATGGAAAGCATTGTAAGAATTAAAAAGAATCAACCTCATCGGGAATCGAACCTGTGATCTCTTGAATACGAATATAAGGCACTGAGCTAAGCGTTCGCTGGCTTGATGTGCACAAAATAATGTTCTTCATTGGAGGAAGGGGAACGTATTGTAGCTCTATTGTGCCATTAGTTAACTCGTGTGAAACGCGCGTTAAAACTTCGAGATCAAGAGGCCGCTCGATTGTTTTTTATTTAATTTCGGTTAAGTGTACATAATACATATACCTGGCATTTTGAAGGAAAATAAATAGTTAGGAGTCTTGCGTAGACAAATGCGAATGGAGATTTATTGGCCTGTGTCTGAGCGAACAACGTGGTCAAATGCCAAATTAAAGTAAAAATTGCAATCTACATAATTAGATTTTTAAAGAAGATATGCACAATGCTCTAAATTAGACAAGATCAGAAACAGTATGATCCGAGAAAAAATTGACTATAATGAAACAATTATACAATTTGTGGGAAATAAACAATTACAATGGTTTGGACACGTGAAGAGGATGAATGAAGATAGATTGCCAGTTAGGAGTTTGGAGTGGATTCCAACGGAAGAAAAGTAGAGGGAGATCTAAGAACTTACAGATAGAGGAAATTGTGAATTTTATAAAGGACAGGGGAATGCAGGATTGTGACTGGAAGGAAAGAGATGAAATGGAGGAAGAGAATCAGAACGTAATAAAGGTCACAGGAAGATGTAGAATTTAAAACATGTTAAAATAATAATACATTATAAAACATAATTGAGAAACTCTGTAAATAAAAGGCCTATAATATCATTTGTGTGGTCACTTTTCAGTTCTATAAACAGCTTCTCATTGAATATTCTTTACTTTAGTAGTGGAATCTGATTGTCTCTATTATGTAATTGTTAGCGTGTCTGACTGGAACCCCAGGGGACCGGGTTCAGCTCTTAGCGACGCCACAAAAAACTGTCTTTGACTATAGGGTCTGGAATGGAATCCACACAGTGTCGCAATAAAACAAGGGAGTATTTGATATGAGAAATAGCGAAATCTAGTTAAGAAGACTGAAAATAAGCCTCAGAAATGATGTCTCGCTAACCACGTGACTTCCTTAAGGGTCATTTGTTAACCATTGATAGTAACTATTTCAATCGGCCTTGGATCTCCTGGTCTGTTGTACCAAGGATTGTTCATTGTCAATTATAATCTCAATCTGAGCACACCAACGTTTAAAAAATATTTAAATTAATTCATGAAAAACGCGCAATTAAAATGCCAATTCATAAGATACATTATCTCTACCATAGGACTCTTTATTGGTAAAATTAACACATACGACAGAGAAGTCAAAACTGAATATTCTGAGACGTGAATTACTGATAGGAAATAATGATTTCACCCACTAGAGATTTTGAACGATTAATAGTATTATAATTATAGCATTATTATTATTATTATTAATTTTCCAATAGTCAACCTATTTTGGTCCCGATGGACAGGTGGTTGTCGTACTTGCCTCTAATTTCGTAAGTCTATCCAAATATCTCTTCCCAATCTGTCGGCAATTCATTATCTTCTTTGATAATCATTTCTGTCATTATGTCAACATGATCTTTCCATTTCGATGTTTCTTTTATTTTTCAATAACTGAGAAAATATTGAAATCTCATATAATTAATTTCTTATTTTATCAGCCTTAATGCATTCTCTAAAGTTCTCATAAATTTCATCTCTGCAGATTGTATAGGCTACATGTTTTTTTTTTTTTTTGTTATTCTTCACGAATCGGAACCTTACATAAGAGTAGGCATAGCCATACTATTATTATTATTATTATTATTATTAATTATTATCTTGGTGCGAGACACCAGAAGGTCATTAGCCAACCAACTACATTCATTTGTGACATTTAAACTACAGAGACAGACAATTATCTAGCCCGCTTAGGGACATGTGATTAGTATGTCGGGTCCCTTAGCCGTTATAACGGATTTTCTCAACTTCAAGTCGCTAGTTATTATAGCTGCAAAAATTCTTCAAGATGCTGGTCACATAATAACAATTCCAAGAGAAAATTTCTTCCCCAATGGGGATTCAAACCAAGCTCTGGACCAAGGCTTGATGCCTTAAACCGCTCGACTACGGCGTGGGACTTAAATATGACATCATAACCCCCTTAATCGTTCAAAAACGTATGGAATTTAAAGTATTTCCAACCCTGTTTGCTCATATCAAAATTATCTATACTACTATTTTACTATTTTCATTTGATTCGAGATGTTATGGGGATATACATTATTAGAAAATAATATATAGGATACACCATTCTGCTTTTCATTACACATTCCTGTAGAAGTTCTGAGAAACATTATATTTTCCACACTTTAGTTGTGCAAGTAAATCTAAGAAATAAAAACATAGATTAAAGGAAGTGAGCAAACCAGAAATCAATTTCATACTTAAATCTGGTCACACTCGTTTTAAAATGGGGGGGGGGACTCACGTTTTCGTGCTTGAAGAAACACAGCATCTTGAGTTCGCGGAAAACGCGTTTGGAAGACACCAGCGACTGGAAGACGTTTGGCAACTTCTTGAGAGCGACTCTCCTACCATCTCGAGGATCTGTCACCGCCCTGGAAACAAGAAAATACTCACATCAGTCATCAAAACAAATCCTTATATAATTCCTTTAGTCTAAACCTTTTCTCTACGTTTTAAAATTACTATTAACTTCATTTTTAAATTTCTTAAAATCAAGCTCTAAGAAATAGTGTTTTAATTTTGTTTACTATATATATATATATATATATATATATATATATATTATCTCATATAAGAGTAGGCACTTATGTGTTCCACGTCTTTCAGGGCTTATAGAGGCATGACCTACAGGAAACGATTTTGAGTCTGAATCAAATAAGCAATACATACTTTTTACCAATTAAGGACATGGATACCTCCCCGGATAAGTGGTCAGCTCAATGTCGTGCCAATTTTGAGACAGCACTAACATTGAAGAGTAGACACAACAATCACTCATACTTTCTAAACAAGGCGAATATGATATGAGTAATTATGATGCCCAGATGACTTTCGGGGACTATTTGTGGCTAAAGTTTCGTGGAATGTCCTAGAGATGAGGAAAAATCCCAGGAAAAAACCTCGCCCAGGAAACTTCGCCCGACCGGGGATCGAAGCCGACACGCTTGGACCATAATAAGAATCTCATAAAATAAAATACCTCAAATACAGCAAAGTAGAAATATTTAATGTGATTTTTCGTACTTCAGTTTTATTAAAGTGAGCAATATAAAATAATTAATAGTGTCGACGCTTTGTTTCAGTACGCTATATATATATATATATATATATATATATATATATAATTCTATTAGTAACATCGAATTTCTTGTATTATGTTTAATTTATATTTTCAATTACTGATAAACCTGCTGCTAGAGGAAAAAAAGTATATCAGTTCCGTAAACTTCTCTCATTTATCTATGCGAGATAAAAAAAAGTAATGTTATAGCCAGAGGCAGGTGTGTAAAAGATAAATATTAAAGCTGTACGTTTCAAATAACGTTACAGTTAATTCATTTATGGTTTTATTTTCCTTTTTTATTTTTTATTCAAAGAATCGTCATAATCACGATCTGTAATAGTTCAATCTGTTAAACACTTGAGAAAAAATTGTTTGATTATAGGATTTAAGAATAGCTCACTGGATAACAGATGACAAAAAAAAATAAACTTCTTGAAAGATATATGCTAAATACCAAAATTAAATAAATAGAAAAATTAACTGAATCTGATGCTATTAATTACATAAAATAAATACAGCTCAATCAAATCAAAATGTCGGTAAGGCTACCTACGTATTTACATACGTACTGTTCACACACTGTGACACTATAGTCCTTGTAGAAACTTGGCAGTCTTACATACGTCACTCCGTATTTCCCTATCCTTAGTTTGTTTCCTTCGTCGTTCGACCCACATTCATCTTACTTCCCTTTTCAAATGTACGTATGCAACTGCGGGTGTATAGTTCGTATAGATGTTCAGTGGTTTGCGTATATTTTTCTACAACGATGCTAATTTATGACCCCTGGAAATGAATTCTCACGGCTGTAACTTCCCATCCGAAGAAATTTTATCTTCACCCAAACAATTTTATGAAAACTTATCCAGAATATAACCCTCAATCTTGGATCTCAAGGCAGTTTTGCAATTTCCAGACCACTGGGTTTGACATTTAATCTAGGCATATAAGCCTGCTTTAGAGAAATGTATAGACCCAATAAACTTCTGCCTATCCTCTAGTGAATAGGATCTCCAGGGAAGACACCCAATGTAAAAAAAAAATAGGAAACATATTTCGACGCTCTAGAAAAAATGGTAATCGGAGGGCAATAAGGGCACCTACCGACCCACTGAACCATGCAACCTGTTGAATAAAATTTATTTTTCGGTATTTATATATAAATATTAACTTGATTATTAGATATCTTATTTCATTTATCTGATTTTTTTAAATTACTCAGAACTTCATAACATACATTATTTTTCAAGAAAATAGACTGTATTAATCTGAATGTATCTAAATGAGTGATCCCATTACGGGTCTTTAGAAGAAGCCCATTGGGATAGCAAGAAGGTAGAGATTCAACCGTTCGACACAATCGGTACAAGATGTCAACCGGTTGTCACGGCCGCCTTTACCCCAGAATGGTATGCATTTCCTTTAAGGCTGAGTCTGCCCCGGGTCCATGGCCATTATGCCGCTAGATTTAGGCCAATTTAAAAATTCTGCCCCCAAAGGAAACTGAATCCTCTATCTTCCGGCTTGTAGCATAATTCCTTAACCAACTACACCACGTAGAGCACCGATTGATTGATTGATTGAATGATTGATCTGTAAGCCTATCGCTTCGCGAGCCTAGCCCGGGTGACAGTGTTTTAATAAACAGAACATAAATTGCTACAAAATAAAATCAGTACAATAAAAATGCATTAAATTACGTAAATATATTAACATATCATTATGCAATCAGTAGATTCCATGGCGCGACAGGCCTAGAAGTCAACAAAGTAACTACCATACGGCTGCTGGCCTCACATCCACATGTGTCAATCGCAGAGGTAGACGAACATCTAGTCAGTGTAGGGGTGACATGTGGTCACCATATCGAGTCCCCAGTCGTTATAGTTGGTTTTCTCAACCTAGAACCGCTACTTATTGTAGCTACCCAAATGCCTCACGATGCTGGGTGGGCACCGATCCCGTACTGGCCGAAATACCATGAGAAAATATCTTTCCCCATGAAGACTCGAACCAGCGCAAGTCCCTTAGCTCTGCGCCAAGGCTTCCTGCCTTTACCACTCGGCTACGGCGCGGGACGCAATCAGTAGATATAATCCATAAATGAATTAAACCTATTACACCTACCATAATTCACATTTCAATTTTAACATATGACTTCAATTTACTATTATAGTACATTACTAAATATCCATCTGAAAACTAGTATTGTTATAATTAGGATAAAGTCTGATAATTTGGCGATATTATTTATTTCATAATATACTGCTACATTTTAAAACTCTATATTGTTTGTTAAGAACAGAAATTGTTTTCGAACCATTTTCTTTTTTAAAAAAGTGTACGATTTTAGTCAACAAAGTAACTCATAAACCGAGTCAGTGTTTACTGGTTTACTCAGTAATTCGGAGAATAAAGTGGTGCTGCAGTATGGTAAATACTGACTTAGGTTAGAGTGAAACTAAACAGTTGCGAAATAATGTAAAGATATATGGAAAAAAGAAACCTAAAGCCATCGTGTCAAAAATATCAATAACAAAATTTTATATAAATATATTTTAATTCAATTTTAATCTTATTTGTCTTGTTTTTATCACTTTTACTGTATCTGTAGTTTTAATTGGACTTTTTTTCCCCTCTCGTTCACCTATTTTTCATCTGTTTTACATTTTTTCTAATCTTTTTCTTCATTCACACATATAAACCGAAGGACACGACACACACCCAGTCCCAAGGTGAGATTTAAAATCCCTTACCCCGCCGGAAATCGAACCCGGGTCGCCGGAGTGGAAGGTAGGGACTCTACCGACTACGCCACAGCGACGGACTTTTATTTTCCATTTTTAAACCCTACAACTTTTTTTTTCTTTCAGAAACAAGGAATAATCTACCTTAAAGCATTGCCTTATTTTACGGGATTTTAAACATATTACAAATAAGGAGTAAAAATATTTTTGGCGTCTGCTTCCGTGTCTTTATAAACAATTACTTCAATAAAATATACCATTAATTTTTCTTCAAATAGAAAAAAATTATTGGCAACAACATCACGTTTACAGTATATTGTGTTTTCGCTTTATTTAATTTTTGTGGGGATGTATTGCAGTAAGATCGTTATAGGTTACTTCCGAGTTTATAAAATAAATAAAACTTAATTTCAAATAAAGAAACATAATTTCCATCACTCCCACAAAAAATACTTTATTTGGTTTACATAGGCCTACATACATATCCATCCATACTAATTCTGCCCGAAGGCAGGTCCTTTACTGCAATCATAGCATTTTCATGCTATGCTTGCAGCTTTACTAGGGAATTGTAGGTGTGGTAGCTTCCCGTTGCTTTCCACACCGGTGAAGGATGATGGTGATGGCCATATGATTTCGGGAACCGTTTAGGTCTTAAAAGTTTTCCTGACATTTGTCTTACACGTGAAGAAAAACCCCGATAACAACCCAGAAAAACTGCCCCGACCGGGGATCGAACCCGGGCCCGCTGCGTGACAAGGCAGCACGTTACCTCGAGACCAAAGCGGTGGACCTACATACATATACTGATCTTTAAATAAAATAGGCTTACATATGTCTAAACAGAAAATGTAAATGATAGATATCTTACAGTATATTATTATAAGTTATTTGTGTTACAAGGAATGAAAGGTTTTTAACAAATAAGTCGTTCACTGCTGAAATGCAGCTGACAGCAGGAATTTCGAAACGAATACAACACATTTTCAGTTCTTTTTAAACTCCAAGCACGATAGGCCTTGAAGGCCCTAGGCCTACCAGCCGGCTGGTGGTCCTACGTCCACATGTGTTATTCATAGAGGTAGACGATAAGCCAGTGTAGGGGAGACATGTGGTCAGCATGCCGGGCCCCCAGCCGTTAGAACTGGTCTTCTCAATCTGGAGTCGCTACTTATTGTAGCTACCCAAATGCCTCACGATGCTGTGTGGGCACCGGTCCCATACTGGCCGAAATTCCATGAGAAAAATTCCTTCCCCTATGGGGACTCGAACCAGCGCAAGTCCCGTAGCTCTGCTCCAAGAGTTCTTGCCTTAAGCAATCGGCTACGGCGCGGAACCTTTCAGTTCTTGCAAGGTAAAAAGAAAATATTATGTCGAATCTGTTTTAATAAATGTATATTACAATAGCTTATAAACAAAAGGGCACCGCTAAAAAAATGATCATATTGAACCGGCTCGCAAGTAATGTCGAGATACTTGCAAGATCAGAGAAAAAAAAAATCCGTATTATGTCGATTTATTTACTTTTTATTAGCAAATATTAGCATGTACTGTATATAACTATTCAAAAACTGATAAAAACAACACTCTTAAAATATGCTTACTATTTCAAAATAAAATTCGAACAAAAAATAAAAGCTAAAGGTAAAGTGATCCCACTACAAGTCTCGGAAGATTTTAATATTGCGGGAGGTTAGTATTCTCACCTTTCTAAATATTGGCACGAGATACCAGTCAGATTGTTACCTTCGCGTGACGGCCTTCTTTATCCCCAGAACATGCATAGGGGCAGAATCGACCCTATGACAAATAGTGCCACCAGAAACATTAGGCCAGTTTAAAAATCCTGGCCCCATCGTGAATCGACCCGTGATATTCGGTTAGTACTTAACTCATTGTCTTAACTAAGGGTGGTACGGCGCGGCGTGCCTCTACGAATCAATTAACGTATCCAAAATAGCTTATATGCCAACAAAAAATCATTTGTATAGGAGTTAAGAATATGTAATCGACAATTTTGCATTAAGCCACTTGCAAGAATGAAATAAATGAAAACAGTTTCAATTAAGTATTGGCAATTAAAATAAAATGCAAATTGTATCATATTTATATTAAAGATACATTTTTGTTACATGAAATCGTTCATTTTATATAGTCTAGGCCTATAATGAAATAAGTACTATGAAATGAACTTACTTTTTACGTCCACATTTTTTTTACTGAGAATACATAGCACTGTAATGTTCCATTATTCAGCATATTTGTGAAATCGTAAAGTACTGAAATGAGACATTTTTTAGTGTTCTGTCCTAAGGCAGGTCTTTCACTGCAATCATAGCATTTTCATGCTATACTTTGCAGCTTTCCTAGGGAATTATTATGTGGTAACTTCCCGTTGTTTTCCACATCGAGGGATGATGATGATGGCCAGATGATGTTCGGGGACTTTTTTAGCCTCAAGCTACCTGACATTTGTCTTACAGGTGAGGAAAAACCCCGGAAAAAATCTAACCCAGTAAGCTTGCCCCGACCGGGAATCGAACCCCGGCCCGCTGCGTGACAAGGCAGCATGACATGATTTTATATATATAAGCTTTTTTTTTTGTTTTTTAGTAATAAAAAGAGCAAATTAATTGAACAATAATTTAAATTAATGTCTCAGGAGAACATACGAGTAATTAGGGAATCAAAAAACTATTCAAATTTGTTCTTTCAGGGATCAAAGCTAGTCTGATTGGACTATACAACCTGTGATGGGAAATGACTGCACCCTATAGCATTAGGAGCCCCAAAGCAGCCACGCGCAGACATAAACTCATCAACCCCCCAATCTATATCCGCCCCTCTTCCAGTATGGCAGGGCTTATTCGCCCTATGAGACCTGGAGGCTTTCCGCCAGCATCCTGAAGGGTTCGTGTCTGAATATAGTGGATCAAGCAGTCGGCAATCCTAGTAATGAGGACAGCACACAGCCCACAGTATATCTTAAGGTGGGAATATGCTTAAGGAAAAATTTTAATAAAATTATTTATGCACTGAACAATTTGGTTCAGACGATAGGATATGTTGGAAGTTCTGAAGTCGACTAACTTGACTGTGGTTTTTCTAGTGGTTTTCCTCAGTTATCAAGGCAAATGCTTGGTTGGAATATCCTTCCCTTGATACATTTCACCATTAATCTCATTTCATGTATCTGTGAAACTTATTATAAATAAGACATTTAAACTATCTCACTGACAGGGACTATCGAACCCTATGTTGAGCTAATATTTTCCAGTCATTCCTTGTAATTTATAATTCACCTCCCTCAAATCATTATTCTCCCACCTTTTTCTCGACCTATCTACTGGACGTTTTCCATTTGGTTTTCTTATATCCCTATGAATAGATTCAATAACAATTAAAGGGCTACTAGTATTTCCGAACGCATACCATAAACACAATATTGCCGAAGATATTCAGGCGATTCGAAATAAAATTTGAAATAAAAATGTGTTTCCCTCATTCATTTGCCTAATACGGTTAAAACCTGAGCGAACAAGGACCAACAAATTTTAGTATCTTATTTTATATTTGACGGAGGTACGCCTACTAATGTAGTTAAGGCAATATTGTTACAAACCGGAAGTTAGCTAGATCGATTTCCGATGGAGTCAGATTTTTTAAACTGACCTAGACCTTCTGGCAAAATCATGGCCCTAGGGTGAATTCGGCAACTAAAAAAAAAATGAGTACCAGACGATGTGAACCATGACGTAGAGGTGGTCGTTACGCATACGACTGACATCTTGCGCCGATACATTGTGAACTTAACTACCCCAAGGGCCTCCTAAGAACTGTAGAAGGAACACTTTACTATGCGTTTTCTTTAGGTGCCGTAAATCTAAGAAACGGATCGCGATTTTATTTTCTTTCAAAGAGATATATCGACCTATTCTTAACTTTCAGGTCTTAAAAATATCCAGTTACTCATGAATCTCGAATTCTGAACCAAGTACAAAAAATGCCGGGACTCATTACGAGCCTGTTTGAAAAAAAAATCTATATTGAGTTTCAATATTTTTAAAAGATGAAAAAATAATACAGAGGGATGTTCCAAACTCTCTGTTTAGCAAGAACATAAACTTGGTGACAGGAACATTTTTTTTAATGTGGGCGTCGGGTTAATTTTCAGGATCAAGCCTGCACATTCCTGCACGCCACAATGACCAACTTCCTGCAGCGGGGACTGCCGAGAGCATTGACATGGCTGCGGGCGTCATTCCTCATTATCTGGATTCTCCGCTTAATCGATAGTGCCTAGTCCCAGTCAAAATACTAATGTGGACTACATTTTCCCAAATTATAGTTTTTGAAAAAACCTTTGTGGAAAATTGCGTGGATGCATGCAATTCCTAATATTTATAATTTAGGCCAATAATAATAATAATAATAATAATAATAATAATAATAATACTGCGTTACGACCTAGGGAGAGATAGAAGGAATCAATGTGAATTCGGAACAGGCGAATCGCCTAAAGCTTTGAAGTGAAGAAGATGATGATGATGAATACTGCAATTATTGTAAAATACCGTCTTATTCTTATTTAACTTCTCCTCTTTAGGTATTTTACGTGTCCAATGCCAATCGGGCCTTTGAGTGAGACAATTTGTCGGAATAGGATGTTTAAACTTTCAATCACATAATACTTTTTTGGCCACACAAGGCCATGGAGAATTATTCGGAAAGAGGGAACAGCTCAATGCGAGACATCCTCCAAAAGAGCACGAAAATTTAAGAGCATATTCATATTCATACAAGGAGAATATGAAAGGATGATTATGATGGTCAAATGGTGATCGGGGACTATTTAGGGTTTACAGTTTCCTGACAGCTGTCTTACAAAAGAGGATATACTCCGGAGAAAAAAAAACTTCAAGCAGAAAACTTGTCCCACCCAGGGATCGAATATGGGCCCGCTGCTTACGAGACAACGATCTTATACCGAGACCACAGCGGTGAATAAAAAAAATAATAATAACAACAACAACAATAATAATAATAATAATAATAATACTATGATTCCACTACAAGACATGTAGGCTCATAGAGTAGTGGGGGGTTAAAGGCTTCATTCCGCTTTTCCAAACAACCAGCACGAGTATCAGCCCTGTGTGACAGCCGCCTTTACCTACAGCAATTTCTGGTAGTCATTTCAATTAGAAGCTGAATAGACTCCAGAGCCATCATTCTACCAAAATATTTAAGCCTGCGCGGACATAAGCTCTCCATGCATCCCTATCGTAAGCTAATGATTTCCAATTACTCCCTGTGTATTCTACTTCCCTCAAATCTTGGTTAATGTTAATACTCATTCTTGGCCTACCTACTGGTCGTATTCCTCCTGGTATTTCTACAAGGAGTTTCCATAGCCCTCTTTCATTTCTAATTCGTGCCAGTAGTCCTTCCCATCATAGTCTTACTTACTTACTCACTGGCACTATCGAACCCGTAGGTTCATGGCCGCGCGGACATAAGCTCTCCATACATCCATATCCTGAGCTAATGCTTTCCAATCATTCCCTGTATAATCTACTTCCCTCAAATCATAGTTAATGTTATTCTCCCACCTCATTCTTGGTCTACCAACAGGGCGTTTTCCCTCTGGCTTTCCTGCAAGAAGCTTCCATGCAAGTTTTTCATTCCCCATACGTGCAACATGTCCTGCCCATCGCAGTCAACGATACTTAACTGTTCTGATTATATCTGGCTTCCTATAAAGACCATGTAGTTCTTTGTTATGTAGTCTTCTCCATTCACCTGTCTGTTTATCTCTCTCTGGTACAAAAAAATTCCTAAGTACTTTATTCTCAAATACTTATAATCTCCTTTCCTCCCTTAAAGTTAGAGTCCATGTTTCGCACCCATATAGTATAACTGGTAGAATAATAGTTATATATTTTTTTAGTTTAACGTTTTTGAAAGGAGTTGGGACATCAAGAGTCTCTGTAATGCATAATAGCACGCATTTCCAGAATTGAGCCTATATTTAATTTCTTTGTGCATCTCATTCCTATTTATGATTATTGTTCCTAGGTATTTGAATTCAGCCACTTCCTCAAAATTTCCCTTATTTGTCATTAGCTATCTATGAGACTTAATTATTCATATTAGATCTAGCTTCCAATAAAGATCATGTAGTGCACTGATCTTCTCCATTGTTTAATTCCAGCCCCAATTACCCAATAGTGTGTGCGCTATGGACCTTAGTATCTCTTCGCTATCGCCCAATATTACTACATCATCAGCATCAACTAACAGCTTATTAATACCATTGAGTTGTATGCCTTCTTCATCCTCCTTGCTTTAACTCACTGTGAATTTCGAAAGTATCTGAAAACTGTTTGTACTCATTCTCCTATGAAATTAATATCAGAAACTATCCTAGAATCGGAAAATAACCGCTCTAGATCCTTCTCTCAGTTCTTCTCATTCAACTTCATACATATATAGCCGGTTAATGATAGATTAACTTTACATATACATCATCACCATCTTCTTGTGTAACAATTTTCCACGATAACGCAGGAGCTTTACAGTTTGTCTGTCACCTTGTTTCAGGATCAGTGAATTATCTTGATCGCTTCCTGTCACGTGGTATCCAGTCAAGGTTTATTTTTGTACGCCGATTGGCATTTTTTTCTGACACCATTAGCCCACTGTCTCTTGAATTAATTTCTTTTTGAGATAACAACTATTCCCTCCTGTCATCTTCCTTCTTCTTAACTTCACGGGCTAGGCAAAATGCCTGTTCCGCCTCACAGTTGTTCTGTCCATCTTTTCACTGGCCTTCCTACATTCCTTGAACCTCTTGGTTTGTAGTTAAATGCTGCTTTTGGTAACCTATCATCTTCCTTATCCATGAAATTATTTTTCTATTTTTGCTGGTTATTTCTAGCAAAAATTTCTCCATGCTTGGCTGTATAGTCTAGTCTGTTAATGACTAATATCTGGCCATGCAAGTGTCCATGTCTCTGATTCCTATGTCAAAATTTGAAGAATACACTAATTGACTTTTTTTTTTTTTTGCTTCAGCTACATTGAAATTTTACTTATATTTAAATATGTGTATACGCATATGTCTGTGTATGTATTTGCCTGTGAGTGTGCGTGTGTGTATGTGTGTATATATATATATATATATATATATATATATATATATATATATGTGTGTGTGTGTGTGTGTATGTGTGTGTGTGTGTGTGTGAAAATACACCAAATATCATTATCATCATCATCCTGACAGACCATAGTCCTCGAAGGACTGTTACGATCTACTGAAGTTTCCCCCCACCTCTTCATAGGTCGTCCCAATGTACACCAAATGTAATTTATTATCTCTCTCCTTCATTCCCTTTGTTTACTCTCTCTCTCTCTCTCTCTCTCTCTCTCTCTCTCTCTCTCTCTCTCTCTCTCTCTCTCTCTCTCTCTCTCTCTCTATCTGTCTTGTACAAACTATCATTTACCTCATATATATATATATATATATATATATATATATATATATAAACACACTGCGCTGCTACGCCTAAATAAATTAAAATTAATGTGCTTTTGCGTTTTTAATAAGTAAATGGAAATATTTATATCCTAATTATTTTTAGATACCCCGTGCGGTTATCCGGAGTTGCCCGGGAATCTACTCAACACGATCTTCTTGGCATATATGAGATAGAAGGCAAAAATTAATGTACTTCTTATGATTAATTGAATAAGTGATATAAAAATAATTATAAATGTATATCGTTATTATTTTAAGATTCCTCGTTCTGATATTATTGGCATAAATGAGCTAAAAGACAAAATTCGCTATTGTGAGTCATCCGTAAAAGAATACCCGCTATGCTTGCACAGGGATATATGTACTTGTCTCGATCTTCTTGGAATCAATGAAAGACAAAAATGGTTATTGTGAGTTATCCTTAAGAGATAAATATATGCTGTCGCGGACTTTTTTGTAGAGCTTTTTGAGATTTTCAATTCTGTGTACATTAATTTTGTGTATTTGTTATGGTTTAGGCAGCGCAAGCAATTTAAGCGTTCAAAGAGCTACTTTTTTCACGTTTTCCACTACAAAGGGCGATTTTTAAGAGTGTGGGAGTTGAGTATCACAACCCTCTTATAGCTTATGTTCATCCCGGGAATCTCCTGAACATTTTGCAAAAAGCCCCATCACAATCAGATCAACGGTATGACCGCGCATAAAGTACGAACAAACAAACATACATACATACATTCATTTTTATATATTAGATACATTTACGTGTTTCATATCTCCTAGATCATACGGCAAGGCACGTCACGAGAGAGTTTTAACTCTGGCATACATGCATACACAAGGACCTCCCCGAATGAGTGTCAGGACCAACTAGGAGATAACACGATCATTTAAGACTACGGAAACCAATCACTATATTCGTACTTAATAAGATGAATATGAGATGGTTGATTTGATAGTCACGTGGTGTTCGCACACTTTTTTGAAAGTTATACCTATAGCCTACCCGACCGCCGTTTCTCCGGCTCTGAAGTTTAGGTTGTACGAGGTGTAAAGGGAGAACTCTCCCTCTAATGCCAATAAGGAAATGGTTGTAGTGAGAGTGAACGTTTGTCACAACCAATCACTGCTCTTGACGCAGCTATAGCGCGCTATTAAGGTTTGAAATTGCTGAGATGTTGTCAGCTGTATGTCTGCTAACCGCATACATAAAGCGGCCACTACCACTGAATATCCATATCGGCAACATTGTCGTGAAAACGTCAAGGCCGGAGAATCAGTGGCTGCAGTTTAGTGTCTTGAAATTTGTCTTTCATAAAAAAACAACTCGACCAGGAAAGAAATTCGTCGGAGATCGAATAATTTATTATCTTACTTTGATGTGTCTCGCTACAATTCAGGAATTAAAAAATTATATATATATATATATTTATTTATTTATTTATTTATTTAATGAGATTAATATTGGTTATCTATTGTGATATGAATATATGTGCCTGTTCTATATGTAATGTACAGTAATTCTATGAATATAATGACAATCCAATTACTTTCATAGAAAGTTTCAACAATTTCATTGTAACATTATAGTGTGTCAATATTCACATTATGAAGTTTGAAAAACGACATGTGATGGCCACATGCACGATTTTATCAAACTGAACTGATACGATATCAGCCGTTTGCCTTGAATCATCTGAAATTCACACAAAAACTTGCAAAAAAGATTTACACAGCATGCCTATTAGTTTGATTAAAAAAGACACATTTCATATGAATTAAAATAAAGTGTCCAATAATCGATCATAATCATATCAACAGGATGGAAAATGGCAAACTCTTTATGTTATTATTACAGTATTAGTTAGAAGGAAATACAATTGCAGGAAAACCTACAAGAAGATAGGAAGATTGTTTTAAAACTTCCTGATACCGGAACAGGCCTAATCCACGAAGAAGATGCTACAATCTATTAAAACAATATCTTGCTTTAAACTGGCTGTTAGGGAATCATCATCATCATCAATGGCTCTATAATCCAATGTGGTTTCTAGCTTTTGAGAAATCATAGATTTAATGAACATCTTCGTAAAACTTATTCCGCAGCATTTGCTATAATTTTGTTCGGCTTACACGCGGTACTTATAAATAAGATCAGATATCACCATTTTAAATATTTATATTTTTAATTCCATACAATATTATATATTTTTATTGTACATGGTCTCTCTCATTAAGGCTACAAAACAAACCAAGTATTTTAAGATAAGAACCCAAGACGAATATTCGGTCCCATAAGGGATCAAAAGAAAAAAAAGCACATGTACAATTTTCCTTAAAATATTCATTTAATTTGTCTCTAAAATCTGTTTCGTCCTACATTCACCATCTCTTGTCTCAGAAGCATTGGTCGGTGTTGGTGAATGATTGCTTTATAGATTCTTATCTTGGTATCCTTATTTAATATTTGCTTTCCATAAAGTATCGTTAGTGTATCTCGCTATTCTCCCTACTTGATTAAGTTTGACTATTTAACTCATGCCCCAAATGGGAGTCAATGACCAATCACGTTTCAATGATTTCTGTATTACAACCAATCAGAGACGTGTTTCACGAAATAATTATCAACGTTAGGATTATCATATATTAAGCAAAGCTCCTCCTTTTTAATATTCTGAACAGGTCTGACCGTTATTTTGCAGTGACTGAGCCTATAACAAATACGGCTACCAGATTGTATATAATAGTGCTTACATGTCAACATTTGTAGCAATTGATTATACCACCAAAAAAAGAAACCACTGTTTGCACTTTCTTAAATGTATACGACATCAAAAATGAATTAATATACAGATTGATGTGTTTCATTTTTTCTCCACTAGAGAGCATTCTTACAATATTGCGTTCCTTTGGCAATAATAGTATGATCTGGTTGCAGTGATAAACAAAAGAAGCAGTAGAAGCGTAGGCTACCTATCGTTTCTCATTAGTTTTCAAACATCACCGTTTACTTTAAATATAAAAATATTTTTAAATAACTGTAGTTAAATAATGATTTGTGAGTAAACAGCTTTATTTTATTCGTTAAATAGTCCTAACAAATGCCACTCTTGATTTCCAAATTCTCTAGATAAATTCACTCCTCACTTCGTGAGTCGTGAATTTATCGATAATTTGGAAATCACTCGTGGCATTACTTATGATAAGCAACTTCATTCTGCAGAGTTCCCCATCTAGTTATCCCAACACCCGATATTTTATTGTCATTACTTGCTCTGTTATGTTTTTATTTTCTAGTTCAACTTACTTCTGGTTCAATGGAATGTATTTATGGTCATTGATATTTTCCTATTGTACTTTCGACAATGAAGATATAATCTACATATTCTCTGCAAGTCATCTTCAGTATCCGCCATCAGAACATCTGTATCATAGCATACAACATTAAGGTCCTCAGCATCACATATATTAATTATTGAACAAAAACAGTACTATTAGATCGTCTATATTGTCACCTACTATGAATAATTACGTTTATATTTTAAGATATATCCTGACTCTGGGGGAAGGTAGAGAGAAAAAGAGAGAAACTTTTGAAAAATACATTCATCAATAAAATGGAAAAATAACATTACAGTGTTAATGCCGTCATATCACTATTATTTGTTTACTATGGCTACACCGATTAATATAACCTTAAAGGCATATGCCGTTCTTACTATGTTCGCGCCCACTACCAGCAGGCGCCCGGACAAGGACACGTCAATGTCACTATCTCCTCCCTTCATATTACATCACTCACTCACTCCCTCTTCATATTAGCGGTCTTCATACACAACCAGGAAATGAAAGGCAGCGATTGGTCAATCACAGTAACTGTGAGGAACCCTCTTAATGCCAATACTCCAAGCATGCGTAGATCGAGGTAAATTTAGAATTTGTAACCCTATAAGCTATGAGTTACAGGAATGTAGGGATTTAAGAACACTATCTCTTATAGATCGTAGGACGGAAAGTGTGGATCCATGTTCTCCACATTTGAAAAGTTTCTGAAAAATGACGTAATGCAAAACTGTACGAAAATGTTTATTTGTAAGCTAAGTTTAAAAATTAACAACGTCGAGGAGAATTTCGTACCCGTATTTTGTAAATTTAAAAGCAAAACACTGACTTCTAAATGGAGGAAAAATCTCAAATTGATACCGTCATAAAATCAACACAACAAGAAAACACTTTCAATTACATCGGTTCCAATCTGTTTTACATAATTCCAAGAGATACAGATACCAATTTCCAAAAGTTTTTTTTTTTCAAATTACAGTCAACATTAAAAAAAGTTCCGACAAGAGTCGATTTTGAAATTCTTTATTAAAGTATGGCAACTCCCAACTTAAAAGCAACGAAGCTGATATAATAACATTTAATCTCCCTTGCATAAGTTATTTTTTTTTTTATTTTTATTTTCCCAGAATCTTCATACTCAGGCTTTATGATTATTTCTTTAATTCCATGGCATGGCAGGCCTAGAAGGCTCTTGGCCTATCGCCGGCTGCTGGGCTCACATCCACAGAGGTGGATGATGAATCAGTCAATATAGGGGCTTAAATTATACAAGAAAATTTATTCCCCTTGAGGACTCCGACCAGTATTAGTCTCATAGCACTACACCAAGGCATGATGCTTAAACCGCTTGGCAACGGCGTGGGATGAGTTTTTTTTTTTTTTTGTCTAGGTGTTGACAACAAACCTACGACTTCAATTCCCTTCCGAAGGAAACCATACTCATAATTTTTACGCACTTAAAAATCCATCAGCTCCGAATGGGTTTGAACTCATGATTCTAGGACGTGTTTGGTAACCATACATCTACTGTGTCCGATAGCTTTTGCTCAAAACAAGTTCTGCAGAGACAGTTTTCAAATTCTATACGTGATGGCTATACAAAACATAGCTCTGAAATATAGACGTTGATCCCCAGTCAAATGAAACAAATAGAAGCTGCTGATTATAGCCTGTATTGTATTGTAAGCCCATGTTTTCCCTTTAGAGAGATTTATGCGCTCTTCCCCTACAGGGAAGTATTTGAATCATACTAATTTAGTTACACTTGTTTTCGTATATATGTCATTGTGAGTGGTCCGTGGTCAGCGTTCCGCCTCATACTGACATCTAGGAAACCAAGGTAGTACTAGGACGGGAAAAATCGGTAAATTTTGCTTAGAGGCCTTTTCATTCAGGCTTAAGGATTTTTTACGAGCCTGAAAACCTTCAGACTCGGGACCCACGGTTTAAAGTCCCTCCCGGAGGACTTGCTCCTTGGATTTTACCGTCCTAAAAAATCCATTGACCCCGGCCGGTTTTGAACCCGCGACCCTCGGGACCAGAGGCAAGGAGCATAACCACTAGTCCACCGCATAGCCTGTATGGCTATAAACGAAACTAAAGCATCCGCAACGAACTCAATGTCACATCTATAGCAGAAGTAACTGGCAGTGGTACATACAAGGAAGGCCTAACTCGACTACCCTAGATAGCCTACTGATCTATTGTAGAAAGAAGTCTGACCCATGACCATGATTTCACTACTATTATTATTTGCCATAAATTGGAAATTGGGAGCTTTCCCTCTAAATTCTTACAAGCAGTTCGCATACCCATTTTTTATTTCCCTTTCATGTCACATGTTCTCCCCATCGCTATCTATAAAGTAAAAATATAAACCAAGATCCTTCGTTGTTAAGACTATTTTTGCAATTAACCGCCGTGGATCATCAGTTTTTACGGTTGTTATGGATATAATAACAATTATAAAACCTTGGTCTTGGTTCAGACTTCGTTTCTGCAATCGTCTGCTTAGGAAAAGGGAACTAAACGACAAAAGAAGAGAAAGGGAGACCAACTTTGAACATGAAGCTGGACAGATCAACAGGCTAAACCTTAAACATTATCACTGATGATTGCGCAAATGTAAAAAAGATATTATGAACTAGTAGACCTATAGCAAAGTATTAACTTGAGTGTTATAAAAAAATAATCAATGTTAAAAAAAAAGTAGAAGTGGAATGAATATTGCAGACTATAAAATAGAAGTCACATGTTCAGTAAATGAGTGCAAGTGCCGAGACTATAAGTGGGTCAAGTTCGGTTCACAATCGATAAATACAATAGGCCTTGTCTTCAATCCGTTAACAAGGAAAACAAGAACAAAATGCTTTTTTGATCCTCTTAAAAGGAAACTGTACTTGAAGTGAATAGAATGATATGTAGAAGTTCTCAATCCGTTCATTGTGATTTATCGGTCTAACGCGGAATACTTTTTTCATCTATTTGGCTTCAAGGCTCAACTAAAAGTCGATTACAGAAACGAGGTTTAAGTAAAAACAACTCTTCAGGTCATTTGAATCCCAATCCTAAATATTATTGTCCACTGATTAAACGAAATATTTTTATAGTGGAATTTACCTTAAAAAAAGTATATACAGATGACACGTAAGTCATGCCAATTGCTGAAAATCGATCTTCTGAGATATTTAAAACTAAAAAGAGAAATATAATTTTTGTTTTTCCTTATTAAGTTTTCGCAAAAATATAGGCCTACATGTATTTGATATACAATAGCATATTTTTAAAAACTGACCAAATTCAAAATAAATTAAATTAAGAAAGCAGTGGAACAAGGTAAAAATGATATATTGTGGTATATTCGCTGGATCTTGATGTGATGTCATTGTCTTGAATGTATTGATCCAAGATTCGATCCACCGTCGGGACACGTTTACTGAATAAAGTTTCTTTTTTGGTTTTTTCTTCTTTCCTCTCTAAGACAATTTTTACCCTTTATTATTACAGCAATAGTAATAATTAATTTATATTTTTTTACCATCAAACAGAAACGAACAATTTCTTCGGATTTACTGAAAAGTTGATAACATTCAATTCCTAACAAACTCCGACTGGCACTATCGAACCCGTACGTTCATGGTCGCGCGGACATAAGCTCTCCATATATATATATATATATATATATATATATATATATCCCTATCCTGAGATAAGTTTTCCAATCATCCCCTGTATAATTTACCTCTTTCAAGCCTCACTCACTGGGAAACGGTATCCGTTGGTTCATGGCGCGCGGACATAAGCTCTCTATAGATTCCTATCCTGTATAATCTACTTTCCTCGAATAAAAATGTATAACGTTATTCTTCCACCTCATTCTTGGCCTACCTACTGAACGCATTCCCTCTGGCATTCCAAAAAGGGGTGTACATATCCCTCTTTCATTCCCTATTCATGCCACATGAGTCCCCATCACATCTACGAAACTTAATGTTATTATATCTGGTTTCACATGAAGATAATGTAATCATCTCCATTCACATGTCTATTAGTTTTTCTTTGGTCCCAAGAACTTTATTTTCAAATACTCGTAACCTTCATCCTTCCATGTTTCGCATTCTTATAACTGGAAGGATAACCGCCTCATATATTTTCAGTTCAACTTTTTTTTTAGAGAAGTTGGGATGACAAGAGTCTTGTAATGCATAACAACATGCATTTCCAGAAATGATCCTATGCTTAATTTATTGTTGCACTCTTATTTGTAATTAGTGATAACTGTTCCTAGGTATTTGAATTCAGCTACTTCTACAGTATTTCCTTCATTTGTCACTAACTGTGCATTTCCATTATATAACGCATTTCTATGTGTGACCGTACATTTTGTTTTACTGATGTTACTTCTAGTCCTAGATCTTAGTGTTACTCAATAGAATGTATGCGTTGGTCATTAATATATCCTTGATATCGCCTAATAATATTACATAATCAGCGTATATATTATTATTATTGTCAACGGCCATACCATGTTGAAAATACCGGTTCTCGGCCGATCACCGCAGTCAAGCACCTTTGGTTGTGGTTAGTACTTGGATGGGTGACCGCTTGGGAACACCATATGCTGTTGGCAACTTTTTGTCCCGCGCCGTAGCCGAGTGGTTAAGGCAGAAAGCCATGGCGCAGAGCTACGGGACTTGCGCTGGTTCGAATCTCCATGGGGGAAGACATTTTCTCATGATATTTCGGCCAGTATGGGACCGGTGCCCACCTTGCATCGTGATGCATTTGGGTAGCTACAATAAGTAGCGGCTCCAGGTTGAGAAAACCAGCTATAACGGCTGGGGGACTCGACATGCTGACCACATGTCACCCCTACACTGGCTGATTATTATCTACCTCTGTGGTTGACACATGTGGATGTGAGGCCAGCAGTCGACTGGTAGGCTAAGGGCCTTGTAGGCCTGTTGCGCCAGGAGTTTCTTTTATTATTATTGTTATTATCATATAAAATGTTGTTTGTACATGAAATTTACATTGCTACATTTAATGTATCTTTAACCGTTTATAATTAATATAGTGTATATCTACATTTGCCAATTTTTTATTTATTTGTACTGGTTGAGTGGAAGAGAAGGCCTTATGGCCTTAACTCTGCCAGAATAAATAAAGCATTATTATTATTATTATTATTATTATTATTATTATTATTATTATACTGACAGCTTATTAATACGAGTTGTACGCCTTCTTTATCCACTGAAGATCTGATGGTATGCTTCAGTACAAAATTAAACAGTATAGGAAATAGCACATCTCCTTGCTTTTAACTCGTCGTGATTTTCACAAATATTTGAAAACTCTTTGCCTATCCGCACACTACTCTTTGTGCCATTTAGACACACCCATATTTATCGTTTTAAGTTCTTAATGAAAACATAGTACAATTAGATTTCATAAAAAGTTTCGTTAATCAATTTAATAAAAAGCAATGAAATCAATATCAATCCTAATAAAGTTCTAATTGAATTGAGACCCTCAGAAGCCAAGGTGTGTAAGTAACAAAGATCAGTTTTGATGTTCGAACTTGGAACACCCATTATGTTATTGTATTAGTAGTTTTCTTTTCAGCCACTAGATTTCAGCACCAGACAGATTTTTACCTATATCCATTGGCCACTCAAATTAGTATATGCTTTAACTACTAATATCTACACCTAACTCCAAAATTATCATTTTTTCACTTATACTCCTCGGCGTCTAAGGGTCTCAATTTAATGATAATGCCAAATAGTTCCCGATAATAATAATAGTTTGTAATAATCACTATTAGATTCGCCTTTTTAAGTATTAATGTATGAGTGAGTGAATGGTTTCTTCGCTTAAATTTGTAGGTTGTCTAGGAGGAGGAAATTAGCTGATCACTCATCCTGGGAGGCCCTTGACAAAAAAGTATGTACGTGGATTAAAATTGAAAATTCGCTTTTCAAGATAGTCTGTCAGTAAGGCCCGGGAACAGTTGGATACAGAAAATTGTCTATGAAGAAATGTCAATACATTAAGGAAAAGAAACATAACCGAATGAATTCGGATTTTGGACGTTAAACACGTCATCCGTTTAACCACATAGGCAGTCAGAAAATTAATAAGTAGTGTACATATACCAGACAGGTAAATGTGGAAAAAACATTTTTGACTCTGAGTGCAGAAGCTATACACGCATACACCCACATAGAGTATAAGTCAAACAGCTTATAAAATAAAAATATTTCAAGTTTGGAACAGTGTGAAGGGATGTGAAAACCTGACGAAGTTGTTAGGGAGGATGCACACTCAGACATTCAGGTTCCGGTCGCCTTTTACCTGCGAGATTTATGTTACCTGCGTTAAAAATAAATAATAATTCCCAACCTCACACAAAACTAGGCATTGTCTCCACAACTGTGAGGGGAAATACAATATAACGAGTAAGGTTAACAATATAGAATTGTCACTGCAAATATTCATTAATAATGCATTTCTCATGTAACAATATGATTCTTAAACGTTTTGAAATCTATTCTGCACTATCCAATTCATAGCAAATTAATTCTAAGTTTATTAATTTATTATCATGCCATTTATATTACTGCAGAAGCGTATCATTAAGATGTGTTTAAGAAGGCACATGAATTGCCCAACAAAGCTTATTTATACAGAATTTAATGTCCTTAACATTGAACAAATTTATGAATACATTTTACTGAACTATTACCACAGAAATAAACATTGAACCACATAATCACAATCTTCTTGTATCTTGTAAGCCCATGTTTCCCTTAACAGAGATTTTAGGCGCTCTCCCCCTACAGGGAAGAATTTGAATCATACTAATTTAGTTACACTTGTTTTCATATAGACGTCACTTTAGTGGTCCGTGGTCAGCGTTCCGCCTCATGCTGACATCTAGGAAACCAAGGTAGTACTAGGACGGGAAAATTAGGTAAATTTTGCTTAGAGGCCTTTTCATTCAGGCTCTAAGGATTTTTTACGAGCCTGAAAATCTTCAGACTCGGGACCCACGTCTTAAAGTCCCTCCCGGAGGACTTGCTCCTAAAAATCCATCGACCCCGGCCGGGTTTGAACCTGCGACCCTCGGGACCAGAGGCAAGGAGCATGATACCAGACAAAATTCATCTAAGACTTTAATTGAACCTAAATGTTACACAACTCAATGTTTAAGGCACAATAGTAAATTCGACCCAATGTTATATATAACTCTATTATGATAATTAAGTCAAAAGCTCAATAATCAAAACATTAGTAAATTCAGAACTAAAATTATAAGACACATATCCAATAATATTATATTAATTCGTCCATTTTATGCAAAGAGATACACAGTAATGTCATCTTAAAAAAATATGATTTTTACAGTTTTCAGAAACTTTTGAAATTCACAATGGGTTAAAGCAAGGAGATGCACTATTTCCTCTACTATTCAATTTAGTATTAGAGCATGTTATCAAATCTTTGGAGAACGAACAAGGCCTACAACTCAATGGTATTAATAGGCTGTTAGTTTATGCTGATAATGTAGTATTTATACTGAGCGATAACGAGGAGATACTAAGGGCCAAAACACACTCTACTGAGTAACATTAAGAAATCGGAACTGGAAGTAAACGTCAATAAAACTAAATATTGAAATGCATTATATAAGGAAATGGACAACTAATGACAAATGAAGGAAATGTTGAAGAAGTGGCTGATTTCAAGTATCTAGGAACAATAATTACAAATAAGCATGAGATGCACAAAGAAACTAAACATAATCTCAATTCTGGAAATGCGTGCTATTATGCATTACAGGGACTCTTGTCCAAACTCCTTTCAAAAAACGTTAAACTGAAAATATATAAAAACAGTTATTCTCCCAGTTATATTATATAAATGCGAAACATGGACTCTTATTTTAAGGGAGGAAAGAAGATTACGAGTATTTCAGAATAAAGTTCTTAGGAAAAAAATTGGGCAAAAAAGAGATAGACAGGTGAATGTAGAAAACTACATAATAGTGAGCTATATGATATGCATAGGAAACCAGATATAAGAACAGCAAGTCTCGTAGACTGCGAAGGACACAATATGTGGCACGTATGGGAAATGAAAGAAGTGTATGGAAGCTTCTTGTAGGAAAACCAGAGGGAAAACGCCCTGTTGGTAGACCAAGAATAAGGTGGAAGAATAACATCCGTTATTTGAGTGAAGTAGAAAATAAATGAGATGATTGGAAAACATTAGCTCAGGATAGGGATGTATGGAGTGCTTACGTCCGCGCGGGCATGAACCTATGGGTTCGACAGAGCCAGTGAGTTAGATAGTTAACATTATTGTAGTTAATATAAATAACATTTCTATTTTTTTGCTCTTATATTTCGTTCCCAACATTATTTCAAATTCATGTCATTTTTCTTCGCTATTTTTATACCAAATATCACAATTGTGTAAATTTTTTGTACCTCTAATTGTATTATGTTGCTGTTTGTCTTTGGACTGTGGCCGAGCACGAGCTACTGCTCGTTCGAGTTTATTCAAAATACGTGTTCGTAGCACATATATGTATTACAGCCTCACTCTGATGGTTAACAGTTTATATAAAAGCGGGTGCCGCGCAGCAATGCTTGACATGCGGTGTTGTCACGTTTCTCATAGCGCTATGGCCGTTTATTCCTGATTATTTATGTTACATTTGGTATTGTTTATGTTTTAAAATTAAAATTATATACGTATTTATTTATTAAATAATTTAATTCCACCATTATTACATAATTTTAATATCCATACAAAATCATGCTGAAAATATTATTATATTTATTATTATTATTATTATTATTATTATTATTATTATTATTAACTGTTCGGTCTAATTTTTTTTCCCATGGCCGCCACATGTTGAAATCACGTATATATAAACTAATATAATATGTAGATATAGTATTATTATTCTAGCTACATATCATAATAAATCATTGATAATTATACAATTTATTACGGTATACAATTTTATAACTGGATCGAATGTTCCACATCGTTCCGAGTTTTAATTGAAACTGAGGGAAGAATAGCAATGTGGCAACATCGTGGTAGTCGCGGCAGTCGAGATCTTTGTATTTTAATAACATATAACAGCTGCGGGGAAACAAAGCGAGCCGCTTGTTAAGCATCATAGTGAGGCAATAATATATGTGTGTGTAAGTCTATGCATTTATACACTATAAGTAAATAATATAGTATACTCTACACTTCTTCACAATCTTATATTAAAACCGGGATTTGTTAAGGTGTCGGCATTTATATACACGCTGTGGCAAGAAGTAATAGACTCGTAAGTACTAAAACGTACCATTAATAGTAATAACTGGAAGGCGCACAAACGTGCACACGAGTCTGTTACCAACATAGAAACCCAAACGAATGGTACCTACCCCTCTAAGCTATAATGAATAACATATACACTCGGAGTGGGGATGGCGACTTTATGGGAGGAGTCATCGCCCTTATAAGACGAGAACGCGTGTGAAAACTCTCACGCTCCTACGTTCTGCAATAGTCTAGTTCTTCAGTAACCGTTCGCGAGGTGATATTAAAAACACGTGGGAGGAAATAATTCATCAACTCCACTACGAGTTAGTAAAGATAAAACACTGTAAGTCTGCGATTGTACATACAAAATTATCCAATAAACTGAAATAATAAGTGTATAATATAAACATCCCTGAGTGATCATATTCTACCCTGAGCGAACCGGCACAACGCATACATACAATATCCCCTCTACTCTCTCTCTCTTCTTTAACCTCTCGTTTCAGAAGTATTTTATTTGCCCCATGTCTCCTAGGCTTAACAGTGAAATGATCTGTCACGAGGATTTCAACTCTGGATCTCACATTTTTTTTGACCACACAACAACATGGAAAGTTTCCGGATGAGCGATCAGCTTATGTCAGAACCAACATGAATATTAAAGACGAGACATAACATTCACTTTATATATTCATACTAAACAAAGTAAATATGATACGGATGATTATAAATGTCAGATGGTGTACGGAGAATATTTGGTCTTAAAAGTTTCTTTGCCTTAGATTTCAGGAAAAAATCCATACAATCTCACCCAGGAAACTCTAACGGAGAGGAACCTGGGTTCGCTATATCCGAGGCAAGGACGTCTTCCCTAGACTTTTCAGATGTAGACTGTAGAGCAGTCTTTATTGTTTAATTAGTTGCAATTAATTTCTGTCACGGCCTATGGATAATTGGAGTGATTCAAATATTAGACTGAAAAAAAAACTATTCTTAAAGTAATGATCTCATTTACATGAAAAATGTATTGTATATAAATTGATTTAACAGTATTTTTATTATATACAACTTTCCTCATTAGAGGACTGTCTCAAGGATAAAGTGATACAGATAATTAATTTCTGAATTTATGAAATACAGTACAAATACTTGAACATATTGTGCACTCATTGCACACACTTTCCGGTATATATAAAAAAGTACATATCACATGCGTAATAAGTTATGCCGAAATGGTGCCTAAATTCAGAATAAATCATATGAACCCCTTCTATCAGCCTAGTGCGAAACTGCTACCCGAAAGTGGAATGGTGATACTGTAAATAAAAAGAAAAAATAAATTTGATGTTATATTGTTTTCTTTATTACTTTTGATGAGAAGCTGTATAATATACCTACTAGTATTTAAAAATATATAATCCGAACATAAAAATATCACAATACTAAAAACTTAAATATAATTAAAAATATTGAGCAAATATTTTTGTCAGAATCCAAATCACAAAATAGATGTATAATTAATAATACTACCTTCTTCATATCGTATCCCGCCTTTTTTTTTACTCCTAATAATAATAATAATAATAATAATAATAATAATAATAATAATAATAATAATAATACTTTATTTATTCTGGCAGAGTTAAGGCCATAAGGCCCTCTCTTCCACTCAACCAGCACAAATACAAATAAATATTCGACAAATATAGATATACACTATACTAATTATAAACAGTTAAAGATACAATAAATGTAGCAATGTAAATGTCATGTACAAACAACATTTTATAGGGTAATAACAATAATGATACGATAATAATAATAGTATGTACACAAAATGTCGGCCGCGGTGGTCTAGTGGTTACGTTCCTTGCCTCTACTCCGAGGGTCTCGGGTTCAAACCCGACCTGAGTCGATGGATTTTTAGGATGGAAAAATCCAATACAAGTCCTCGGGAGGGGTTTTAAGCAGTAAGTCCCGAGTCTGATGATATTCGGGCGCATAAAAAATCTCAAGCCTAAATAAAAAGACCTCTGAGCAAAATTTAACCGATCTTAATCCTACTAGATGTCTCATCGAGAGCTTATGTTCGCGCGCCCATGAACTTACAGGTTCGATAGAGCCAGTGAGTTAGTCAGTTAATGATAAAACCGTAGATACCAGCAAACACTAACAATTGAGAGAAACGAAGGGCAAAATGTTGGCGGATGAAGTCCATTAACTGGGCAAACATAGTCGTACTATAGTATATGCTGATGACATAGTACTATTAGGAGATACTAATGGTCAACAAGCACATTATATTGGGTAATACTATTGAAATTGAGTTAGAAGTTAACATAACTAAAACTAAATATATGATCACACACAGAATTTATTATTTAATGAAAATGGACATTTAATGGCAAATGAGCGGAGTTTTAACTAAGTGGCTGAATTCAAATACTTAGGAACAATAATTTCATCAGGAATGAGGTGAAGAAAGAAATTAAACATTGGCTTAATTCTGGAAATCCATACTACTGCTCATTATAAGGACTTTTGTCATGAAAAGTACTCTAAAAAATCGTTATTTTGAAAATATATAAAACTTTTATTCTCCCAGGCATATGGATGCGAAACAACGACTCATACATTAAGGGAAGATATAAGATTTATTTATTTTACCTGATGGAGTTAAGACGGTAAGGACTTCTCTTCCACTTCACTAGGATTAAATTATACATACAATAACAATAATGAATTATCTACATGTTGATTAATCATAATTGTTTTAGGGGTATTTGCGATTAAGAATCTTTAGATTTTTTTTGGACCAAAGAGACGAACAGATAAATGAATTGAGAAGATTGCATAACAATGAGTTACATGATCTTAATGAGAAACCAGATGTAATAACAGTTAAGTCTCGTAGACTGCGATGGGCAGGACATGTGATGTGAAAGGGAAATAAAAGAGAGGCATGGAAACCAGGAGGACCAATAGATAGAACAATAATGAGGTGGAAGAATAACAGTAATCGCGATTTGTGTGAGGAAAATTATACCGGGGATGATTGGAAAATATTAACTCAGGATATGTATGTATGGAGAGCTTGTGTCCGTGCTGCCATGAACCAGTGAGTTAGTTATGGTAAATTAATTAGTTTGATATTTAGAAGTCAGTAACTTACTGTCTCTTTAATATCCATTTAACAAGTCACCTCACACTACGTCATATGTAATAAATTTCCATCATGTCTCCCTTCAAATGTCAGAAATTAACTAAGTAAAACCTTTCACTTTGCTAAGAACTTGAGATAAAATAAGCCTATCCCCATCTTATTAAATACAATTTCATTTTCTTAACCTAATTGATCTGTATCGGAATGTATTTTAGCACTTCTTGGAATTTATTTAAATACATGGAATGCATTGGTGATCCCGAGGATATGAAATTCGTTCCTTAGAATGGTTACAGTCCCATCGGCCTAATTTGGTCCTTATATTTTAAATATGACAAAGAATGTTGACTATCAAGTACATGTTTTAACTATGAAATTAAAAAAAAAACTGCATTTCACTATGTTTGATTGTAAAAATATTTAAGAAATAAATGATTGCTATAAGAGGCAAAATGTAAAATTTAACGTTTTAATATTTCGACCTGGGTTTCTGGTGTTTTACCTACACAAAATCTAATGCTAAAATACATCCAAATGTCGATGCATTATTTGTGGGACGTGGAAATAATAAACACAATACCTTGTTCAAATGTGATATTCATTTGTTTTCCCACGTTTTAGTTAAAGTGTTGATAAACGTGATTTTTGTCAAGTTATTGGAAATTAATGTAAGCCACTGGTAATTGATAATAATTTATACAAGATACAATTTTCGTACAGACATTTTCACGGGAAAAAATCACCTCATACCACAAGTTTGGGCAACTCCAGATGTATCGTACCTAAACTTATAAACAGTAGAGAGCACATATTATTCTAAATATATTTCTAGAAACCCATAATAATAGTATGGTATATCAAAACTATATTCTAAGAAATTTCATACTATTCAATAAATGTGCCAAAAGAAGTTCACAAATAAGCCTCTCTTAATATGGTTATTAGTTTCCTCGTAGGAAACTAGTGATTCCGTTAAGCTGCCCAGATTAAATGTACTGCTCGGGACCCAGCTCCGTGTGTCTGAAAGGAATTTGCTGTCTCAGCTGTCAGTACTATGAGAAGCATAGAAGTGTACTTCCTCCCACTCCCCACATTTCTCCCCGCAAACACACAGAGCTTGGTCTCGAGCTGTACTTGGTTTTGTCCAATTAGTATTTCTCACTTCGCCGAACCGTTCCAACAAAATAACGCATTTAATGGTTTACTGTAAACTAATTACGAATATTTCTCATAAGCTGAACAAGTCAAATATCTTGTAATATTTTTTTCGTTAATATTTTGCAATAGGATCGGTCCTGGTGGTTTAGAAGTTACCATATGCTCGCCAAGGTTTCTGCAGGTTCAAACCCGGCCGAAGTCGAATGATTTTTCAATGCACAAGAATCCTGGATTCCTTTGGAAAGGAAATAAATACTTGGATCCTGTATCGTAGTTTTACAGAACGTAAAATAATCGCAAGCCTCATAAAAGAGTTATCTGTGCAAAATTTGCCGGCCCTTTCAAATCCACATTTGAATTGCAATGTTAATGATCTTAGCTTTTAAAGAGCGTCATTATGTAAAATAATAGCATAATACTACTGCATTATAAGAGTTGATATAAAATGTAAGATATATTTTAGTCGTACAGCATGCCAACTGGCGTGACCACTGCACGTCACTGAAAAGTAGCCAAAGTGGTGGACATTATAGACAGTTTCGCCAATTGAATAATAGTCATTATTTAACATTAGCGGCAAATAAGTATATACTGTCAGTAGTGAATTCAATCCAGTCTAACAGCTAGAAAATCACAAAAAAAAAAAACAAAGTAATTGTTAAGAAATGCGTCTTTCAGAATCAAAACTAAGCCGACTGCAACATTACAATGACTATTTAGCTGATGCCCCAAATGAGAGTCAATGACCAATCCCGTTTCAATGATTTCTGTTTTACAACCAATCAGAGTCGTGTTTCACGAAATATTTATCAGTGTTAAATTTACCATATTAAAGAAAGCTCCTCCTTTTTAATATTCTGAACAGGTCTGACCATTATTTTGCAGTGATTGACCCTGCAAAAAATACGGCTACCAGATTGTATATATAGTGCATAGATGTCAACACATAGCGCTAGCAGGAGTTAATATAAAAACATTTGTAGCAATTGATTATACCACCAAAAAAACCACTGTTTGCACTTTCTTAAATGTATTTTTTCCCAGGTAATAATCCAGAAAAATATAGTTGTCCTATTTACATCATACGACATCAGAAATTAATTAATATACAGTTTGATGTGTTTCATTTTTTCTCCACTAGAGAGCATTCTTACAATATTGCGTTCCTTTGGCAATAAATAGTATGATCTGGTTGCAGTGATGAACAAAAGAAGCAGATGAAGCGTACCAATCGTTTCTCATTTGTTTTCATACATCGCCGTTTACATTAAATATATAAATATTTTAAAATAACTATATTTAAATAATGATTTGTGAGTAAACAGCTTAATTTTATTCGTTAAATAGTCCTAACAAATGTCACTCTTGATTTCCAAATTCTCCAGATAAATTCACTCCTCACTTCGTGAGTCCTGAATTTATCGATAATTTGGAAATCACTAGTGGCATTACTTATGACGAAGTAAAGAATATACAAAAATATTTCTTTTCGCTCAGAAGCAGAAGATAACTATAACTAAAATTAATGTCAGCTGATCCATTTTGGAATTCCAAATTTATACAGCAGACATGACTTACAAAATTAACAATATCAAAAACACAATTATGTTACATAGGTCAAAGATTGTTATGGACCCTTTGTATAATTATTGAAATGGTTTAATGTATGTTAACCATATGTGATGTGATCAACAACCTTACTGGAGTCAGTTAAGTTGATGCATATAGAAACGAACCGCCTGAATTCAATATCAATCGTTTTAATGTTATCATCAATATCAACTTCATGAATTCAATATCAATCGTTTTAATGTTATCATCAATATCAACTTCATGAATTCAATATCAATCGTTTTAATGTTATCATCAATATCAACTTCATGAATTCAATATCAATCGTTTTAATGTTATCATCAATATCAACTTCATGAATTCAATATCAATCGTTTTAATGTTATCATCAATATCAACTTCATGAATTCAATATCAATCGTTTTAATGTTATCATCAATATCAACTTCATGAATTCAATATCAATCGTTTTAATGTTATCATCAATATCAACTTCATGAATTCAATATCAATCGTTTTAATGTTATCATCAATATCAACTTCATGAATTCAATATCAATCGTTTTAATGTTATCATCAATATCAACTTCATGAATTCAATATCAATCGTTTTAATGTTATCATCAATATCAACTTCATGAATTCAATATCAATCGTTTTAATGTTATCATCAATATCAACTTCATGAATTCAATATCAATCGTTTAATTTATCATCAATATCAACTTCATGAATTCAATATCAATCGTTTTAATGTATCATCAATATCAACTTCATGAATCAATATCAATCGTTTTAATGTTATCATCAATATCAACTTCATGAATTCAATATCAATCGTTTTAATGTTATCATCAATATCAACTTCATGAATTCAATATCAATCGTTTTAATGTTATCATCAATATCAACTTCATGAATTCAATATCAATCGTTTTAATGTTATCATCAATATCAACTTCATGAATTCAATATCAATCGTTTTAATGTTATCATCAATATCAACTTCATGAATTAATATCAATCGTTTTAATGTTATCATCAATATCAACTTCATGAATTCAATATCAATCGTTTTAATGTTATCATCAATATCAACTTCATGAATTCAATATCAATCGTTTTAATGTTATCATCAATATCAACTTCATGAATTCAATATCAATCGTTTTAATGTTATCATCAATATCAACTTCATGAATTCAATATCAATCGTTTTAATGTTATCATCAATATCAACTTCATGAATTCAATATCAATCGTTTTAATGTTATCATCAATATCAACTTCATGAATTCAATATCAATCGTTTTAATGTTATCATCAATATCAACTTCATGAATTAAGCCTAAGAAGACTTATTCCAGACTCATTATTTTCACACTGTTAGATATATCCTATCTTGTCTTCGGTCTACCATCTTATCTTCTACCTTTTGTGTTTATAGTTCATTATCAGTTTTGGTAGGCGTTCTTCTTTTATTATTTGTATTATTTGTATGCAGAAAAGAATCTTGGCGACAGAAATGGATGGATTACGGAGAAGTATGAGAATATCCAGGATACAACATATTCGAAATACATATATCAGACAAGTCCACCGCTGTGGTCTCGGGGTAGCGTGCTGCCTTGTCACGCAGCGGGCCCGGGTTCGATCCCCGGTCGGTGCAGTTTTTCTGGGTGAGGTTTTTATCGGGGTTTTTCCTCACCTGTAAGACAAATGTCAGGAAAACTTAAGGCCCAAACGGTCCCCGAAATCATATGGCCATCATCTTTATCATCATCATCCTTATCATTATCATCATCATCATCATCATTCACAGGCGTGGAAAGCAACGGGAAGCTACCACACCTACACAATTCCCTAGTAAAGCTGCAAGCATAGCATGAAAATGCTATGATTGCAGTGAAGGACCTACCTTCGGGCAGAATTACTATGGATGGATATCAAGACAAGAAATGGATGCACAAGAAACTGTTATCGATAGGATAACAAAGGGACATGTACAACGGATGCCGGAAGATCAGTGGCCTAAACAGGTGTTGGATTGGATGGTACCAGGCAGAAGGAGAATGGGAAGAAGTAGAAGAGCATGGTATGAGGGAATATATGATGCCATGATGAAGAGGGGTATGGAAGATGGACAATGGGAAGATAGGAATCTCTGGAAAGCAGGAATCAAAGGCAAACTGTAAAGTGGAAAGCCTGTATTAAGTATTAAGTAGTATATATTTTCTCTAACATGTATATATTGTTTTATTCAGTCTATTATTGTAGTTTAAAGAAGAGCACCCCTCAAACCCTCATTTTTTTTATTCAGTAAGATATGGCCCTTATGGATTTCAGAATCTCATTTTGTCAGGATCCAAAACTCAGAACCTTAAAGCAACATTGACACCACCAATACTTTATACAATTATTTTAGTTTTCTTTTTTGGGATTGGAAGCAAGTATCAATAAAACTAAATATATGGCCACACATATAAATATATTATATAATGGAAATAGCTTATGGCAAATGAGAGAGATTTTTGAGGAAGTGGTTGAATACAAATAGAAATGAGATGTACAAAGAAATTAAACATAGGCTCAATTCTATTATGCATTATAGGGACTCTTGACGTCCCAACTCCTTTCAAAAAACGTTAAACTGAAAATATATAAAACTGTAATTCGCCAGTTATATTATATGGATGCGAAACATGAACTCTTACTTTAAAGCAGGAAAGAAGATTACCAGTATTTGTGAATCAAGTTCTTAGGAAAAATTTTGGACCAAAAAAGGAATGAACAGACAGCTGAATGGAGAAAACTGAGAATGAAGCCAGATATAATAAGACCAGTTAAGTCTCGTATACTGCGTTAGGCAGGACATGTGGCACGAATGGGGAATAAAAGACATGAATGGAAACTTCTTGTAGGAAAACCAAAGGAAACTTCTTGTAGGAAAACCAGAGGGAAAACGCCCAGTTGGTAGACCAAGAATGAGGTGGGAGAATAACATTAACTATGATTTGAGGGAAGTAGATTCTACAGGGAATGATTGGAAAACATGAGCTCAGGACAGGGATGTATGGAGAGGTTATGTCCGCGCGGCCATGAACCTACGGGTTCGGTAGTGCCAGTGAGTTATATTTTGGGACCTATTAATAACACTGCACACATTGCCGAATTTATTCGTTTTACTTTGAATATTCGTCAAATATGAAATATAGCGCCTTAGTTAATAAAAATAACGAATATGTTCAATTTTTTTTTTTTGTTTCCACAATATAATTTTGGCTCTAAATACATCTGCTCCTCTAAATGCTAAAATGTTTGTTTTGTTAATTTTTTTGTTTTCATCCAATGCTCCAGGTTGTCTTACAATATTTCTGGCATTCTCTCCTGGTATTAGCGGAATTGTAACCCTCTTCTGAAGTTGGGGCGCCTGGAAGGCGTAGTTATATTTCCCCAATATGATGGGCGATAAACAATAGAGTGTAGAATCCTTAAGCCTAAATTCAACCTAAATTATACACAATGGCAGAAATAATTCCCTTTAAGGGAAGATTATAATCTGGAATCTCATTAATCGTTGTCAAAAGCTCAGACCACGAGGCTGGTCAACTGAAACATTCGAGTTAAAATTTTACTTATATTACTTAATTAGAATAAAACTATCTGTGCATAGTTTCCCTACCTACATTTTAACATATTCACTAAATTAGGAAGGTAAACAAATATATCGTAAATCCTCTTCGAAAAAATAAAGAAATCATAAGTGTATTTTCCAATCCAAATAATTTATCATTATAGGTGCTATTCGTATAGTATGCTATAGTTCTTGGGCGCCCAAAAAATATGCCCCATCTTCTGCTTCCTTTCTCCATTCATTCGATCCCATTACCCTGAGGTAATGAATGTTTATGACAGTAGAAATGCTACTAAAAATAGTATTAATGGGAAATATTTGGGGAAATGTAAGGACCATTAGGAGAGATTAGGCTATATGAGAGCGGGTGGATCATAATTAACTGTACATAGAGAGATATAAACTGAATTCAGTTGGCTATGAATAGAGACAAGTGGAAGGCCTTTGGCACTGAATCTATGATCATAATGATAATTCCTATGAACTTCCGAATACAGAATGTAAAATTCTAAGGTATATGGTATAGGGTAGTATAAGGGTACTAACAAAATGTGCTATCGTCCCATCTAATTGTTGTTTTCCTACCCACGAATTATCAAAAATAGCCTCTCGCTGATTTTGAAAAAAAAAAAAAAAAAACAGCAGATGTGCCAGGTGTGTTGCACTGTCTAAAATCGCATACGTCTTTGAAACTCTTCTTAAATGACCTGCCTTTGGCCAACTACTTTGCTCTACAAATATTCTATTATCCCTCCCACATCCACCTACCAACGTGAAAGAATAGCATGTGGACTATGCACAGAAAAGCCCTTCAACGTCAAGTTAACAAAAAATATATGTACTACTGCAACGTTTTCATGGGAAAGAAAATCTCTGGACATTTGTGAAGCTCCCCAGAGAATATCTAACATGTTAAAAAATTCCACCCCCGTTGAATTTGTTCTGCTTTGGGTCTTTTGTTATTTCCTTCTACCTGTGATTTAAAACCCTGTCAATTTTAAAACTCAACAAGTGTGAAAGAAATGCATGGAGTACCGTAACCTAAATACGTTCCACAAGGAAAACGTCTTCAGTCAGGTATAAAGCAATCTTGTTTACATTTAATGCAATAAAGAATAAACAGACAATACATTAACAATTAATAAATAAATCAAACCTAAACAGGCTAACTTTTAAAGTTACTATTTAAAAAACCGTAATTCAAAGCATTTTATTAACTAACTCACTGGCACTATCAAAACCGTAGGTTCATGGCCGCGCGGACATAAGCTCTAAATACATTCCTACCGTGAGCCAATGTTTTCCAATCATCCCCTGTATAATCTACTTCCCTCAAATCATAGTTAATGTTATTCTTCCACCTAATTCTTGGTCTACCAATTGGGCGTTTTCCCTCTGATTTTCCTACAAGAAGCTTCCATGCACGTCTTTCATTACCCATACGTGTCGCATGTCCTGCCCATCGCAGTATAAGAGGCTTAACTGTTATTATATCTGGCTTCCTATAAAGATCAAGTATTTCACTGTTATGCAGTCTTCTCCATTCACCTGTCTGTTCATCTGTCTTTGGTCCAAAATTTTTCCTAAGAACTTTATTTTCAAATACTCGTAATCTCCTTTCCTCCCTTAACGTAAGAGTCAATGTTTCACATCCATATAATATAAGTGATAGAATAATAGTTTTATATATTTTCAGTTTAACGTTTTTTGAAATGAGTTGGGAAGTAAAGAGTCTCTCTAATGCATAATAGCACGCATTTCCAGAATTGAGCCTATGTTTAATTTCCTTGTGCATCTCATTCCTGTTTGTGATTATTGTTCCTAGATATTTGAATTCAGTCACTTCCTCCAAATTTCCCTCATTTGTCATTAGCTGTCCATTTCCATTATATAATGTATTTCTATGTGTGACCATATATTTAGTTTTGTTATGTACTTCCAGTCCCTATTTCTTAGTGTTACTCAGTAGTGTGTGCGTATTGGCCTTTAGTATCTCCTCGCTATCGCCCAATAGTACTACATCATCAGCATAAACTAACAGCTTATTAATACCATTGAGTTGTAGGCCGCCTTCATCCTCTAAAGATTTGATGGCATGCTCCAATACAAAATTAAATAGTAGAGGAGATAGTGCATCTCCTTGCTTCAACCCATTGTGGATTTCAAAAGCATTTTATTAGTATTACTATTAATATTATCATCATCATCAGTAAATATCAATAAAACTAAATATGGTCACACATAGAAATACATTATATAATGGAAATGGACAGCTAATGACAAATGAAGGAAATTTTGGGGAAGTGGCAGAATTCAAATATACAAGAATAATCATAAACAGGAATGAGATGACCAAAGAAATTAAACATAGGCTCAATTCTGGAAATGCGTGCTATTATACATTACAGAAACTACTGACGTCCCAACTCCTTTCAAATAATGTTAAACTGAAAGTATACAAAACTATTATTCTACCAGTTATATTATAAGGATGCAAAACATAGACTCTTACTTTAAGGGAGGGAGGGAGATTTCGAGTATTTGAGAATAAAGTTCTTAGGAAAATGTTTGGACCAAAGAGAGATGAACAGACAGGTGAATGGAGACGACTTACATAACAGTGAACTACATGGTCTTTATAGGAAGCCAGATATAATGAGAACAGTTGTCTCGTAGACTGCGATGGGCAGGACATGTGGCACGAATGGTGAATGAAAGACGTGCATGGAAGCTTCTTGTAGGAAAACCAGAAGGAAAACGCCCAGTTGGAGACCAAGAATGAGGTGGTAGAATATCATTAACTATGATTTGAGGGAAGTAGATTATATAGGGGTTCATTGGAAAACATTGGCTCAGGATAGGGATTTATGGAGAGCTTATGTCCGCGCGGCCATGAACCTACGGGTTCGATAGAGCCAGTGAATTAGCTAATTATCATCATCATAATCATCATCAAAAAATCGTCTCTAGTGGGAAAGGAAACTATTTTGAAACTATACAAAACGTTAGACTTATCTACATTTTTATATGGGGGGTCAGAAAACTGGCTCAAGGAAGAGAATTGAAGCAGAAGAGATGATATTACTTAGATCTCTGTCAAGATAAACTCTCCACGACCATAAAACAAATGGGTCTATCCGTCAAGGATTTAAACGTCTCAAGTATGTTAGAAATAATTGACGAATAGAGAGCAAATTGGCATTTGCATTTACAACTAACGCAAACAAGAAGAATCTCATTGCAATCACCGAGGGTATAAAAAAAGTATTAGAAGACCTAGAAACGATAGCGAGAGCAGATATAAATTCTGGAGATGGAGCGGATCAAATAGCCCAATCCATGAAGCCTAGGATGATTAATTTATTATAATTATTTTTAGTTCATCTTATTTACAGACACTTTAACAAGAAGGTTATATCGTGTCTTAGGATCTTTAAAGTAACTATTAGTGTATGTGTATTGTTGTGTTTGTAAATTCTTGTGTTTTTTCTAAGCCGATTACGATATGGGTGATTATAATGGCCAGTTAGTATTGGGGACCACTTGTCCCTAAAGTTTCACGAGATTTGTCGTAAAGGCGAGGAAAAGAAACCTCACCCAGGAAACTATTCTCGACCAAAGATCGAACCTGGGCCCGCTGCGTCTGAGGTGACAACGTTACCCTTAGATCACAACTGTGTGGACTTTTATTATCATCATCAGCAGCAGCAGCAGCAGCAGTAGTAGTAGTATTACTCTGTCCTAGCGTTTTCCTCTAGGGTGTTGAACTTTAAACAGCTTGTATTTATAAATAAGGGGCAATCCGCAGCGTATTCGGTACTCTACATGCTGTAAAGTCGCGAGCTCAATTCTCATTGAGGTCGGAATTTTTAAATTGACAAATTTTCTAGCGATACAACTCTCGGGTTGATTCAGCCTCTAACGGAAATGAGTACTTGATATATGTTCAGAGGATAAAGACGACAATCACGCAGGACTGATAAGTTACCTCGTGCTGATTACTTACAAAGGTTGGTGCCTTAAACTCCTACTACTCCAAAGGTCTTTTAGTGGAGACACTTGCCGATATATTTATAAATACATGCAAATGTTTTTTTTTTTAGAAACTTGAAATTTTTTTACATAAGTTCGTTAATATATCCACAAATTTGGGTGTATAAATAGTATACTGTGTATGTCTATTGCATTCATCTATCTTTTGTAAGCAGAACTGATATTAAGTTTAACGAATTATAGAATAATGATTCCTGGTGTGAAACACTGCAAACCAGTACTTTCCTTGATGATTGAGGAAAATCTTCCGGATTGGTTGGTAGGCTCTAATTATTTCCCTTCTCTGGCAATCTATTATATGACATTTTGTCAATATGATCTTTCCACTTCATCTATTTTGTCTTTAACTGAGTAAATACAAGTGAGATCTGAACTTATTTCATCAGCTTTAGTGCATGCTCTTACATATCTCACAAATTCAATCTCTTTATGTTATCGTCCACGATTTGGAACAATATCCAAGAGTTGGGACAGCCATAAAATTACAAATATAATTTGAGTTTCTAGTTTTTCATATAATAAGAACAGTTAAGTCTCGTAGATTGCGATGGGCAGGACATGTGGCACGAATGGAGAATGAAAGACGTGAATGGAAGCTTCTTGTAGGGAAAACGTCCAGTTGGTAGACCAAGAATAAGGTGGGAGAATAATATTAACTATGATTTGAGGGAAGTAGATTATACAGGGAATGATTGAAAAATATTAGCTCAGGATAGGGATGTATGGAGAGCATATGTCCGCGCACCATGAACCTACGGGTTCGATAGTGCCAAAGAGTTAGTTAGTTTTTCTTTCCAATTGTTCCACAAATAATTTTAAATCTATTAACTTCCATCTCAATATATTTGTCAAATTTATAATTATATCGCGTACAAATAAAGGAATAAAATTAGATAAAACACACTACTTGAAAACATTATTATACGCTGATGACCAGGTAATAATAGCAAATACAGAAGACGAACTTCAGAGGAATATTTTTAAACTACATAATATATGTGAACAATATAATCTCAAAATATCCATAGAAAAAACTAAGGTAATGGCATTCCAAGGGAAAAATCAAATCAGATCGAAAATAGTAATAGAAAACAAAATCATAGAACAGGTGAACCATCTCAATTATCTAGGATGTGACATTTCATTTAATTATGATAATGATATAAATAATAAAATAGCAAAATTCCAGGGAATATGTGGTACGATAAAACGAACACTAAATAACAAAACAAGAAGAGAGACCCAACTGAAATTTTATAAAATGTTGGCAGTACCAGTACTGCTCTATGGTTCAGAAGCCTGGATACATAAAAAACAAGACCTAAGTAGGATAACGGCGGCAGAAATGAAATTTTTGAGATCTGTTAAAGGGTGCACTAAGGAAGACAGATAAGAAGACAGAATCAAGAACACAGAAATAAGACAGGAACTTGAAATATTTGCAATAACTGATAAAATGGATACATATAGACAAAAATGGAAGCAACACATAGACAGAATGAATGAAGATAGATATCCAAAACAAATAACAAAATACAAACCTAAAGGCACCCGAGATGTGGGCAGACCTAGAAAGAGATGGGCTGAAGTCGGAACGGGTCAACAGACCTAGTCCATGAATGAAGATGATGATGATGATCGCGTTATATAATTATTTTAACATTTTTTTCTATTTGTTAATATCTTCGATCTAACACTATTATTTCCATTTAAAACCTGTTACACACACACAAACACACACACACATATATATATGAAATGTTATATTACATATTTGATCATAATTACATGTTTTGCGTGTTTTATATAAAATTACATATTTTACAATTTAATATATCCACCGCTGTGGTCTCGGGGTAGCGTGCTTCCTTGTCACGCAGCGGGCCCGGTTTCGATCCCCGGTCGAGACAGATTTTCTGGGTGAGGTTTTTATCGGGGTTTTTCCTCACCTGTAAAACAAATGTCAGTAAAACTTTAAGGCCCAAACGGTCCCCGAAATCATATGGCTATCGCAATCATCATCATTCATATTCATTTTAGTTTAAGCTTAGAATTAGGGACTCTCCTGGCGCAACATCATCATCATCATCACCTATCATATCATCGGGGCAACGTAACCCTGCCTTCCAGGCGCCCCAACCTCAGAAGTGGGTTACAAGTACGCCATGCCAGGAGAGAAACCAGGAATGTCCAAAGACAAACCTGGGGCATTTGAAAAAAAAATATTAAAAACATCATAAATGGAATATACGGTAATTTAAAAGTCTGTATGACAATATTTCTTCAATTGCAAATAGTAAAAAACATAAGGAAACTCAAATGCCTGACTGTACATTAAAAATCTCAGGGAATAATTCAGTTCACTCGACACTATAAATGTTAAACACAGACAGATTTGGGTATAAAGTTCCACATTGCAAGATCTCTATTAGAACGTCACCAGCCACTTTGTTTATGAATGAAATACTGTAGTAGAAATACGTAGAGGACATGCCTTAGCACTATTGGTTAGAGCAATTATTCTGATTACTTATCAATACTGTATTTGCTTTTGCCCTACATTCATCTGCTAACGCTACAACTCGAAAGATCGGCGGTTTAAGTCCCGACGAGGTAAGAATTTCTAAACAGGCATAAACCTACTGATGGCATCGTGTATCTGTTGTCGACTCAGCCTCAAAACAAATGAGTATCAGACTATGTTCTGGTGATAAAGGCAGCCGTCAAATCTCATTGCGATTGTCTAGGAAGGTGGACATGTAGTGGGATCACAACATTGGTCTGATCTTAAACTTAATACGAGTATTTAATGTAAAATGTATATAAAATTAAATTTTAATGTGTTTAATATTACAATATAATCCAGACTAGGATTTTCATGTACTATTAACATGCATATTTACATATCTACGAAATTATATTAGGTAAAATATGTAAGGTTATATGTCTTTTTTAATATTATAATTTTGTTTTTCAAATGCCCCAGGTTTGTCTTTTTCGACATTACTGGTTTCTCTCCTGACATGGCGTACTTGTAACCCACTTCTGAGGTTGGGGCGCCTGGAAGGCGGGGTTACGTTGCCCCGATGATATGATGGGTGATGATGATGATAATGGTGCGCCAGGAGAGTCCCTAATCCTAAGCTTAACCTAAGATGAATATGAATGATGATGATTGTGATGGCCATATGATTTCGGGACCGTTTGGGCCTTAAAGTTTTCTTGGCATTTGTCTTACAGGTGAGGAAAAACCCCGATAAAAACCTCACCCAGAAAAACTGTCCCGACCGGGGATCGAACCCGGGCCCGCTGCGTGACAAGGCAGCACGCTACCTCGAGACCACAGCGGTGGACTTCTTCTTGATTAGTCTATAAATATTTCGATATTTTAAATATCAATATCTTGGCAGAGCTTTAATATGTTTTTCAGTGTAGTTTTATATCACTGGAATTGGTCTTTAATCTTGAAAATCATTTAGTAAATTCAACAGAACTGCGGAAAAAATAAACGGGGAAACACTAGAAGAAAGTACAGTACTGTGATAGGCACTGTATGGGGACAGAGCCGATGTTTCTGTAATTAGCATTCGGTAATTGAGCTACCAGTTACTAAGTGAAAGCGGGACAAATTAATTTGGCAAGTGGGGCATCAATTCTGTGACTGATTTTTTTTTTTTTTTGGAATCTTGATTAATTCTAAAAATAAGTCATCGCCATAATTTTCATTATATGTAAATATCCAGAATTTAGTACTTGTCAGTTTATGTCTTTTTTATTTACATTTCTCCTATTCTGATTTTGCTAAGGTATTGAAAGAATTATATTTTCTAATGCAGTAATTATAATTTATGACACTCGTTTTTATTGAAAGACGCTTAATAACCTAAAGTCATATACATTAAATTTGGATACATACCATATACAGGTCTATGTGTAAACCTATATACCACAGTAGGTCTACATTTTTATTGTTTGTAGTCTCGTGACTTGTACAAATAACGTAATTAATTTTTCTTAGATATTTGCGAAATGATTAATGGTGAAATAGAGGGACGTAATGAGTATCCAATCAACTTTTTAAGGCAGTGAAAGGTATTAATAATAACGCAATTTTCAGTAGGTTATTTTCTAAATATTGATTAAATATGTGCCAGCAGCCCTGTTGACTGAAAAAAAAAACATACTACGGCTGGCCGACTCCTGCATCTGAAAAGAATATTTTTGTTATTTATTTTCTGATTGTTTTGGACACTCAAGATAAAACCTTAAAAACTGAAATTAGGATAACATCAGTATATTTAAAATAGGATTTCGAAATTTTCATGTATTCTGTTTATCTAGTCTATTTTAATACATTTTCACCTTTAATGTTCTGGAACTACAACTCAATAGTATTAATAAGTTATTAGTTTATGCTGATGATACCAAAGGCCAACACGCACACACTACTGAGTAACAATAAGAAATTGGGACTGGAAGTAAATATCAATAAAATTAAATATATGGCCACACATAGAAATACATTATATAATGGAAATAGGGAAATTTTGAGGCATTCAAATACCTAGGAACAATAATCACAAATAGGAATGAGATGCCCAAACAAATTAAACATAAGCTCAATTCTGGAAATGCATGGTATTATGCATTACAGAGACTCTTGACTCCCAACTTTCAAAAAACGTTAAACTGAAAATATATAAAACTATTGTTTTACCAGTTATATTATATGGATGCGAAACATGGACTCTTAATTTAAGGCAGTTTTGAGAATAAAGTTTTTAGGAAAAATTTTGGACCAAAGAGAGATGAACAGACAGGTGAATGGACAAGACTGCTTAACAGTGAACTATATGGTCTTTATAAGAAGCCAGACATAATAAGAATAGTTAAGTATCGTAGACTGCAATGGGCAGGGCATGTGGCACGAACGGGGAATGAAAACCGTGTATGGAAATTTCTTGTAGGAAAAACCGTGTATGGAAACTTCTTGTAGGAAAACCCGAGGGAAAGCGCCCAGTTGGTAGACCAAGAATGAGGTGGGAGAATAACATTAACTATGATTTGAGAGAAGTAGATTATACAGGGAATGACTGGAAAGCATTAGCTCAGGATGGGGATGTATGGAGAGCTTATGTGAGCGCGGCCATGAACCTACGGGTTTGATAGTGCCACTGAGTTAGTTAATACTCTGGAATTTTCAATGCTTTATGTTTTTTCTTTTTGTTTTTTATTTACATATAGACACCCCACACACAAAATACTTAAAAAATAACTACACGCTGATGAAATAGGAGTAATTTCCTTTAAGGAAAAATGTATATATGCAAGGCTGGGAATTGAACCCTGAGTACATTACTTTGTATTCGGGAACGAGATCTGGAGGCTTGTCGAATTCGCGATCTCCCGAATACGAGTCTCAAACGCTGAGACAACTACACCATTCTGTAATTTCTCATTGATCATTTCAGATAAAATCAGATTGGGTTAAGGTTGCAAGATTATAAATAAAGTAAATAAGTTTAGTTTGTGTGTTTATTTTATGGGAAACAAGATTTAGAATGAGATTAGATGTTTGGATTGATATGAATATATACTAATATTAGGAATAGGCTACAATGAGCACAAACACAACCCCTCAATATGAGAAATTGGATGGTTATTTTACAGTTAAAAGAGGTGCATGCAAGCGTGCAAGCTGTGTGGAAAGAGTTTATCCGATAACCCACTAACCTAGTTCCCAGCCCAAGTGACAACTTACTATCACAACATACAGATATTGTTCAACAGTTCGGGGTTGCTATCCATTTGGGAATATCGCAACCTCAAACACCTAAATCTGCATCAAAAAAACTCACCACTTCCGTAAAGTGATTTTCATATCTGGAATATCATCCAATTTCACATTTACTGTGTCATGCATAGCACAATACAATTGTCCTAAATTTGGTTCTTAATGAACAATTTTAAAGCTGTACCACAATTACTTGGTTTTCTAATTATATATATATATATATATATATATATATATATATAGCATTTGTTATTTCTCTGGCTGTATTCTTGTTAACATCAACTATGCATAGTTTATATTTAGGCCTATATATCATTTGTTATTTCTTAGGCTGTATTCTTGTTAACATCAACTATGCATAGATTTCAAGCTAAAGGCTCTTTACTAAATAGGGTAAAGTTTTACAATTCCACTACTTCTTACAATTTTGTAGTACTATTAAGATTATGTACAAAGTTGTGTTAACCATTTTAGAGACTTAATTTATAAATAGTTTGCCTTTTAATAGGTTCATCATATATTTTCAAGCTTATAGTGCATCTATAAGGCCTATTTCGGTGGGTTTTTACCTATTTACTTTACGAGGATAATCGAGGCGCTAGAGGCTGAGCTCCTATAACGGGAATTTTGCCACCATATAATCTTCACATCCGGGACTCTTCATACACTGCCCACAACATAGAAACGAGATTGGTGTATTTTACTTCCTTCCGAAGGAAGAAGCCGTCGTTGAACTTCGATTGTCTGAAAAAGTCTTATACCTTAGTGGGAATACAATCCGACATAATATTAAAACAGAATATTTACACATACAAACATACAGTATGCATATCCATCCATAGTAATTCTGCCCGAGGGCAGGTCCTTCACTGCAATCATAGCATTTTCATGCTAAGCTTGCAGCTTTACTAGGGAATTGGAGGTGTGGTAGCTTCCCGTTGCTTTCCACACCAGTGAAGGATGATGATGATGATGATAATTATAATGATAAGGATGTTGATGATGGCCATATGATTTCGGGGACCGTTTGGGCCTTAAAGTTTTCCTGTCATTTGTCTTACAGGTGAGGAAAAACCCCGATAAAAACCTCACCCAGAAAAACTGCCCCGACCGGGGATCGAACCCGGGCCCGCTGCGTGACAAGGCAGCACGCTACCTCGAGACCACAGCGGTGGACAGTATACATATGAAGTATAAAAAATATAGATAGGTAAAATTGTCTGGTCTCAGTAAATTGCTTTAAGATCACACCAAATTTGAACTGTAAATACACTTTTACTATTATTCCATATAAGTCATTAATATAACGACTCAGATATATATACATAGAAGAAGTGAACGAAGAATAAATGGGAGCATTCTGTGAAACGAGATACAAAAATTCAATTAGAATAGATCTATTAGTTTGCCAATCAGTATGTGCAAACTAAACTTCCTAATTTTAACCTAATAAATAACCTCAACCCAATTTAATAACATTCATACAATTATCGCATCTCAAAATAAAAAAGAGTTGAAGTGTTTTGTTTGGAATTTAAGATAATGTACGGAGTGTAGACCTAGACACTAGACACATTGAAAAGATTGGAAGCACCAGAAATGTGGATATGGAGAACAATAGTACATATGAAATGGACAGACCAAACTATGAAATGAAGTAGCACTAAAAACTATGATGAAAGAATATTGATGATGTAATTATTAAGAAGAGGAAAAGAAATGAGTTGTGCAACTCGCTACGAAAAAACTGGCGGTTGAAAGATACACTTTTGTGGACGAAAGGAATGCTCGGAGAAGATGATAATATAGAAGTCAAGATAAATGGATCATATTCGGACACGAAAAGGAAAGCAGAATAGAGATGAGAGTGGAAAACGCTGTGTTTTTAGTGGATAGTCTGCCCTTAGACAGGAAACAATGACTGAATTACATTTCAATACAGTAGTATGAAATGTCAAAATTTAAATTAATTTTACTGCCTTAACACTTACAACGTTTTCATTCTCATGGCAAGTCTAAAAGTACTCTCCCTAAAATTATTAAAACCGGAAGGATTTAAATGTTGATCTATAATAATTTAAAACAAGTGCAAATTAAACAATCCTGTAGCTAACGGATGATTTATATGCGTAAAAAAGAGTATAATTAATCAATATATTATTAATTTAAACATACTATTTTTTTTTTGCAGAAGATTTTCGGGCTGTAGGCCGTGGTCGTGAGGCTTGTAGTTCCCCGACGTTTCGCCAGAGACTGCGTCTGGCATCCTCAAGGGTTGTCTTGAGACTACGTGAATACATAATATTTTTTATTTTTTATTTATTAAATGAAACTATCAAAATTTTATTAATTTTCATAAATTTTTTTAAATGTTTTACATCACAAAATTAACTTCCTAAATTGGGAATAAATTCAGCCTTTTACAGTTGATCGTTTCATTCTCAAGAAATAGTTACAATTCTTAACTATCCATAAATTTATACCCAATTTCATGAATAAACTTTAAGAAGTTTGGTATTGTAAATTAATTATAGCTCATGGAAAAAGAGAAATCATGGAGAGCAACGAATACAAGGATGCGTTTAAGGCATTGTTAAAACTGAGAATAAATAAGTTTTTTTTTATTTCAATTTTCATATGCATCAATATGTTTGGTCACATTACATCATAATCTTCGTGTAAATACGTATGTATGCCTACTGCTCTACGTATTCACGTATCTCCTTAATTGCAATTTATAACCAACTACCTCACTGGCATTATCGAATCCGCAGGTTCATGGCCGCACGGACATATGCCTTCCACACATCCCTATCCTAAGCTGTTTTTCAATCATTCCCTGTATAATATACTTCCTTCAAATCATTGTTAATGTTATTCTCCCACCTCGTTCTTGGGCATTTTCCTCAGGATTTCCTATAAGAAACGTCCATGCTCCTGTTTCATTCCCCATTCGTGCCACATGTCCTGCCCAGATATTGAATTTAATAATATAATAAAATGATCGCTATATTACCATTACCACTATTATTATTATTATTATTATTATTATTATTATTAATAGTGAAATGGATCGTGGTACTGAAATTTCAAACCTCCGTTTGCCTTGGAAGACAGAAAATCATAAAAAGTCAAGTCAGTCGGCACTGTGAGATTTGAATTCGGGAGATCTCGATAGAAACTCAATCGTTAGCGTCTGAATAAATTCGGTATAATTGTTTCAATAAGCGATCTTTTCCTCGTTGGTATTAAAATTGCTCCCTATAAGTGGTTTACCGGCTCTATGATATACCGTCGGCCTGACTACCATTCCAGGAATCACGCCATTTTTCCCCCTCCCCGTACAGGAACTGGAACGAAGCTTAGTCAATAAATTATACTGCAGCCACTGATTATCCGGCTTTGACGTTTTCACGACAGTGTTACCGATATGGATATTCAGTAGGAGTGGCCGCTTTATGTATGCGGTTAGCAGACATACAGCTGACAACATCTCAGCAATTTCAAATCTTACTAGGGCGCTATAGCTGCGTCAAGAGCAGTGATTGGTTGTGACAGACATCTACTCCCACTACAACCAGTAGAGGGCGAATTCTCCCTTTACCCGTCGTATAACCGAAACTTCAGAGCAGGAGAAATGACGGCTCAGGTATAGCTACTTTATATTTACATATGCGTGATAGAACAAAAGCGAACGTAAAAATTTGCCTAAACTTTTGCTTCTCTTAATATTTATAAATTCGTAATTCGAAGTGATTTTAAATTCAGGCAAAATTCGATTTTTAAGCCAAAGTTGCGAAATCCCGCTACGGAAACTAAAACCAAGGTCGAGGATCTCCTCATACTAACATATGATTCTCTATGCCATGATCTAGCGAATGACAAGATACAACTTCAATCGGCCTTGGTTCTTCCGAGCTGGCGTATCAAGTATTACAATAAATGTATTACGTGCATATTTATTTTACTTACAAACTATTTGGTTAACTTTAATATTAAGAAATTTCCAATAAAAATTATGTATGCTCAAAGGACACATTAAATACTACAACATTTGAAAGGCTTTTATTAAACTTTATTTTATTAATTTTTGAGACAATAGAATAAACCTTATTTCTTAATTCTAATATTAAACATTTCAACACATGACGTTATGGAAAAGCGATGTTGGGTAATTCACAACAAAGAGAAAGCACCAGGATGTTTAAGTAAGTTATGTGTGGATTCCCTGCCCAGTTTGACCGAGACAAAACGGTACTAATACTGTTATCGATGTTTTTAAAACAGCAAAGGCGAAAATTGCAAGCTTGTTCACTTAACTTGTATACACTAAAATTCATTCGCATTAGAGACTCTCAGATTCTAATTGTTCGTAGTTTTAAGTTTTATACAATTAGATTAATGTAATATGATTTAATTAAACAGGCTATAAATGCAACTGGGGACACTCCGTAACGTAGTTGGTGAAGGCAATACACAAGCCGGAAGGTCGAGGGTTCGAATCCCGATGGGGTCAGGATTTTTAAACTACCCAAACCTTCTGGCGGCACCATGGCCCTGGGATCGAGTCGCCCTATAATCGAAATGAGTACCAGACGCTTGTTCAGGGGTAAAGGCGGCCATCACTCAGAGCTGACAACCCGTCTGAGATTAAGTGCCGATTGTCGAGAAAAAAAATGAGAGCCCTAGCCTCCTACTACCTCAAGGGTTTCCTAAGGCTGGTAGTGGGATCACTTTACCTTTAACTTTTATAAATGCAATTGGTTTGAAGTTTTATTGAGCAGACAAATCTGACAGAGTTTTCACTGGTTGTCCAAAATCAGGGTCGAAAATGTGGGTAATTTTTTTACTAGGACCCATTTCATTATACAAGGTGCTCTAAAATTCTCTTTACAAACTTCTAGGACTTGTAGAGGAGACTGAGTTGATAATATTTAGAAATGGAAACCATGTCCGGAGACTTGCCGTTTCCGTGCTACTGCCGTTTGAAAACAAGCATTGCCTGAACGTACGACACGTGTCTCAACAAGTAATAGCTTCGCAATTCGTCTAAATCGAAAAATTCCCTATCGAGTATTCCAAGATTTGGTGTCATTTTCAAAAAATGTCCAATTTTTCGAAACTTTGAAAACTGCAAAAACTGACTGTGGAGGGTGTATCCGGGATTATTAATGCATGTCATGATTCAGTTTTCTTTTTGTTTATTTGGTTATTAATGAGTTGAATGGTAAAACAAGTGATGTACTGTGGTCACGCCTCATAATAAATTACTTTGTAAAAGTGGTCGCGTTATAAACATGTTTTCAAACGGCTGTAGCACGGAAACGGTAAGTTTCCGGACATGGTTTTCAATTCTAAATACTGTATTATCAACTCAGTCCGCTCTACAAGTCCTGAAAGTTTTAAGGGGAATTTTAGAGCACCCTGTATAATTAAAATAATTACATCGCTAAATTTATACAAAAAAAATGAAAACCTAACATGTAAATAACACAACCTACAATTAATTTTGTAAAAACCCATAGATTTATGAAAATTTTATGGTTAACAGGTTACGAAAAGCAGGTTGTATGAAAAAGATAAGAATGAAACTTGTTCAAAAAAGAAATATCATTCAATTCAACAGAATGCAACTATAATTAAAACTAAAATTTGGTTGAATTATATTTTAGTTAATCTTTATTTTAAAATTGGATTAAAATTAAATGGAAGGAACATGCTCTTAGGATTCCATTAAGATATTCACGACAAGCTTTGGGTGACTACACACCAAGAGGACGAAGAAAAAGAATCTCAAAGGAGGTAGAATGACTGGTATAGCTCAGAACAGATCTAGCAGACTAATCCTTGATAGGAGAAAGAGAGGATTTTTGCTTTTTTACACACATATGGACAAAATAGACTGAGATATTTAGAAACTACAAGCCCCTTACAGAATGTGGACATATACCTTTGTTCAAGAATCTTCATATCTACGGCTGGGAATATAATCCTGTGTCTCTAGTATATGAACGCTGAAAATAAGTCGAAGGGGCCTGATATTTTCAACGTAACTACTAGGAAATAAGTAAAGGCAAATACAAATTCTAAACGAGGGAGGATATGGGATATTTAGTTTCTCTAGACCTATTACAGAATGACGTTCTCATTTTGGATAATGATACTTTTTTTTTGTATCTTTCAAAGAAAGCTATATTTACTATATGGAAACAGAACTCAAAATTTGTACATTTTGCAATCTTTATGTTATGGGTATAAGGTAAAGTGATCCCTCTACAGGTCTCAAGAGGCCCTTTGGGTAGTGGAAGTTAAGGCTGCCACCTGCTTAGACAATTGGTACATGTCAGCCGGGTTGTCAGCCCTGCATGACCGCCACATTTAACCTCAAAATAAGCGTCTTGTCATTTCCTTTAGAAGTATGTTATGTGTATTTTCACTTAAACACTCCGGTTATAATTTTACATTTAAAATATGTAGGACAAGAATAGATGCTAGTACCACTCGTTTTTCAATTGTCAAACATACTCTTCTCAACTGACTGTACTTACACTTTCACTGAAATGCTATGTTAGACTCCGTTGACTATAAACGTACTAATTTTAACAATAAACTCAATGCAATTGTCTGGTATTTCCTTTGCAAAAGTTTGGCCTAGATTTATATTTCCATGTATTTTTTTAACTTAATTAATTTAACGGGCTTCAAAAAGTCTTTAACGTCTGGACTTAAAATTAATATCCGGATTATTTTAAAATGAACCAAATGACATGATACAAAAATTTTCTCAAAGCATATAAAAGCAATGGAATTACATAAGTAGATTCTACATAAAAAAAATCCAACAGTGTAATCACTGAACTGTGTTGGAAGCATATCGAATTCCAAGGCTTTGGACAGTGTATATTCTCATCTTTCTTGTCAATTCTAAACTTCCATTTCTAGTGATTTAAGAGTGCTAAAACACTTAAAATAATTGAAGTTAACCACGGTAAAAATAACTTTAATATATGGAAAAATCATACCGATTAACAGCTCTTTTTTTATTATACTAGTGTTAATATTTGCTTTTCTTGAAGTTTATAATACTACATAATTGAATTGCGTACCGTAATTTCTTAATTGTCTGCAAGCGTGCTAACATTATGTGTTCGTTTGTTCCAATGCCACTGAAGTTTTCGTGCTTCGGGTACCGCACTAGGTGGATATATGGCATTAATGTGATCTAATTTCAATTTAAACACCACTTGAGCAGACCATTTTATGTAAGTGATGTTTACTTGTATAGAGTTTAGAGACGACTGGAAGAGTGTATTTTAAGGTGTGTAACGTGAGAGAATATGAAGAGACAGGAGAAGGGGAAACCCGATGCCAAAACGTATCTTAATCCTGTCAAAAACCACCAAGGGGTCAGCCAGCTTAACCTCTCCATCCGAAGAACGAATTGCCACATGCTTTCTTAACATGTGTACTGCAGAGTGATTTGGAATTTAATCCAACCAAGAGTTGCACGATCTAGCTATTAGTAACTGTATATTACCACCACTCCTGTACTTTATTTTTATTAAAGGTATGTATACATACGTTAACGCAATACACCTAGAAGAAGCGACAATAAATAAATGTATTTAAAATCAACAAGAAGATAATATTCGAATGGACATTTGGGACCTGCATGTTGGAGATATGAACTGTAATCAAATGGCTAAAGATAGGGGCCAATGGACGGCCTAGGTGAATGCTGCATTATACCTAGGAGTTCCAAATTTCCATAAGGCATAGATTTACTTTATAAAACAATGTATGATTGCAACAATAAGTAACGTAATGAAATAACTTGCACTGACGACCGACCAAGTAGGCCTGCCTATAAAATGAGAGGTTAAAACCAAGTTAATGGAATGGATCCAGGAGTCATTTTGCGCGGTTTAAGAAAAATAAAAGTCATGTTTAAACACAAATATCAAAACGGCACAATCGAAAATTGTCTTAACAATTACGGTATATAATATTTAATATAATATTTTCACATGTTTGCCAGGTGTGACCAATTGTTTTTCTGTCTACTGGGAAAACCAAGAGTCAGACAAAGAACTTGGAGGTTATACGTTTTTATTATGAAAACCACGCCAAACTAGACACTGGACTACAATGGATATGCCAGCATCCATACACGTCAAGGAAAACGAGATTCATTTTGTGCAGGTGTCCTCCCTCAGAACTCGTGAAAATGGGTTAACGCACCAAATGAAACTCAAGAACTTTGCATTACTATTTATAAATTATACACTTTCTCCACTCCCTTACTTATCATCCTGCTGTTGGTATCATATCCATATACGTTAATCACAGAGGCGAAAGATCATTCAACCAGTACAGGAGTAACATGTGGTCAACATGTCGGGACCCCCAGCATTTAGAGCTGTTTTTCTCAACATGACACGATACCCCAAACCGCTTGGTTATGGTGCGGGACTTACATTCTTTTACTTTTAATAACAAATTATGAATTACTAATTCGATTTATCTTACATAAGTAAATCATCCAATAGAAAAATTAACAATATCATTGGTACCTTACAAAACGTCAAAGAATTTCTGAGGAGAATACGTCTGTATCATATCTGAAGTTAAAAAATCTGAAGAATGTGATGGTTTAGACATGATTTTTATAGAGAGTGGCAAATTCTACTTCAACATGCATTCGAGAATCATCCCAGTGTGAAAAGATCGCTTGGTATACCCATCATTGGCTGGAAGACCAAATGAACGATTTAATTTTAGTAGGTGATCACCAGAACTTAGCACATAATACACAATAACAAAGATAATTTTGTAACATGGGTCGAAGTCAAATAAGATTTAATAGTACCAGATTTTAATTTAATACAATTAGATTGTCAATATTGTATAGTCGTGCTACTAGCGATACAGGCCAAGTTTAATAAAAAATCAGACTTTCACATAATGGCATGTTATTTTGTATTTTACTGCAACAGCAACTAACATACAAATCATAAGGTCCAAAAACTCAAATATAATTCCAACAAAGTGTTACATTTCTTACAACTCTGTTTTCTAAATCAGAGACGAATTACTTAATAGAGTATATTTCAAGTTCTCGAATTAATTATTATGAATGCTTAAGTCTAAAATCATAAGGCTACTAATAAAAAAAATACTTGAGAACGAATGCATAACCGTAAGTTATTACCTATTTATATACTAAATTAAAATATAAAATTATGGAATATTCACCTGAAAGGTCCGTCTCCTCAACTTGATTAATTGTTTAACTGTAACGCTTTCGGGACTTGTCCCATCATCGGCAGGATTCAAAACTGGTGTTTCATCCTGCCGATGATGGGACAAGTCCCGAAAGCGCTACAGTTAAATAATAATCAAGTTGAGGAGAAGGACCTTTCAGGTGAATATTCCATAATTTTATATTTTAATTTTGAATAATACCTCAACGTAACACATCATGAATCTTATAAAAGTTGTTTATTTATATCCTGTTGTAAAATTTGACACCAGTTTAAATTATATCTACCGATTCATTTTCACATTACTTTATTAGAATATTAAGTAAATTAAACTAACGCATCTTACAGGATACACCGTCAATTTAAGGATTAATTAAATAAATGGTATATGAACCAAAATGGCTGCTACTAGAGTCAATTTTTAATTTCAGATTTCACATAAACCATCACTTCTAAAGGCTGGATTTCGCTGATTTTTGGAGAATACCTCTCCCAGTTTATTTATATAACATGAAAAATTGCGACCGCTAGAATGATTTTTAAATTTTCGTTTCAGGTGAACTACTAGACCTAATGGTCCGATTTCGCTGGTTAACGAACTCGATTTTACTTTTTTATTAATTGCTATATGCCATATGGACAGTGACAACACAACAATCTGCCAGAATAGAAGCTGCTGAAATGAGATTCCTCAGACCAATAGCAGGATATCAAAGAACAGACAAAAAAACATAACACAGAAATAAGACAACTACTAAAAGTAGAGGAATTGAACACAACAATAGAGAAATACAGAACAAACTGGAAAGAACACTTGGCAAGGATGATTGAGAATAGAATACCAAAAGCAGCATACAACTATTCACCACGAGGATGAAGAAGTTTGGGAAGACCAAGGAAAAGATGGAAAGAGCAGCAATTTGGAGACGGAACAGGCTAATAAATAAGCCTAAACCGTGAAGAACGTATTAGCTTCCTTATTCATCATCATTATTATCATAAACATTTTAAGTTTAGATTCTCTTGAACCTGTCCTATACCTCAAGAAGTTCTTTATATCTCCAGCATTGTTAACGTCTTCGTATGTTTTTATAGTACCTTTCGTTTGATATGTTTGGTTATCTTCTACTCTGTTTTGAACTTTTAGCCTTTCACTAATGTCACCATTCCTAATATTTTCCAACCTCCTAATGCCTAAAAAATGAGCACAAATCTCATCTGTGCAGCTTGTAACTTGGTTTATATCCATAATTCAAAATCCAATTTTCACTACTATATTTTAGTGAGCTTTTGCTGTTATATTGTGTAATTGTAATTTAGTTTCTATAGACATTTGTTTTTCAAACTGTCATTTAATTAGTTGAATGCAGGCTTTCACGGCCGGTAATCGTAATTATACCATTTATATTATTAATTTTTGTAATTTGAAATCTATCTTTTTTTTTATTTCAGAAATTAAATGTCCAATTTGGATATTTGTTCAATAATATTTCTATCGGATTATATTTTAAACCTCATTAAATATATTCGGCACACTGCCATAGCGTTGGCTTGCTAACAGAGTATTATAATGTTAGGCTATTGTTTAACTGAAAAGTTTCCCTTTGTAAATCATCATCTGTCGTGACAAAAAAATCATATTCATGCAATAACATATATGTAGCGTGTTGTTCCTTGAAATTTTTATTCCATGTCGAATTAGTTCTTTATAATCCCTCCCTTTGTTTGTTGGAAGGTTCCCGGGCCTTACAGGGAAAGGTACACACACTTTAAAATATAAAAAAGTGTACCCTAGATCTCATTCGTCCTCAAATATTTCTTTTAAAACAGTCATATAGGCTTTCGGAAAAATATTCCATCTTCAGCCTTTTAAAATATACCAACCGCTGTATGTCAAGATTTTATATAGAGGGTTCTTAACAGACAACAGTATTTTTTAAATAGCTGAAAATGAACATAGTCTTCCAAAATACCTATATGACGTTTTAAAAGAAATCATATTAGTTGAGGACGACTAAGATCTCAGGTACTTATTTAATTATGTTTTAACATTTACACAATGATCTCAACGGTGTTTTCGTAATGAATTTTAAAAGCACTGACATGCTTTTCTTGACCACACAAAGCAATGGGTTGCCTCCCCGGATGTGCGATCAGCTTAATTCCGATGTATCTGCAAGACAACACGAATATTTAAGACTAGAGTATGAATAAATGTAATTAATATTATATATATATATATATCATATTCATATCAATAAATAATAATAATAAACAAAAAAGCTTATATGTCTCCTGTTCTACAGCAGAATAATAGAGTGTCTGTAAATAAGCTGCAGGCACCATTTTAGAGATAATAAATTTGTATGAATTTCATTATGCTGGTAGACAAAAAAGACAGGTGTCTCTATGTCTTGCAGTTGGCGTTAAGGCGAATTTCAATCCACGTTAATAGAACATGCATCAAATTGAGATCTTGAGCTGGCGCAGCAGACTAACAAAGGAACCATCAAATTAAAAAAAATCTTGACTTCTTATACTTCATTTCTGATGGGTATTATTTAGGAGAATTCTTTATATAAATTAATTTGTTCTGGTAATAATTACAACGGCACGACCGGTTTGATTCTCTGAGGGAGTAATAGTTACGTATGCAACAAGGGAAGTAATGTACACTTAGCGACAAAAAGAATGGGCCGACCCTTGATCTCAAATATTTCAAGTTCTAACGCACGATTCACACGAGTAAACTAACTGCACAGTAGAGCTACAATACGTTTCCCTTCTTCGTTTGAAGAGTAGGCTATTCTTTCACACACAATTAACCAGCGAGACCTTAAGCTCAGTGCTTAGTGGCTTGATTCATGTGCAAGAGGCCACAGGTTCGATTCCCGGTGAGGTGAATTATTTTAATTGTTAAAATGCTTTCTATTTTATTCTGTATGTCTATTCTTAAAGAAAAAAACGTACTAACTATTTGGAAGTATTACTATCTTTATTATTAATATTATTATTTATTTATTTGTTTACTTATAAACAGTTTACAGTGTAATAAAACATCTTCATATGTCCAAAGTTTTTTTTTATTTTTACTTATTTCTCCATTCTTCTCTATCATATTATTCCAATTCTTCCAGACCTAGCTCTTCTTACATCATCCTTTCATTTATATCTTGGTCGACCTCTTTTTTTTTCAGGTGGAATCCATTCTAAAGCTTTTCTGGGTAATCTTTTCTCTGGCACCCTACGTATATGATCATACCATTCTCGTTGTTTATATCTCACAAAATCTAATATACCGTAGTATTTGTTGTTTGATGATTGTATTTCTGATTTTATTCCAATTTACAATGTGTAGTTGAAAGTCTGAAACAATCAATTTCAGTAGACACAAGTTTAAACTCAAATTTTTATTCAACTGCCAAGTTTCCGCACCGTATGATAGCGTGCTTCGAATTATGCATTTATAAATCTCTAATTTGGTATCTATTATTATGTTCTTATCCCACAAATCTCCGTTTAATACTGTTATTACCGATCTGCCTTTTTGAATTCTACATTTTATGTAATTTTCTTGGGTAATTTTGAGTTAATTTTGATCCCCAGATAATTACATTTTTCTCATCATTTGATACATACCATTATTATTATTATTATTATTATTATTATCATCATCATCATTATCATCCATCATCTATAATAATAATACTAATTATTATTATTATTTATTGTCCATTATCTATGTGCTATTATTATGCTGACATATATAAACATATATAAACTAAATATATAAACATATATAAACTAAATATTTTAATTGAAGGGTGAAACTTTTTACTCACTAATACGTAATAAATAAATGAACTCATAAATATATGAAGCTAGATTATATTTCATTACATAAATTTATAGCATTATTATTAAAACGTGGTACTGCACACATTTAATTTATACCGGTAGCTAAATAGTGTTACAGAGTTTATGAAGGCAGAAATATTACTTAAGTCAGTGTAAAGTGGACTTAGATTACGTGGCAGGAATGAAATGTTATAGGATATATTTTGCGAAAATAGAAATGAATAAAAAAATTGTCGGAGGATTCGAACCCCAGCTTTCACATTCATTTCATCTTCTTGTAAGTAGTTTAACGATCCACTCTACTCGAACGTCGGATACTAGTTGCCTTGTTTACTTTTGGACTATGAACGAGAGTTGAACTTTATTTAAAATGTTCCAATTTGAGTAATATTGCATTTGTCGAACACTCGTAAATATTTAGAAACATGTCTCCTTCACTGTTAACTATTTAATATGATTAAAACCAAATACAGCGTATTTAAAACATTTAACAATGCGTTACCTCGTGAACCGCAGCTATAGCTTTTCGAGCATGTGCAGTGGGCCATAACAGGAACTCTGCTTTTTGATGCGGCTCATTCTTTTTGTCGCTAAGTGTACATTCTTCCCGAATTGCATATATAATTTTGTTCACTCTTACACTAATAATTATGTTTAATTTTTATATTTCGTGTGAATTTATATCTTGGTTAGAAGAGTTCAATTGTTTGATAGCAAGGGAATGTTGATAAAACAACGGCAATTGTTTACTGTTGTCTGGATTAGTGGCAGACATTTTAAATTACAGTTTCAGACTGTATATTAATTACAGATTTGATTGTGGTGTAGGGCAAAGTCGAAAAAGAGATTTGAAGGGTATATAGAATAGATTGCGTTGAGCAGGATATGTGGCACGCATGGGGGATGAAAGATGTGCACGGAAGCTTCTTGTAGGAAAACCAGAGGGAAAATGCCCAGTTGGTAGACCAAGAATGAGGTGGGAGAATAACATTACACATGATTTGAGGGAAGTAGATTATACAGGGGATGACTGTAAAATATTAGCTCAGGGTAGGGATGTGTGGAGAGCTTATGTCCGCGCAGCCATGTGTTCGATAGAGCCAGTGAGTTAGTTACCGGTAGTTTAGTTATACAGAATATTCAAGGATTGGTGCAAATTAAAAAAACTGTAGTGCATAGAGTAGAGAAATATACTGAAATAAATAAGTAAAATACTAATGAAAATAACCAAATATTGTGGGTATGTTAATAATTGTAACGATGTTCAATCACTATAAATTGTATTATACTCAATAAAATTTTAGGTAGGTAACATTTTTACATTATTAATTGTCAATTAGCTTACTTTTCTTCCGTAGGGGAGTAAGTTGAGCTATTACAAGCCGTTGTCAATGGATACCAAGGCATTTCTGGCAAATGTAACTTACTTCCCTAAAAACAGAATGATAATTACATCATTATTATTATTATAGGAGTGAACAAAAGATTTTAAATCATCCATTATGGGTCTGGTTGTGTGTCTTCTCTTAACACTGTCATATAGTTAAATATATTATTGTTTTCTAATTCTCTATGTTCGGGCATTTCATAGTGCACGAAATCATACATATATTATTATTATTACGTAAACCCAAAAAAAATATAATTTTATTTGTCTTGTACAGCCTTTGAAATAATTTATGGCGCACAATTAATTTTCAAGTCTCAGAACGAAGCCACTGCGTATGATCTGAGATCAGCTATTTGGTTCACAAGTATACAACTATTTGCGAAACTAAATCCGTTCTATTTGGTTGTGTGTAGTAAAATGGAAAATAATTTCGTGTAAATGAGCAGTGTGGTAAATACTGAAAATAAAACAAAGCAAAAGAAATAAGACAAAATAAATAAAATTAAATGAAATAAGGACAAGAGAAAAAAAAAAGCATGACAGCAGGATCGAACACGTGACATGCATGGGGAACAGAAGCTCCCTCCTCTAGACCACAATCACCTTTCCTAGAAATTGTCTGTATGAAGCGATGCAGTACTTCAGGACTTACTTGTATAACGAGATATTAACTTAATTTAAATTAATCAGACGCATTTTGTATTAGTAATGGAAATAAATAATTTTATTATGTCATGTGTTTTGTAAACAATGTAATGAGACGTTACAATCGTTATTAATTATATACATATATATATAATTTATTTCCATTCTCTAGTAATTCTGCCGGAGGGCAAGTCTTTCACTGCAATCATTGCATTTTCATGCTATGCTTTGCAGCTTTACTAGGGAACTGTAGGTGTGGTAGCTTCCCAGTTTTTTCCACACCGGTGAAGAATGATGATGATAATGTTAAGGATGATGATGATGGCCGGATGACATTTATCTTATAGGCGAGGAAAAACTCCGAAAAAATCTCGCCCAGGAGCCTGTCCCGACCGGGAATATTTCCATATAATTATATGAGGGTTGAATGAAAAGTAATGCCTCCACCTTTGTTACTTGGGTTTGGATGGGAATATTTTAATAAATCAAACGCAGAAATAATCCTTAGAATGTGATCTTTAATTACCAATGTTCACTTTTCCACATGATCACCAGTCAATTGGATACATTTCTGCCAACGATGAACAAGTTTTCTGAAGCCGTCACGGAAGAAGTCGACACTCTGTTTCCGCAACCACAGTCTCACAGTTCCCTCAACGCCTTTATCAGAAGCATAATGATGTCCCCGCAGATCATATTTAATTATCGGGAACAGATGGAAGTCAGGCGGTGCTAAAGCTGGACTGTATGGAGGATGCCGTACGGTGGTGAGATTCAGTCTCTGGAGTTCTGCTATGGTGGCACGTGAAGTGTGTGGTCTGGCTTTGTCATGCTGCAGGAAAACATTTCCCTTTTCCTTTCGGACCCTTGTTAGCCGTCGTTTCAGAGTTCGCAGCGTTGTGATGTAACGCACTGAATTTATTCTTGTTCCTCGTTGAAGGAAATCAACATGGATAACACCATCTGCGTCCCAGAACACTGTGGTCATGATTTCTCCAGCTGAGGGCTGCGTCTTGAATTTCTTTTTCTGGGGCAAGTCTTTGTGTCGATATTCCATAGACTGACGTTTCGTCTCCGGGTCGTAATGGCGTACCAACGTTTCGTCTCCGGTCACAATTGAATGGAGAAAGGCGTCATCTTCACTCTCGTAACGCGAGGAGTTCCTGGCAATTTCAAGTATGTGCGCTTTCATTTCAGGAATCAGCATCCGGGGTACCGATCGTGCACAGATCTTCCGACAGCCAAGCAAAGCAATAATGTGACCCACACGTTCTTCTGAAATGCCGATTGTGCTTGTAATTTCTCTCTGAGTGATATGACCATCGCCCTGAATCAATCTGTCAACATTTTACTTGTGAAATTCGGTGGTTGCTGTCACAGGACGTCCAACTCTTTGTTTGTCAAGCAAGTCTGATGTTCCCACCTCAGCATCTTTAAACTTACTCGCCCAACGACGCCCAGTACTCACATCAACACAATCACCATAAACTGCTTTCATTTTCTGATGAATCTCCTTTGGGGTGACACCTTCTGCTGTCAAGAATTCAATGACTGCACATTGCTTAAATCGCATTGACTGACTGTCTGCGCAGAGTTCCATACTTTACACTGTAACAATATAACCGTTCAATGCTAATACTTCCCACCAACTGGAACTGTAGAGAAGAGGCTACGGAACAAGCCAGTATCTGCCGCATACCAGTGCTGCCATCTGTTGAGTAACGAAGGTGGAGGTATTACTTTTCATTCAACCCTCGTACATAAAAATTTATTTATATAACGAAGCCTGGTAACACGTAGGCATTATGAAAATTAACGACGTTATTAAACAATAATAAAAAAATATACACCTGGCCAGAATCGAATGTGGGCCCGCGTCGTCGGAAAAAGGGCATCTTACCGACTGCTCCATTGAAGCGAACGATACGAATGCTGCATGGAGAGAGGCTTATGCCGTTCGCTTTATACTCAAACGAGTCAGAACATGTAACAACGTCCTGGTGTGAATCGCTCTTCAAAACTCTTTAACTTTTCATCATCAAGAGTTGCGCCAATTTTTTTCAAAGGCTGCTGTGTGTATATATATATATATATATATGTGACTAACTTGTCATACGTATTGCCAACCTCAGATTCAACCAATATATACCCAATTAACGTGTGATTCGGGTCCTTCCTCCCAGCCTACAGTCCCAAGATACACTGACTTGTGGCTCCACAAGAGGTGGAAAGATAAATCAATCACTTATAAACGAAAGTCTTATGTCAAGCTATTTTCTGTTAACTTAAAATTAGGGATAGGAGATTAGACTAAAGCTTTTATAACATATTTCAATGAACCTGGGTTCGCGAACCTTGTTTTAACAACTAAAGTACTTTTGCCGCAATAAATGTACAATTAACGCGATTTTAACGGGTGGAGAGAGGACAGGTAACACATGATATGGCTCCAGCTGGTGGCAGGTGTGTACCGGGACGGGGGCACCTGCACGTGTGCACAAAGCCAACATCTGGAGCCTGCCTCCTTTCTTTTCTTAAATTAATACGTGATTCAGTTTTATTATTACCTCCATCAATTCAATGAAAAACTTATTCGCTAACAGACACGAAAACCTGATATTCATAATTCCTTGTATAAATAATCCTTTCGTATCTCATCTGTTTCTCTCCTTGACTTCTATCCTTATTCGTCCAGAGTCAGGCTGATACAGAAAGATTTCCCTCTTTCTAGTATATGATTCTACAGAGCTAACAAGGGCATCGTCACCTTCTCATGGTCGGCCATGGAAACACTTTTAACGACAAAACAAGAACTCTTATGGATCCATAATTATATAAAAAAATTTACTACGCAGTATTTTCTTTGCAAATTGATTTTATGTGTTATATGGACAATGATTTCAGTTCGCTATCGTAATAGAAATAATATTTATTAAGATCGCTTTGTTTGGTAATTTTTTGCAACCGAGCAAATTAAGCACATATTAGACAAATGCAGATTTGGTTTATTATTATTATTATTATTATTATTATTATTATTACTATCATCATCATCATCAACAACAACAACAACAAGGATTAAGCCCAATGGCCTGTTCCGATCTCATTATAGGTCGAATTGGTCCTTCCATCTCTTCAATGGTTTATTACCATTATTATTATTATTATTATTATTATTATTATTATTATTACCATCATCATCATCATTAGAAGGCGGCTCCATGGCGCATGCGGGCTTGACGCTCGCCTCTCACTGCTGGGGCCCCGAAATCGAGTCTCGGCCACTCCATGTGGGTTTTGTGGTTGACGAAACGGAGCTTGGACAGATTTGTTCCGTTTTTTTTTTTTTCGTTTTCCCCTGCCACAATTTATTTCCAACATTTCTCCATACTCATCTTATCCATTTAGTTCATCTGCTTCCGTCATGGTTCATCAGGCATGGTCGGTCGACACCCTTGTCATTCACAGACCTCTATATAGGGGACTTCATCTCATCTCATCCCTCAACTCAACCCTGAGTTGGACACGAGATGAGGATATTTTATTTATTATATTATTATATTATTCTAATATAGTAGTTGGGAATAATCGTCAAAACTCAGAATTGATGACGATGGATCCCCGTTCGTCTCACTGCGGGGATATGGGTGCTTACCTAGTGGAGAGTATCTTAACCACAAGAATTTAGTTTCGCTTATTTCCCAACAGATGTCAGCGAGGGACATGTAATTAGCACATTGTCTCGATATATCTAGTAGGAAACAAAGGTATTACTAGGTTGGATGAAGGCCGGTTAAATTTTGCTCAGAGGCATTTTTATTCAGACTTGAGGTTCTTTTACGAGCTGGAAAATATTCAGACTCGAGACTTGAAGTCCCTCCCGGAGGATTTGATCCTGGGATTTTTCCATCCTAAAAATCCATCGACCCCGGCCGGTTTGGAGCCGCGACTAAAATTAAGGATTAACTCGGTTTAATTAATTTGAATACATTTATTTTCTTAATTTATAGCCGTAGCCGAGCGGTTAAGGTAGGAAGCCTTCGCGCAGAGCTACGGGACTTGCGCTGGTTCGAATCTCCATGGGGGAAGAAATTTTCTCATGGTATTTCGGCCAGTATGGGACCGGCGCCCACCCAGCATCGTGAGGCAATTGGGTAGCTACAATAAGTAGCGGCTCCAGGTTGAAGAACCAGCTATAACGGCTGGGGGACTCGACGTGCTAACCACATGTCACCCCTACACTGGCTGTTGATCATCTACCTCTGTGATTGATACATGTGGATGTGAAGGGCCAGCAGCCGGCTGGTAAAAGGGCAACCCCTGAAAAGTGGAAAGACCCTCAATCGGAATTTGTAATCAAAGTAAATATTGTAATTTCTTTTGACGAATATTTCTCTAGTCTAAATTTAAAACTCGTAGGCTGCGATGTGCATGACAAATGGCACGTATGGGGGATGAAAGAGGTTCATAAAACTTCTGGTAGCAAAACCAGAGGGAAAATGTCCAGTTGGTAGACCAAGAATGAGGTGGGAGAATAACATTATACATGATTTGAGAGAAGATTATACAGGGGATGATTGGAGAACATTAGTTCAGGATAGGGATGTATGGAGGGCTTATGTCCGCTCGGCCATGAACCTACGGGTTCGACAGAGCCAGTGAATTAGTATCACCAACATTAGGTGTACAAATATTCGCAAGTTTCATACTTAACAATACTCTCAGAAGGTAACTTACTTCCAGACTGTCCATTGGTTACATTTAACAAATACTGTATGAGAAAAATATGAACCCTATCAAAATTTGAACACCAGATCCCAACTTTACACGCTAGCTCTGTCTCCCTGTAAGTTAAATAACTGGCACTATTGAAATCGTAAGCTGTCCATACATCCTATCCTGAGCTAATGTTTTTCAATTATACTCGTATTCTTATTCTTCTTCTTCTTCTTCTCCTTCCTTTCCAGGATTAGGTCAATACGACCTGTTCCGGTCTCAAGTCCATCGTTTCCTTGGCCGTCCCAAATATCTTTTTCCATGTATTTGTGCTCGTCTAGTTTATCGAGTATTGAAAATATCTTCAGTTCATTTCTTATTGATTCATTGTGTAATCTATCCATGTTTTTCAATTTATTTCCTGTAAATTTGCTTCCCTCAAATCAGGATGTTATTCTCCCTACGCATTCTTTTGCCTACCTACTGAACGCTTTCCCTCTGGTTTTCCTACAGTACAGGAGTTTGCATGAACATCTTTCATTCCCCATTCGTGCCACATGTTCGGCCATTGCAGTCTACAATACTTCATACTGCAGTCACTGATTCTCCGGCCTTGACGTTTTCACGACAGTGTTGCCGATATGGATATTCAGTGGGAGTGGCCGCTTTATTTATGCGGTTAGCAGACATACAGCTTACATCTCAGCAATTTCTAACCTTACTAGCGCACTATAGCTGCGTCAAGAGCAGTGACTGGTTGTGGCAGACATCTACTCGCATTACAACCACTTCTTTATTGGCAGTAGAGGGCGAATTCTCCTTTTACCCCTCGTATAACCTAAACTTCAGAGCCGGAGATATGGCGGCTGGGATATAACTGTTCTTATTAGGCTACATCTAATTTACCATATAGATCACACAGCTCACCGATAAGTAAACTTCTCCATTCACCTTGTCTGCTCGTATCCCGCTGGTCCAAAAAATGTCTAAGAACTTTATGCTCAAATAATATTAATTTTGTCTCTTCACTTAAATGAAGAGTCCATGTTTCTTTCACATCCATATTATAAAAATTTTTTTTTTTAGTTTAACTTTTTTTTAGAGAAGTTGGAATGACAAGTCAATGCAATGCGTAATAGCATGCTTATCCAGAATTTACATGTTTCCCAGACGATCAGTACTATCATATTTAACCACGCTCATTAATCTAATATATATATATATATATATATATATATATATATATATATATATATATGAATGTTGTTTGTTTGTACTTTAATCGCGGCCATACCGTTGATCCGATTGTGATGGGACGTTTTGCAGAATGTTCAGGAGATTCCCGGGATGAACATAGGCTATAAGAGAGTTGCGACACTCAACTCCTACACCCTTAAAAATCGCCCTTTGTAGTGGAAAACGTGAAAAAAGTAGCTCTTTGGACGCTGGCTAAATCATAACAAATACACAAAATTAATGTACACAGAATTGAATATCTCAAAAAGCTCTACAAAAAAGTCACAATAACCCTTATGTTTATCTCTTACGGATAACTCACAATAACCCTTTTTGTCTTTCATTGATGCCAAGAAGATCGAGACAAGTACGTAGATTTCTGTGCAACATAGCAGCAGATGGCGGGTATTCTTTTACGGATAACTCACAATAACGAATTTTGTCTTTTAGCTCATTTATGCCAAGAAGATCGAGTTAAGTAGATTCCCGGGTAATCAGCACGGGGAATCTTAAAATAATTACGATATACATTTATAATTGTTTTTCATCATCATCATCATAGTACATTCACGAATTTAGGCCATTTGTTGACCTGTTTCGGCCTCAAGAGAAACACCATCCAGAAGTCTTTTGAGTGGACGTCCTGGTCTTCTTCTTCCTGCAGGTTGATATCTTAACATTAGTATCAGAAATTTTGTTTTCTAAAGATTCCATGTGTAATTCTTCTAAGATATCTTCATTTTTTTTGTGATCTAGTAGTGTGTATCCTGTTTTTCATTTTACTTATTCAACTAATCTAAGTAGTACATTCATGTTTGTCTTTCAGCTCATTTATGCCAAGAAGATCGGAATGATCCCGGACAACGACGGGTAAAGAGCACGCGGAATCTAAAAATAATTACGATATAAATTTTTCCTTCCACTTATTTAACTTAACGTAAAACACATTAATTTTCGTATTTCAGCTCATTTATGCCAAGAAGATCGAGTTAAGTAGATTCCCGGGTAATCAGCACGGGGCATCTAAAAAATATAAATTTGTAATTATTTTTCCCTATACTTATTCAACTAAACATAAAATTACATTAATTTTCATTATTTAGGCGTAGCAGCGCACGCCGGGTATTAGCTAGTAACTCATAATTTGCGCCACAATTCGAAACTGTTCATGAAGGTACTTACAAATTTTACAAGAGTGGTCTTATCTAGGGCCATTTTTTTACGGCAGGGTTGCCAGCTTTATTTCACTTACGAAGGGATTTTTCAGCCTTGAAAAAATATAATGAATCCAGCTGGGTTGGAATCAACAAACTTTGGAATCAAAAGTGAACGTAGTCCACCGATACCGACATCTCGTACGAGAGGTTAAAATTCTTCCTTTTATGTAATTAACTGATCTGATGGCATTTAACCAGCGATTTTTTTTATGAAAAATCATTTTAGGTGAGGCGACAATTTAAATCATAGCTGCTAGTGAAATGGCACAATTTACACTTTAAATTGGTTGCTGGCAAAAATCATGAACCAGAAAACCAATTCTAGTTTAATAGCACAACGATATAATATACAGTATGGAAGAAGTTCCATTCATTAATAAAAGAGAGAGGAGACTCGGTCAATACTGCGTTCCCAACATAGCAACAAAGACATCGAGAGTTCCAAATAACAAGACCTTGGCAACAGCCTACAGAATGGGAATTTCAATAAAGCAAACTAGAAAGCGGATATGTCTATAGATTTCAAATTGGTATCATCTATCAGAGCTCTCTAAACTTGAATTAAAATATTATAAATTATCATTCACATTAAAAACAAGCATTTATTCATATTACCGTTACGAAATTATTTTTTATACATATATTGAAACAAATAATATCAATTAAAGCCATGGGATAGCTTATAAATCTTAACTACAATATATTCATACTTATAATTGTACAAATTAAAATATAATTTTATTGTTGGAGATAATATTATAAATTTATTATCTATTTCGTTGTAGCGACGTCATTTTTATGATATACTTAATATTTTCCTTTATCAATTATCAGTGAAGTACAGCATATATTTTGCGCGTGTGTTAGCAAATGATAATTTTCGTAAAATAATGATTTATCTTACATATCTCGCTCCAATAGCTTAGCATCATGCATTGGTGCAAAGCTAGGAGTCTTAAGCTGGGTCGAGTCCCCACGAACGAAGACATTTCTCTTGGAATTTCGTTCAGTATGAAACCCGTGTCCACCCAGTATCGTGAGGAATTTGGGTAGCTGCAATAAGAAGCGGCTCGAGATTGAGAAAACCAGCTATAATGGTTGGGAAACCTACATACTAACCACATTTCACCCCTATTGGCTGGATGATCATCCATTTCTACGATTAACACAATGTGGATGTGAGGCCAGCAGCTGGAGAGTAAGACAAGGGCCTTCTAGGTCTGTCGCGCTATGGAGTTGTATATTAAGTATCAATATTTGTAATATGTATTCATGATTTAAATGGTAAATGAGTTTAAACGAATTATTTTTTTTTATTTTAATAAAATTTGATCTATATACGTTCTTCAAATCTTTTTTATAATTATTACCTGCCTAATATCAGTAAATTAATTAAACATTGGATGGGAATGGATAATTAACAAATGAGTGTAATTTTGAAGTGGCAGAGTTCAAATACTGGGAAACAATAACTGCGAACAGGGGGGGAAAAAGTATAATACATAATGCATATGCTCAAAGCGGGAAACATGCTATTATATCCACTACAGGGACTCTTGGCATTCCAACTCCTCTCAAAAACGTTAAACTAATAATATATAAGATATACATATAAAACTATTATTCTTCCAGTTGTATGCACGTGAAACGTCTCTTACTTTAAGAAGAAAAGCATTTGAGAATAACGTGCTAAAAAAGTGTTGTGGATCAAAACGAGACGAACAGACAGGCGAAGAGAAAATTTAAAAATACTGAGCTATATGATATTTATGGGAAATCATACGTGATAAGAGTTAAGTTTCATTGAATGCGATGGGCAAAACATGTTACACGTATGGGGATAAAAGAGGGTCATATAGGAAAGAGTCTAAATAATATGCCAAGAATAATTTGAGGGAGATGAATTAAACAGAGTTCCACGCCATAGTCGATTGGTCTAAGACACCATGCCTTAACGTAGAGTTATGGGACATGAACTGGTTCGAATCCCCATGTAGGAAGAAACATTTTAATGCAATTTCGCTCAGTATGAGACAGGTGCCTACACAGCATCGTGAGGAATTAGGGTAGATTCAGTAAGTAGCAGCTCCAACTTGAGAGAATCAACCGTATCGGCTGGGGAATTCGACATTGCTGACCCCATGTCAGCCCGATACTGGATGGATGGTCGTCCACTTCCATATGTGACATGTGTCGATGTGAAGTCAGCAGCTGGTTGGCTCGTCAAGGACCTTTAGGTCTGTTGTACCATTGAGTTACAGTAAATCAGAAACTATAGAAAAACATTAGCTAAGAAAGGTTTAGGAAAGTTTATACTCGCGCGGCCATAAACCTCGGGGTTCCATAGTGCCAGTGAAAATGTTCCCGCTAAAATTTCAGCGTTGAAGTTACTCCCATTCTTTAGTGTGCGATCTTCCTAATTAACGAACTCGATCCTTTTTTTTTTTTCTTATTCAAACATCACGAGCGTAGTTTCGTTGCGAAAAAAATGGCGGCCACTAGAGTGATTTTTAAATTTCAGCTTTCAGGTAAACTATCAGTCCGAATGGTCCAATTTTGTGGAATTTTGAGAATGTCTTCCTCATTTTACTCGTATTTTAATGGTCCACACTGAAAGAAAAAAAATAAAAAATAAATAAAAAGCGACCAGTAGTGAAATTTTAATTATCGCTTCAGATTAACAGGTTAACATCCACGCCTAAGGATCCGATTCTTTCGATCAATGGACTGTATGTTCCTTCCTTAGTTCACTATTACAGACTATCACGGCTTTGATACAAAAAAAAATTCTGCCCCTCTGATGCGAAAAAAAACACGAGCCTGCAAACAAACAAACAAAAAACACACACACCTTCAATAGCTACATTCCTTATCAAATCTCTAGAACGATATAAGTGATAGTTATAATTAGCTATAATTAGTTATAATTAATTCGGTTTATTAAAAGTACAAATAATTATTAATAAACATATAAGCCTATCTGTGAAAATAAATTAATTTAAAACTCAGTTTCTACACGACGAAAGCACTGATAGGGCAGTTAATATTCCAGCATTATAAGATTTAACTTTCTGGTAATAAATTACTGAACATTATGAAACTAGTGCTTAAATATTCTAATTCACAGAAATATTATAATTGTACATATTATATAAAATGTTAAAATTTTAATACAACAGGTCCACAGGATTAACGTCTTCCCTTAAGCTTAAATATTCAATATCAATTCTATGAAGTTTACTAACGCCAGCTTGGAATCTTTAAGATAGTGTTCAAATTTTGTTCTTGTTCACCGACATTCCACAGGTATATGAACCGCGGGGGATCACACTTCAAGGCCAACCCCACAAACATTTCCCCCAGGTCTGTCTTGCTTTTTGTCTGCAGAGGGAAGGGAAAATTGAGTGACTCTTTTCAAACCTTACAATTACCATGATGGGCCTTATGTTGTTTTCAAAAGAAAGTAGTTCCTTTACCTCGTTCTATTTGAATTGTATCCCCACAACAAAGCCTGGCGTGGCCTTCAAAATATAAAATCTCTGGTGGCAGTGTGAAGTAATCAATAAGATCAATTCAGTTTTTTTTTGTTAATCCAGACGTACAAACTCCAGACAAACTAATTATTCTAAGGTGAATTTTTAAATGGCAGAGAGGGTGCAATAATATCTAAAGCCAAATTTTAAGCAAAATTAGGTCATAATATCAACTTACAAGTCACTAAAAATGTTAGTTATAATCTCTAGGATAATTAGTAGACGTAGGATTTTTAGGTGCGCATATTTTCTTTGTAGGACCATTAAAGCTCTCTGAAAGAAACCAATGTGTGATCTTGCATGAAATTTAGGATGCAGGTAATTTTTATCACTTTCCGTGACCTTTAGCCCTTTTGCCTCATTCTGTCCATATTCTCCTTCATCCCCACCCCCTTTTCTGCCATTTTTCTATTGTTTTTTATATTATTTTATAAGGAATTTTGCCACTTAATTTATTTTACTATGCCCAATATATATTACATTATTTATCAAATTAACTTCCTTGTAATAACATGGGAGTAGTGAACCCTACTTGCTTTAAGTGAACACAGAATTGTAAAAAATTTAAATAGAGCATATATGTAACAATAGAAAATGTTAAGATTATTTTTTAATTTGCCTGGGATCAGTGAATTTACATATTCTACTTATTGACAAGTTTATTTTATATTTAAGTTTAAACACAATAAAAAATAACCAATTATTTTTCTCAGTTTGCTTCCATTTATGATTCTAATTTACTTGCTGCGTTACATATTTAAAGGTCGCAATGTCTCAGAAGTCCAAGCAGTAATTTATCGAAATGATGGAACGAGTATATAATATAATACACTGTGATTCAGGAATCACACTGGATTATAAAAACGATACCATATCCTACAACACATTTATACTTCAAAACAGACATATTTATACTTGATAAATCAATTTTCTTTATTTATTTACCTTAGTTTAACCTCTCCTTTTGTAAGTATCTTTACATGTCCACCCCAACCGAGCTTTACATGGATAAGACATGTAATAGCAGGATTTGAAACTCTGATTACACACATACTTTTTCGATCTCACAAGGACATGGATCGCTTCCCTGAATGACTGATTAGATCAATGGCGGATCCACTTCCAAGACAACACAAATATTTAAGACAAAACGCACCATTCACTCACACATTCATATGATATGGGTGAAGGAAGATTGTGAAGACCATATGGTATTAGAAAGTCATTATGATCTTAACTTTTCCGACATTTGCCTTACAAAAAAACTCCCAGAAAAACTTGTCCCGACAAGAGATTAAACACGGGACAGCATTATAGTGAGTGCCACAGTTAAAGGCATATTTGAAGTTTTATTTGAAGAGAATCGGGATTTGAAGTCGATGTCTCTGGTAATGTACACCAGTGCTCTTGACTGCTAAGCTACAGGCATTTTGAAGTTGTTTCTTCAGAAAATAACCACTTTAATGGATTTTTTGGACTCATTACATACCTTACATCGGTGGAGTATTTTTGGGCTCTTTACATACTGGTATGTAAAGGGTCCAAAAAATCCATTACAGTGTTATTTTCTGACGAATCAGCTTCAATATAGTCCGCCTTCGTATCTTTCACTGTCGTACTCACTATAGATCAAAGCAGTGCGGTGGATAAAAAAGCCTCTTTGCTTTACAAATGTTAGCATTTTATTTTGTACGTTTTCAATTTTTCAATAAATAACAGAGGGTATAAAAAAGCACATTTTTGTTCCTTTTTAGCATATTTTAGCACTCCTTTTTTAGCATGAAAACTGAACCTAATATCCAAACCTAGTAATTAGTTTTTTTAATACGTACATTAAGTTTATTATTTAATTTATGTTATATATAAATACATACATATATGTAACACTTCACTAACTGGAGCCGCTAATTATTTACCTTTCTAAATCCCCAATGATTATATTGGTGGACACTGGACCCATACTGGACTAAATCCCATGAGAAAACATCTTCCTCAAAGAGGACACGGACACACACACACACATACACAAGCTCCTGGGCGAGGTTTTTTTCGGGGGTTTTCCTCACCTGTAAGACAAATGTCAGGAAGCTTAGGACCCAACGGTCCCCGAGAATCATTCGGCCATCATCATCATCCTTATCACTATCATCATCATCCATCACCGGTGTGGAAAGCAACGGAAAGCTACCACACCTATAATTCCCTAGTAGGCCTGAATCTGCAAAGCATAGCATGAAAATGCTATGATTGCAGTGAAGGACCTGCCCTCGGGCAGAATTACTATTGAATGGAATGTAATTTAATATATTTTTGCATATAACATTAAATAACATAATAATTAAATTCAAATAATTGTTCAATCATTCTGAATTGAATCTGATTTATGAATGCATATGTTTTAGAATATTATTGATAAAAAATTACTATAATTATTATTAATTATCTGAGTTATTACTCCAGATGAAGCAAATATCTATATAGTAAAATATTTTATAAACAAATTCACGTTTATTTCCGAAAATTATTTATAATACATGTTGTAGATAATGATACATTTGTCTAACAGACGACAAATCTGTAATCAGATTTGGCCGGGGATTGAATCCGGGACTCGGTGGTGTTTGTTACCACGGAATCAATTCGTTTGGTTACTTCAATTTGCAAATACGGATATTCGCAACTCCTGGATGTTTTTTTTTTGTTCTCCACTGCACAACATACAGGTCAAATGACAATTACATCCACACAATTGAGTTCAATTCTCATGTATGGTTACAGTCAAGACAGCAATTGATTATGGCGATCAACTAGTTGCAACTGTATACATCGGAAGCGATGCGAAAGCTTTGCACGAGTAACTCACAAGTCATAAATTTACGGCAACTTGCCTTAAACATGCAACAAATCCTACTACGAGTACATAAAACAGTCCATGTGTTTTCCCTGTAGAATTTAAAATTCAAACTATGATATAATCTTTTCAAAGTCATCAAAAAGTGTTAGGTAAGAAATCGTCTATAACGGCAAAATGGTAGAGTAAATCTTGTAAATTTTCATTATTAGAGCGAATGTTAGCCAACTTCAATAGTTCATTGGGTCTAACTTCGGGCTCTGAACAGCAAATTGATTCATAAACTGAGAGAGCTACAGTAATAGTTAGTTGCATTACAAGGATTAAAATTTAGGTTTTAGGGATGAGTTTACATCAATGCGCTATACCGGAATATCTAAACAAATTCTTCTTTTTCTTCTTCTTCACTTCACGGGCTAGGCAAATTGCCTGTTCCGCCTCACAGTTGTTCTGTTCATCTTTTCACTGGCCTTCCTACATTCCTTGAACCTCTTGGCTTGTAGTTGAATGCTGCTCTTGGTAATCTTGTTACATTCATTCTTTCCATATGTGTAAACCATTTCTCTCTATATTCTCTGATTTTCTCATCCGATGGTTATATATTTAACTCTGTTCTTATATCTTCATTCCTTATCCGATCCAATCTTGTACAGCCTTTTGTTCTTCTAAGGAAGTTCATTTCTGCGCTTTATATTTTACTTTACAATTTTTTGTCATTACCCAAGTTTCGCTTCCATAAGTAATGCAGGAACTGCCAATGTTTTATAAAACTTCAATCTAGTATCTCTTCTTGTTTTATGTATAGTTCCGCATATCATTTGAAATTTCGACAGTTTCATATGTATGTCTCTTTCAGTTTTTTCCGTTTATAGTAAAATTACAAAACCAAATAATTAAAATTTGTTACTTGTTCCAGAGGTTTGTTGTCTATTACGATTTTTGATCTTATATGATCGTTTCCCCAAAATGCCATTATTTTTGTTTTTTTTTCTTTTGATATTTTGAAATTATATTCTTGGCATAACTGATTTAATTGATGTAAAGAGTACTGCAAATTATTTTCATTTTCTTGATAAATAACTACATCGTCAGCTCACATTAAAACGTTTAATATTTTAAAACGGTCCATTCTTATTATACCTATATTAACAATACTTTTTCAATTTTGGATGATGCCATTAATATATAGATTAAAAAGGGTAGGTGATAAACTACACCCTTGTCTTATACCTCTATTTATTAAAATAGCTTCGGTCTTTGATGTGCCTATATTTATTATAATTTGAGACTTTACATACAAACTTTTTATCACATAAATTAATTTTGCGGGGTAGCCATGTATTTCCATTATTTTCCATAACTTATCTCTATCTCTAAAACAAATTCATAAAACATTTTTAAACCTTGTAATGTGCATAAGTTTTATTTCATATTACGTCGAATATCATTGTATTCTCAACTCGTGTCCAAGTCATATAGCTAGGTGTAGGATTGAAAGCGCAGAAATAATCCTGTCGCCTTCAGACTGTTTTAGGGTCTTATATGCCCACTTCAGCCCAGTTAATTAGATATCGAAGGAATTTATTAAAGTCGGTCGGTTGTAAAAGTGCATCTAAGCCTCAGATAAATATCTCATCCGCCCGGGCGACCGTGCGTAGTGGTGGGATAGTCTAGGATAGGGCTGCTTGAAGCTTCTCTGGTCTTTCTGCTGTTGGTTGCTGATGATGGTGATGTTGTCATGCCAAGAGGAAAACCGCGAAAAACCGCGGATGTCGATCTCGATCCGCGAGGCAAGGGCGACCCGGCCACGCCCCCAGAGTCCCCATCCTCCAATGAGAAACGACCATTTTCGGACTAAGCTGATCATTGGTTAGCATTAATTTAGAATTTGGAAAATTAATTTAAGTTATAAAAATAGTTTAATATATTTAGATTTAATTGAATTTATAAATGTGGAATAGCCCCAACGAAGCCCCTTATATAGAGGTCTGTGAATGACAAGGGCGCCGGATGACCACGCCTGACGCACCATCGCAGGGGCAGATGAACGAAATTGATGAGCTGAGCATGGAGAAATGGTGGCAGGAGAAAACGGGAGAAACCCCCGAATAAAATCTGCCCAAGCTCCGTTTCGTCCACCACGAAACCCACATGGAGTGACCGAGACTAGATCTTGGTACCCCAGCGGTGAGAGACGAGCATCTAACCGCTTGCGTCACGGAGCCGGCTCGAATACCATTACTTTTAATACATTCCGATTGAGGGTCTTTCCACTTTTCAGCGGTTGCCCTTTTACCAGCCGGCTGCTGGCCCTTCACATCCACATGTGTCAATCACAGAGGTAGATGATCAACAGCCAGTGTAGGGGTGACATGTGGTTAGCATGTCGAGTCCCCCAGCCGTTATAGCTGGTTCCTCAACCTGGAGCCGCTACTTATTGTAGCTACCCAATTGCCTCACGATGCTGGGTGGGCACCGGTCCCATACTGGCCGAAATACCATGAGAAAATTTCTTCCCCCATGGAGACTCGAACCAGCGCAAGTCCCGTAGCTCTGCGCCAAGACTTCCTACCTTAACCGCTCGGCTACGGCTACACTTTTAATACATACATTCTAATATACAATATACATAACCCCTTCAACATCGGATACAAAACGATACCCTTATATACGTTCACAATGAACTTACTCCTATGGAATGTTGATGTTATTAGACCTATTACAAGATACAGTATGAAGAAAAGTAATATATCATAAATAAATGTCAACTAAATTTGCTAACCATTGGACAAAGTTATAGTTACGAATGTGTAGTTATTTTCATTATTATTTATAACTATGAAACAAATGAGAGTCGTTTCAATCAATACTGCCAACTGACAAAATAAAATACAAACTGCATCATATCTTTAAAAAATTGTAACATTTATATTCATTCAGCATTAACATAAATATCGCTGTTATCTCGTGGCAGCACAGCTGCCTCGTTAAATTCCCGGTAGACGCAAGTTTCCTGGATGAGTTTTATTTTCCTTACTTATAAGACAACTTACATAATTTGGCCATCATAATCGCCACTATCATATTCGCCATGGTTAATATGAATGTGTGATTGCTATGTCTCGTCTTAAATTTTCGTGTTGTCTCGGAGCAGGCCCTGGATTGAGCTGATCATTTTTTTCGGGGAGGCCCTTCATGTCGTGTGGCCAAGAAAGTGTGTGCGAGATCCAAAGTTCCCCTCTGCCAACAGGTCTTGTCACTGTAAGACCCGTACCGTTCTGGCATGTACTTATAAGGTGAGAGATTAAATTATGAAGAAGATAAAATAAAAAATTGTAATGACGTTAAGAGCTTATTCATGTTCATAAAATTCGTATCGATTACTTTTGGTTATTTGTAAAAGTATTAAGTTTTCCATAGTTTATTCACACATTAAAGAAAGTAGCGTCGTTTTGAGAATATTACGGTAATTTAATGTTCCATTTTTCGTTTTTCTTTTTTGTAAAATCGTAAACTACTCATATGAGACATTATATGAAATAACGAGAACTTCAATCAATCAGATAAAATAAATATCTATAACAAACACAATACATTCTTTTTTAAGATTTGGAAGCTTATGTATCTTTCTTCTTCTTTTCATGGTTTAGGCCGAGGTGAATGGCCTGTTCCGGCCTCATTCCATCTGTTTTGGTCGTCCAGGATCACGTCGTCCTCATTGTTTATATGACAGAATAACTTTCGATATTTTCTCCTATAGTCCATTCTTTCTCATTTTTTTTAATTTGTCTGTAATAATCTGTTTTTATTTATTGCAAATAAGAGTAATTTATTTTTAATTTATTGATTTTTTTATTTCGTGTAATTTTTATCCCAATAATGATCTAAAAAAATCTAATTTCTGACGCCTGAATAAGACTATAATCCTTTTTTTTTCCCCCCAAATTGTCCAGGACTCGCTGCTATCTTCCGAACAGCATTATCGTTTCTATGGATCTTTGGTTGTATACTGGTAGGCAGTGCATGCCTACGATTGTATGAATTCATATGCCTTGTGCAAATCCAGTGGCATTAACTTTAATGAATTACTAATACTGAAACGGGTAGTGGTGATGTATTCAAAGCAGGCGAAGAAAATCCCAGTTAGGTTTATCGGCTCCGAAGAAATGAACTCTTGAATACGAATTGCCTGAGCCAAATCGTCTAGTTCAGTATGTTGTTAAAACTCAAAAGAACCGTGGTAATGAAGTTACAATCAATTTTGGTCTTGAGAGCTGCCATAGAATACAACGTAAACCAAGATCCGAATACAGGACTCAAACGCGAAAGACCAAGTCAATTAATTCGGTTCTCCAAGGTATATTTTAATAGAACGATATAAAATGAAAAATTATTGCAAAATTATAAACCACACGGAAGGAGAAATGTTAGACGCCCACACAGAAGATTGTCTGAACAATTTTAACAATTCTAGCTTTCATGAAACCGGAACGAGCCAACAGGCTTAATCCCTGGATGATGATGATGATGAAAATGAATATATAAAAGTACCTCAGCAAATACATTATGATTGTATTTAGAATAGACCTTAGCCAAACATACAACGAAATTCTAAATAGAATTAACACTATGATCATCTAAATAGATCTTACAATTAACACTATTCAATGACCTCCAGTTAAGATAGTGCTTCCTGAATTTTAATTAGAGTGGTATATCAAATTGAGCTATGTTGTGTTTATAAACAGATCTATGGTACCGGATAGCCTAAATACTGTATAACTAACTCACTGGCACTATCAATCTCAGAGGATCCTGGACGCGGGAACATAAGTTCTCTATACTTGCCTATCCTGAGCTGATATTTTCTCAAACATTCCCTGTATAATTTACTTCCCTCAAATCACGGTTAAAATTACTCTCACATCGCATTTTTGGCCTACCTATTGGGTTCTTTATCTCCGTTTTTTTTTCACAAAGAGCTTCCAGCCCTTCTTTTATTACCCATTCGTACCATTGTGAGACAGATGCCTACATACAACGAACACATTTGTAAACAAGTACACCAATATGGTATGTTGTGTAACACCCATGAGTATGGAATTTTGTTTAGATAATCTTACTTTTATATTTACAAAAAAAATATGTAGGATGATTAATTTACAAATTTGGAAGGCGTAGAACAAATGTAGTACAACATGGCAACACTGTCATTGGATATAATATATACATTATTGAGGTTGGTGCAAGAGTTTGATCGAAAGCAGAATGAATAGGGATTTTGCTTATTAACTCTAAAACACTGGTTCGACACCTGCTTCTAATTTTTTTGTAAATAATATATAGTTCAGTTCTGGTTTCTGTAGCCGCATTTAAGGGGTCTATGTTGTATGGTGCGGTAAGAGGGGAGGGCGAGTTGCAGGTACTGCCAGTAAGTTTTGAAAACATAATAGTTATTAAATACACGTTCAATATTTTTATCTATTAGTTCTGTGTTAGTGAATACTTATGTTTTCTCATATGTTTGGAGTGTTCATTATAGAATTATTATTATTATTATTATTATTATTATTATTATTATTATTATTATTATTATTGGAGACGGATCAACAGATACAATATCATCATTATCATCATCTGCATTCATGGATTAGGTCTGTTGACCAGTTCCGACTTCAGCCCATCTCTTTCTAGGTCTGTCCACATCTCGGGTGCATTTAGGTTTGTATTTTATTTGTTTTGGATATCTACCTTCATTCATTCATATATACACTGTTATTTGCGAATGACCAGATAATAATTGCTCAAGAATATGAAGACATGGAGTTTATGTTCAGAAAATTATTGGACGAATACGATAACTGGAGTTTTGAAAATAAATTTAGAAAAAACATTTTATATGGGATGTGGAGCCGAAACCGAATATTTGATATTAGAAGATGAAAAGGGATATATTAGAGGATGTGAAGAATTTGAGTATCTGGGAGTAAAATTAGATAAAGAGGATAAACAAGAAAGAGATATTAAGAACAGAATAAATAAAGGTAGAACAATAACAGCAATGATGAATAGAGTCTTATGGAACAGACATATAACCAGGAAAAATAAGTTACAAATATATAATTCAATAGTGGGAAGTACCGTCACATATGGAGCTGAAGTTTGGAAATTCAACAAAAATTTTGAACAAAAACTTATGTCGATGGAAATGGATGTCTTGAGAGCAGCAAAATTCAAATTTGAATCCTGCCGATGATGGGACAAGTTCCGAAAGCGCTACAGTTAAATAACTAATAAAGTTGAGGAGACGGACCTTTCAGGTGAATATTCCATAATTTTATATTTTAATTTTGAATAATACCTCAACCGAACATATGAATCTTGTAAAAGTTGACACATATTTTGTAACGTCTTCAATAAATTTAAAATTCAGTAATCTTAAAAATTGAAATGTGTTGATGGAAGTTCTGGGAACCTGTTTATAATACTTTTTTCCTGGTAAGCATTCCTATGACCTCGAATTTCAGTGATATGAGCATAATCTTGATATATCATTAACGATCCAATTTTTTTTAATTTCAATGTATAAGTCAATTGCATTATCTCTCTCTCTCTCTCTCTCTCTCTCTCTCTCTCTCTCTCTCTCTCTCTCTCTCTCTCTCTCATCTGTCTCCTTTATCATATTTTATGCACTTCAGTGTTGATCGCTAAAACCCTAGGGCTATTGATCAGCAGATTAAATAAATGACTAAATAAAATTAATTAACACGATTCTCTCCAGCAAATATATTTCAATAATGCTTGTAACTTGAATATTGATTTACATGTGTAGTTAAAAATCAAACGAGTTAACATTTTACTTTTAAGAATCGCGCATTTAACTCCAATAAAATGAAATAAAATGTACGCTACATTTTTCTACTTAAAATACTAATAATCAATACTAATTTGCATTTCACACTGTATAATCCTGAAGGACCTAATCCGTGAAGGATGATGATGATGATAATATAGTAAGGTGTCCACGCTGTGGTCTCGAGGTAGCGTGCTGCCTTGTCACGCAGCAGGCCCGGGTTCGATTCCCGGTCGGGACAGGCTCCTGGGTGAGGTTTTTTTTCGGGTTTTCCTCATCTGTAAGACAAATGTCAGGAAGCTTAGGACCCAACGATCCCCGAAAATCATCCGGCCGTCATCAATAACCTTATTATTATCATGATCATCCTTCACCGATGTGGAAACAGCAACGAAGAAGCTACCACGCCTAAATCTGTAAAGCATAGCATGAAAATGCTTATGATTTGCAGTTGAAAGAATTACTATGGATGATGGATGAATATAGGAAGGTGGGTTTTGGTGCTAAAAATGATACACACACCGACCATTTTTTCGAGACTGTGCTGAAATAAAAATGGGATAATGAACTGTAACAATTTATCGTAGGCTATATGAAGGCGGAAATATCGGAAACAGACTAAATCTCATGCCATAAAATAAGAAATTGGATGGATACAGAGAAAACATACATCGAACGAACTGAACAAAAGATATTTAAGATGGTTGGGACATATGATGAAAATGGAGGGATGATTGGCGATAAAGGCCGGAAGATAAGAGCTTCAACTGGCAACCATCCTGACAGAGAAAAAAAAAAGGGGGAAGACTAAGATCTAAGTGGAATGAAAATATGCTAAGTGGGTGAGAACCAAAGGACTACATTTGGACGATGCATTGAATAGAAATAAGTGGAGACAAGAAGTGCGAAATTCCTATCTATCTACGTAAGATCCAAAAGCCTAATTAGATCGTTTTAGATTTTAGCCTTAACTTAGGAATTAGTGATTAATGCGTGACAATTAAAATAAAACTGAAATATTAAGAAAAAAGGTCAATATATGAGGCCTATTTATTAGCTGAACTGAACTTTAAATCGACAATCATTGAAATGAGGTTTTGGCTGCTTCTAAAAATTGTCACAATACACACATTTTCTATGCAATTTATACCCTTAAAGAGTATTTAATTAGATCAGATATTTGCGGACAGCAACGTCAACCCCATGAGTTATCTTCCAGGAAATTCCGTTACACAATCTAAACTTTAACCTTGGTTAGCCAGCTGTTGATTAACATACGAATTGCTACATTGTAACTGCATTAAATAATACTTTTCCATGTTTCCTCCTTGTAAAGACAATTTTCCGGGGGCACGCCGTAGCGTAGTGGTTAAGGCACTGAGCTACAAACCGGAGGGTCGAGGGTTCAAGTCCCGTTGGGGTCAGGATTTTTAAACTGACCCAAACCCTCTGGCGGCACTATGGCCCTGGGGTCGACTCAGCCTCTAACTGAAATGAGTACCAGACGCTTGTTCTGGGGCAAAGACGGCTGTCACGCAGGGCTGACAACCCGGCTGACATAAAATGCCGATTGTCTAGAAAAAGTGGGAGCCTTAACCTCCTACTACCCCAAGGGCCTCGTGAGGCCTGTTGTGGGATCACTTTACTTTACTTAAAGACAATTTTCCTTACCGAATGCCAAAGTACTGTTCGGCTCCATTACAGAAAGATCAATGTCACGCATATGCACATGTAATGATAGTGTCAAGGACATTGAAAGAATTCATTGCAAATAAGTAATGGCAGCAATATTTCCAACTAAACACATGTGATAACGATTTTGTATATAGTTAAAATTCATAAATTATGCCATACTACTGATAATTTATACACAAGTCTTCGTATAAGTTTTGATTTGAGTTTTATCATCTGCTTTTTTTCTCCCTCTATTTATCTTCCCTTCTTTTGGAAGTCTTATATTTATAAGACAATGAATGGACGGGTCGCAAGAAAGAAAGAGAGAGATGATGAGAGATGGAGGGAAGGACATTTCTGGTATTCTCTTTTGGCGTGGCGTACTTGTAACCCACTTCAGAGGATGGGGCGCCTGGAAGGCGGGATATGAAAGATGGTGTGATGGTAATGATGCGCCAAGAAAGACCTTAAAATAAACTTAATCTAATGAGGCTGCACCGAACCACTCGCGTGTTCGAGCTGGATCGTACCAATGTTGTTTGTAATTACTTTGAGTTTGAAAACATAGAATGCTTAAATTAACATACCTTTGCCCGGGACCATAGAAGGCAAAGTCAAATTCACCTTTCCTTAATAAATTGTTAAGCATATAGTACTGTAAGGTATACAGATTACAATCGTGGAAGTCTTAAGGAAAAGAGGAAATTAAGTTCGCTTGAGAAAGCTTTGGAACTTTATATCAATATCTGGCATGACTAGCTACTCAATCAATAAACAGAAGTTAACTAAAAAGAAATTGCTCATATTTAATAAGAGTCAAAAAGTCAGATATAACATACAAATAATAAAAGATAGTTTTCTTGACATTGAAAAATGAGTTAACAAAGAAATAGTAACCTTATTGGTCATCTGAACAAAAATCTATAACAATAATGATAATAAACATACGTACACTTTTCCACTCACACCAGTCCCGCCAAGGGCTAGGGTACACGGTCCTTGTAGCCATACCCTGGCCTAAGGGACCGATTAACCAAACAAGCTCCTTCGAGCTATATCGACTTGACTCGGCGAAAATTAAACAGATGATGACCCTGATGTTAGTAAGCACAGCTTATTTGAGGACTTGCTAGCAGAGGGGAGGATGCGCAATAGCACACGGCGCATAAAGAAAGGGGGGGTATATAGGAGAGAATTTGGCACTGTTCACTAAGATCACTGAAGAATTGAAGATACGATGACGTAGTGGTTGCGCAGTATTACGTAGTCTTATGTACCGAAAACGTCATTTCGGTACAAGGCGAACATGATAAGGAGGGCCAGATGGTGTTCGGGGACCGTTTGGGCTTTAAATATTCCTGATATTTGTATTACAGGTGCGGAAAAACCCCGAAAAAATTTACCCAGGAAACCTGTCCCGACCGGGGATTGAACCATAGACCGCTGAGTAACGAGGCAACACGCTACCTAGAGACCACAGCGGTGGACATAATGGAAATATTACTACCTATTTTTTTTCTATTGTGATACATATTATAAATAATTATAACTATTATGAATAATTACAGAATAATAATGAAGAGCTCAAGGGAAAATCCTGATAAGTCCAAAATTACAGATTTTCTGATTTTTTTAATAATTTAATGGCTTAGCCAGTGTAGTTTTAGATGGTTTCACAGAAACTGGGCAACAATCTGACAAGTTCAGATATATTTCAATATATTTAAAACGGTGTAGCAGGTGAATTATCTCACAAGTCCATGCAAAACAGGGAATATTCTAACAAGTCCAAGGAACCAAATTTTTCTTTAAAGGGAATTATTCCTGTGGTTGCACATGGTCTGGAATTTAAGTGAAGTTTAGGTTAATAACTCTCTTGGCGCTTCATTATCATTTAACAACCATCATATATCATCGGGGTAACGTAATTCCGTCTTCTAGGTGCCCAAACATAAGAAATGGATTACAATTCCGCCAATGCCAGGAAAGAAAGCCAGACGTGTCCTAAAAACAACCTGGTGATATTAGACAAAAAAAATGGGGAAACTAGATATAATAAGAACTGTTAAAATCTCGTAGAATGCTATGGGCAGGATATATGGCACGAATGGGGAATGAAAGTGGGCTCTGAAAACTCCTTGTACGTAAACCAGAGGGAAAGTGCACAGTATGTAGGCAGAGAATGAGGTGAGAGAATAACATTAACCATGATTTGAGTGTGGTAAATTATACAGGGGATGGTTGGGAAACATAAGCTCAGGACAGGTATTTTTGGAGAGCTTATGTCCGCGCGGCCATGAATCTAACGGTTCGATAGTACCAGTGAGTTGTGATAATGTCATATCACATCTACACCAGTACCAACTGTAATGAGAATTCAAATAAGTGACAAGTGTTTAAAAACCTAGAAGCAACTTGAAATATGTTATGGACTTGTCATATTTTTCCTCTGTACAAATTGCATTTATGACATAAAATGCAGCATATTGTTATACACCTTAATCACATGTAGGGCCTATACCATTTCAGTACTAATGTATCTCTGGTAGCCTAAACAACATTAACTTGAGAAAATGAAATATTATGAGTCTTAAAACTTTAAATTTCGTTTCCTGGAGAGAGAAAAAAAAAAAAAAAAAAAAAAGGAATTGTGACTTATCAGGTTTAACCTGAACTCTTCAATTATTATAATAAATAAATCTGTGACATGACAGTTCCGAAGAACCAAGTCAGCCAGAAGTGATCGTAGTCTGTAGCTATTCCAATAAAAAAAAACACCAAGCGCGACATGCCTAGGAGGCCCTTGGCTGACCATCCGGCTGCTGGCCTCGCATCCACATGTGTTAATCACAGAGGTAGACGACAATCTAACCAGCTTTTCCAATAACTTAACAAATATCACATTTAACTAAAACTAAACCGTGTGAAAACAAATGAATAGTACATTTGAATAAACATAGTATCGATAGTTTATTATTCTCATAAATAATAACATGAAAATTCAATTGTTGAGTTAAGTATTCAGTTATATAAATAAAAAAAAACATTGAATTAAACATTAAATCGTCATATCTTACAAAGTGCGCCAAGTAATTTGATTTTTGTGGTTTGTAAAAAGTATAACTTGCTGAAATTAAATTATTTTTTATGAATTTTAAAATATAATTTTAAAAATGTGTTGTTAAACGACTGGCGCATTTGTCCGCTTCTCAGGTAAAATCTTTCATACTACCAATACATTCCTAGATAATTCAGCTGTTTTTGCTGTTCTTTCCACAGATTTATAACTGATATTAATAATATTAATATTAGCTTTTTCGCATTTCTCTTTCAAAGTAGGATATTTATGAATATCAAACACTAGAACTTTTATGTCCACGGTTTACCCCTGCTTCCTAGGAGACAAACAATAATTAAATAAAACAACACTAAGATTAGCAGATCAATTCTGCCAGATTTTAAATATACGACACCTTATTAAATAAACAATGGAACTACAATAAATAAACTATAATGACATTACAATCAGAAAACCATACACTAAGATATTGGGACTGGAAACAAACATCAATAAAACTAGATATATGTTCACACTTAGAAATACATTATATAGGCCTAATGGACATGGACAACCAATGACAAATGAGGGAAATTCTGAAGAAGTGGCTGGCATAGCGTAATCACTCACTTAGTATCAATTTTCGTAACAGGATCCTGGTACTTCTCCATTTCAAACAAAAACTCAATTTTCCTCACGAGGGTGAGAGGTACCGGGATAGTTAGGATGTGAGACGAGCTAACCTTTACACTTAGGATACGGTTATAAATAATTATAATACAAACATCATTACCATTAATAACTAATGTAAATAAGACAGTGTCAATTTTAAAAAGATAAAGAGCCGACAATTATATTTTTAAAAATAATTTGATATAAATTAATATATTAATTCCACTGCACGAAAGAAATTAAAACGCAAGATATATTTTTACTAGTCCCCTATAATTTGATTTTGTTAGGAATTAACCCCAAGGCACAAAGTAAACACGATAAAAATATATAGTTTGATTTAGAGTGAGTTGTTTAGGTTTGCATTATTAAACTGTCGCCAAGAAACGCGATAATTTTAATTCAGTGGCAAAGCAATTGGGTGGCTATGTAGGCGTAATCCCAGGGACCAAAGTATTAAGATGTTTCTCATAATGTATACATTGAGGACACTTAAATATGCCCAAAGGAATTTAATTCTATAATAGATTAGTGAGAATCTTACAATTGATTACGTCATGAGTTAGGAAATCTATAAATCTGGATATCTACTTACTTACTTACTTACTCACTGGCACTATCGAACCCGTAGGTTCATGGCCGCGCGGACTTAAGCTCTCCATACATCCCTATCCTGAGCTAATGCTTTCCAATCATTCCCTGTATAATCTACTTCCCTCAAATCATCGTTAATGTTATTCTCCCACCTCATTCTTGGTCTACCAACTGGGCGTTTTCCTTCTGGCTTTCCTACAAGAAGCTTCCATGGAAGTATTTCATTCCCCATGAAAGACTTAGTATACGGCACTTTTTCAGAAATGTCTACAAAAAAACCGAAGATTTTTCTCAAACGATAGCGTGAGACATCCGGGGAGTTCCTGGTTCAAACCATGGTAATTATCATATCTACGTTTTTTCCAGGTTTATCCTTAGAGGTCAAGGCAAATGATGGATTGGAATTTGACCACCATTTAATCATAATCACTATTTCAAGTTATAAAAAATATACGACTGCATATAGGCCTAATATAAAATAAACACAATCTCTGGAATATAACTAAATATTTCCAGCCGCGATATGACTTTGGACATTAAAAGTTTACAAGAAGTAAAAATGCAAAAAAAAAAAATAATTCAATCTTAAAATCCGATAACATTAATAAAAAAACTAAACTAAACTAAACTCCACGGCGCGACAGGCCTAAAAGGCCCTTGGCCTACCAGCCTGCTGCTAGCCTCACATCCACATGTGCTAATCACAGAGTAGATTATAATCTAGCGCAAGTGTAGGGGTGACATATGGTCAGCATGTAGGATCCCCAGCCGTTATAACTTGTTTCCTCAACCTGCAGCTGCTACCCAAATTCCTAGCGATGCTAAGTGGGCACTGGTCCCATACTGGCCGAAATTCCATGAGGAAATTTCTTCTCCCATGGGGACTCAAACCATGGCAAGTCCCGTACCTCTGCGCAAAGGCATATTGCCTTACCACTCAGCTATGGCGCGGGACTCCTTTTTTCAAGCTTGTGCTTATTTTACGTACCGTGTGCGGATAATATAATTAATATATATTTAATGGGGAGTCCACTGAAATTCCATGTGGATTATAGATAATAGGCTATCAATAATTTATAATATACGCCCAGAAAAGCTTGACAAGAAGTGGTCAAATGAAAGTTAGAAATGTAAAATAAGACAAACACAAATGCAGGAAATCCTGAACTTTTCTCTCTTATCAGAGGTGTGAGTGTACTCCATTAATATGAAGGAAAGCGCGTATCCGGAACTGTGGGGGCAACGGGTGGAGACAAAAAAGACATGGAAATATGTGAAGTCACGCACGGGGTTTTGTCGCATGTGCCCAAGGTCTTGTACACATATTTTGGGACAGGGTTTTAGAAGCTATGTATAAATACTTAAGATAGTATCTCAGCCAATTGTACTACAAGGCCGTCTCTTTAAATTTAGCAGATGTGCTGGTATACTGAGATAACGTTATGACTTCAAGTTACTTCGGGTCATGCAGCAAGCTTCATAATTATTTTTTTCAAACCCCCACTTTGGGAAGTTTTTTTTCATCTAACTTTCCATTTTCCATTAATGCAGTTAAACTCTTACCTTATAGGTACATTTATGTGCCACACGCTACCTAGGCCTTAGAGTGGCGCGACCTGTCGGGAGGATTTCACCCTCTCCAACTTACAGTCAAAAATATACAGTCTAGTATCACTTTTTTTTTGGTAATATAGGCTAATAAACATTTTCTGAACATAGGGGAAAAACAGATACAAAAAGGAAAGGTGAGTTAAGGAAAGAGTGGAGAATGCTGAGTTTGCAGTGAAATACCTGTTCTTGAGCAGAACACTATGAATGAAGTATGAAAAAAATTATTACCTAGCGAGCTGGCTCAAACGGCAGAGTTTGAGACTTGTGTTCGAGAGTACACAGTTCAAATTATGAAACCAGCCAAATTAAGATTTTTCATCCTCATGATTTCCCTCAAGACTGCACTGTATTTTCATAACCACGAATCATTTCATCATGAATTATTAATTTAGAATATTAAAAAAATATATAAAGTCAATAAATATGTAGTAAAGACATAATTAACAGACACACAGCATACTGGTGGGTTCTATATAGCCAGATCTGTATGTGATATGATCTATGGTATTCAAAATAATACATAGATCTATATAATTGATACGATTTTTAATAACAAATGATTAAAATACTTGTTTAATATCATAGTAGTAATAGTAGTGGCAGCAATAGTGGCTAGTAGTCGAACCTGACACTCCTCTTGGAAGCAGGATATTTGTGAAAGCACGCACCAGGCTGCTTTTTTTCCCCCCTCCAAATTCGTAACTTCATTCCAACTTTTCCCTTGTATAATTCTTGTAATTACAGTACTGGGCCATGTAATTTTTGGTCTTCCTCCTTTTCTAGGCAATCCCCTGTGGATTTCCACTCCAGACTTTTCTTTGGCACACTGTTCTCTTCTGAGAGTGTGTCCAATCAATTTCCATTAGCGATATTTTATGTCCTTCCAGATCTCTTCATGTGATATCCTTTGTAATTCCTCGTTTGATATGGTTTTTGGCCACCAGATTCTCAAAATAAATACCAGACATCTATTTATATGTACTTGTAATTTTTTATATAATGCAATTGTTCATTTTATTTAATATTGTAGTGATGATGGTTTTTATTAAAAACTACATTACTGTACATTTTGAAGGAATAATAATGAATTATCGTCGCTCTTACTGATAAAATAAAAATAGCGTGTTCGTCTCCTGGATCCTAGACTCATAACTTGATTCCGACCAAATTATGTTTAATTTCCCAGATGAGGTTAATATCGAGAATCTATTTTTCTGAGGTGAAATTTAAAACCGTGGATCTCGTAGCAAAGATTGTATTTTTCAATGCCACCCAATGAAATTTTCGTACATGGGTTCCGTGCTAGTGGATAGATGGTGTTAATATAGTATATTTTCAATTTATGCACCTATTTGGCATGCAACTTTATATAGGCTATATGCGTACAGAGGAGGAGTGTAGGGTTAGTATATTTTCAATGTTATACAGTGTGTAATGCATGAGGGAAGATGAAGATACAGGAAAACTTAAAATCCGGTGCCGGCACATGGTGTACTCCTATCTAAAAGGAACAAGCGGAGAGATCCCAACCGAAGTAAGATTCGTTATCAACTGGATCGCATGACTTCTCAGCATAAGTATTGAGGAGGGATTTGGAATTTAATCCTGGTATCTGGCATATAATTTAGCGAATAAAAATTATATACCACTACCACCAGATCTACCATATAAATTGAAAATTTTACAATAATTAAAATTTCCAAACCGGCTGCATATCGAACCCGGATCCGCTAGTCAGGAACTAGCCATACGACCACCTGAGGGAGCATGGCGCACTTAGAAAAATTAAAATAATAATAACTACAAGGTGTGCATTTACTTCCAAGACAGACGTTTAAATAGGGTAAGCAGTCTTCTTTTCTTGTATCTGGTGAGATATCACTGAATGTAATGTAGAAATATGACATGTATCAGTCCCGCGCCTTAGCCGAGCGGTTAAGGCACCAAAACTTTGGTGCAGAGCTACGAATTTGCGCTGGTTCAAGTCCCCATGAGTGAAGAAATTTTGTCATCGAATTCCGTCCAGCATGAGACCGGTGCCTATCCAGCATCGCGAAGAATTTGGGTAGCACCTCTAGGGTAAAAAAAAAAGACCTGGGGGAATGACATGCTGACCACATGTCACCTCTACACTCGATGGATGATCCTCCATCTCTTTGAATAACATATGGATATGAGATCAGAAGCCGGCTTGTAGGGTACTATAAAGTAAACGTTTGACATTACCGAAATATTACGCACTTTATACACTTACGCTGTTCTGATGGACTCCAAGTCTAGTTCCGAGGATCGCGGTTTCAAATCCGGCTGGGAATTTTAAGGCCGGCCGCGGTGGACTAGTGGTTATGCTCCTTGCCTCTGGTCCCAGAGTCGCGGGTTCAAACTCGGCCGGGGTCGATGGATTTTTTTTAGGATGGAAAATCCAAGGAGCAAGTCCTCCGGGAGGGACTTGAAGTCATGGGTCCCTAGTCTGAAGATTTTCAGGCTTGTAAAAGATCATTAACCTGAATGAAAAGGCCTCTAAGCAAAATTAACGAATTTTCCCGTCCTAGAAAGTACTACCTTGGTTTCCTAGATGTCAGTATGAGGAAGAACGCTGGCTACGGACCACTCAAATGACATCTGTACGAAAACAAGTATAACTAAATTAGTATGGTTCAAATTCTTCCCTGTAGGGGGAGAGCGCCTAAATCTCTGTTAAGGGAAACATGGGCTAACAAGAAGAAGAAAATTCTTGTGTATGGCTTTCTTTTGTTAAGGGTGAACCGTTATAAAAGTAAGCCTATGCTATATTTTTCTATATGTCGAAGCGTTCTAGTATAAAATTCGATACCAGGCATCAACTAAATTGATATGTAATTAGTGATAAGATACTAGTGTATGTTTCATTTATATCCTAACAAAGATAGAACGTTAAATATATATCCATTGGATGATAAAATCAAAGGATATAGAGAAAAATGGTTTAGACATGTAGAAAGAATGAATGTAACAAGGTTACCAAAAGCAGCATTTAACTACAAGCCAAGAGATTCAAAGAATGTAGGAAGGCCAGTGAAAAGATGGACAGAACTGTGAGGCAGAACAGGCAATTTGCCTAGCCCGTGAAGTGAAGAAGAAGAAGAAGAAGAAGACAAAGATAGATCCAGCCTCTGAAGTGTGTACCAGTAACCATCAAACTCTCAGTTTTGGAGTAAGTAAGTAAGTATATTTGTTCTGCTGATGATGGGACTAGTCCCGATAGGCCTACAGAGTGTTAAAACATCTGAAGTTGAGGAGACGGACCTACCAGGTGACTATTTTACATTTTTTATTCGTATGTTATATTATATGGTTAACATAGGAAAATTTTTGGACCAAAGAGAGATGAACAGACAGGTGAATGGAGAAGACTACATAACAATGAACTACATGGTCTTTATAGGAAGCCAGATATAATAAGAACAATTAAGTCTCATAGATTGCGATGGGCAGGACATGTTGCACGTATGGGGAATGAAAGACGTGCATGGAAACTTCTTGTAGGAAAGCCAGATGGAAAACGCCCAGTTGGTAGACCAAGAATTAGGTGGGAGAACAACATTAACTATGATTTGAGGGAAGTAGAATATACAGGGAATGATTGGAAAGTATTGGCTCAGGATAGGGATGTATGGAGAGCTTATGTCCGCGCGGCCATGAACCTACGGGTTCGATAGTGCCAGTGAGTAAGTAAGTAAGTATATTTGTTCTGCTGATGATGGGACTAGTCCCGATAGGCCTACAGAGTGTTAAAACATCTGAAGTTGAGGAGACGGACCTACCAGGTGACTATTTTACATTTTTTATTCGTATGTTATATTATATGGTTAACATTGTGAATAATGTACAGGGTGGACCGCTCGAATGGACCTAATTTCAATTGCTTGTTACTGGCAAACGGTTGAAGATAGAAACTTAAAACAACGTTCATAGTACAGAAAAACTCACCAAGTTTCGAATCCTGTCGGTAGATGGCACAAAGATACGTTTCTCGTTCTTAGATTTAATTGTTTGTGAAAATGGCGACTCCGCAGATGAAAGCGCAAGCTGTTTTGTGGTATGCGGAGTTTAAATCAATCATTAGAGTTCAAAGGGAGTTCCGGCGTGTGTTTAACCGTGATGCTCCAACTGCTAGAAGCATAAAGAAGTGGCGTGATACATTATTAGCTACAGGATCTGTGTTGAAGAAGCATGGTGGTGGTCGCAGAGTATCCGATGAAATGGTAGCAAATGTTCAAGCCGCATTTGAGCGAAGCCCCCGGAAGTCATTAAGAAGAGCTTCGCGGGAACTTCAAATACCAAAATCGACATTACAACGGATTGTCCACAAACGCCTCAAACTGCACGCATATAAAGTGCAGTTAGTGCAACGTCTGGAGCGCGAATGACATGCCGAAACGAGTGGAATTCGCCAATACGATGCTGGACCGTCTCGGCGCTGATCCTGACTTCATGACCAAGATTTCTTCTCGGACGAAGCCACTTTCCATTTGTCAGGCAAGGTAAACCGGCATAATGTGCGGATCTGGGGATCGGAGAATTCTCACGCTATTCAAGAGCATGTTCGTGATAGTCCGAAGATGAATGTTTGGTGCAGTTTGTCACATAATAAGGTCATTGGACCGTTTTTCTTCGCCGAGAAAACTGTTCGTGGTACCACATATCTTGACATGCTGGAGCAGTTCTTCTTTCCACAAATTGAACAACTGCAGCCTAACATCGTTTTCCAGCAAGATGGTGCTCCTCCCCACTGGTCCAATGAAGTTCGTACGACTTTGGACAACATTTCCCTGGCCGTTGGATTGGTAGGGGAGGACCAATCGCGTGGCCCCCGAGATCTCCCGATTTAACACCACTGGATTTCTTTCTCTGGGGCTATGTCAAAGATAAAGTTTACACCACCCCAGTCAAAGACCTTCGTGATCTTCGTGAGCGCATCATAGAGGCTATTGAGAACATTCCAGAAGACATACTCCAACGTACTTGACAAGAAATTGTTCATCGCTTTGATATCGTCACAGTGACTGCTGGGGCTCATATAGAGATGTGGTGATCTGGATATCAAAACTTGGTGAGTTTTTCTGTAATATGAACGTTGTTTTAAGTTTCTATCTTCAACCGTTTGCCAGTAACAAGCAATTGAAATTAGGTCCATTCGAGCGGTCCACCCTGTATATTAGTATGCATATAGCCTAATTTGTACATCTTTGCACCACCTGTAATTTGAATATTGTAAATTAATATGCACTGCTTGAGTGGAAGCAAAAGACAGGATTACAAAAAGTTTTTATTAATCTGATATAATTCTCTAAAATAACGTAAAACATGATGTAAGAAGAGATTCCAATATCATGCTTAACGTAAGTTTACATTTTTTCTTACAATATTATTTTTTTAATGTGGGTTTAAGGGTCAATTTGATTGATTTGACAGTACAATAAACACGACTTCACGCAAGAAAATTAACTTGTAAAATTATTACCAATTATCTCCCAATTTATATTCATTCCAGATAAACACACTACTGTCCTGAATAGTTTTTCTTCTTGACTATTCGACTCATTAAAGATCATACACTTTAGACCAATTGATCGTAAGAAAACAATGTATTTTAATATCAGGTCTGCATACGCCCAATATATATATATATATATATATATTATTTTATCGTTTTTCGATTATCAATCACGTCCCTAGCATTTGTTTGTTTCTCACCCCCCAATATAACCTCAGCTAGAACACTAATCACTACAAGACAAATTTTAAAATTGTGTTTTTCAACAACTGTAGTTTTTTAAAATAATTCCTTGTTTATATGAATATGACCTTAATTTTAAGAAGTTAATCAAGAGTAATTCAATTAAAGTATAAAATTATAAAATAGTTACCTAAAAGGTCCGTTTTCTCAATTTAAAAATTATTAATTATCTGTAGCGCTTTCGGGACTAGTCCCATCATCAGCAGAAGTATTATCTGTTGACTATTTTATATAAAGTTTATACTTTAATTGTGTGACTAATACCACAATGGAATTGTCATGAATTTTATTAATGCTGTCAAGAGTAATTGTTTAAACAAATTAATACATATGTATAAAAGTATCAAGGCCCTCACAAAATTAACTACCGATTTTCTTCATGGCTCACTTGGTCCGCATCAACAAAAGCGATAGAGCTACTCGACATTAAAAGAGTTTTCGGAAGATGGATAGACTGATAGTGATAACAGATAACATAGGCTATTCCAATGCCACGATTGCCAAGTATTCCACTCTAATATTAATATCATATATTATGCTGCAATTAAATTTACGATTTTTTAAAATTTAGATATTATTTTAAACATGAAAGTATCTAATCAAATTCCACTCGAGTTTTGATTTTCAATAGATAAAACTTTATGTCACTCTTTGAATATATCGGTACAATCAAAATATCTAGTGAGATTACTATATATGTACACACACAATTGTTTTCCACAATACTCTACCGTTTGGGATTAATTCATAACTTTTTGCCAAGGGCAGGTCCTTCACTTAAAACTCAAGGTTTTTCACTCTTTTCTCAGTTCTGCTTTTCTTTTCGTGTCTGCATATCTCATTTTTCTAGTGATTTCGATCTTTTCTTTTCGAGGTCATTGGGCAAAATTTGTTGGCCCTTTCAGGCCAAAATTTGAATTGCGACACTAATGACTTTAGCTGTTAAAAGGGTGTTATTAAATAAAATTAACAATATTTTCTTTTCAACGCGTCCTAGTGTCCAAGTCACCCTCCATACTCCATTGAAACCATGGTCACTTAATTATTTTTTAGAGGTCCGCAGGAAATATTTGTTATCAACAGTAAGTAATCTAACAAGAGGTTGTGTTTTTCTGAAAAAATCACGAGCGACAAAGACTCGAGTGATTTTGTCTAATGAAAAACTCAACCTCGCATTGGATTTGGAGCGACTATTTAGCGAATAATACATCAGAAGCTAAAAATAATGATAATGTTTAATATTTACCAAATGTGAGGTTATGTATTTCGATCATACTTCCGGGCGATTTCTAAGCCGGCTGGATAGTTATAAAGAGTATATCATTACTGTTAAATCTCTTTCGACTTGGAAAAAATCAATAACAGATGATTGTATGAGAAACAACTATTAACAATAATGTAGATTCATTATGCATTTAATAGTTTTTTAGAGCAACAGAACTAAGTTTTTTGGAATTTTAAGTTGTTTTCTTTTGGCATTTCTTTCTGTACCATATCGATCGTACATTGTTCAATCGATATCCTTGTCAAAGAAGTTAATTTGCGGATATATCTCTCATTACGAACAGGAAGAGCCACGATTATCAACAGGAAGAGCCACGATTATCAACAGGAAGAGAGACGATTATCAGCAGGAAGAGGCACGATTATCGGTCTATGAGTAAAATAGTCATGTTAAAAGCTAATTTAGTATTTACTAGCCTTCGTTCGACTTATTTGAAACTGTTCATATTGCTGAAATGTCATAACAATGAGCGGAAATTCGTGGTACTTTGTAATTGTATTAGAGATGAGTTCATTGAAGTCTGCTAAAAAGATTCGTCTTAATTCATCCTTGTACCTTTGATACAGCTCTACGTAGATCATGGTCTTCGACAAGACATTTATTTTCACCTACAATGGTCAAATAGGAATTCCATGGAAATATATTTATTACGATTTGATTTTGGCGGGGTATCACGAGATGCAGTATGGCAACTATGCGGAGAGCCAGTATTGAGCGAAGGAGTCACGTGATGGTCCATGTGTACACACCCACCTGTATCAAGCAGCATATTAGCAACAATTAAACGCATACTCCAAATCGAGAAATCGAATCTCTCGTATACCGTTCATCACACATGGATATTATTGGTCAAAGGTGATCATATCGCGCCACAGGCCTACCCGACTCAAATCAAGGTTTTTTTTATGTAAGAAGATAGAATTTTGAAAAAAAAAGTATGCTAATATCAGACTCCATTTAATTTCAGCTTCATTTTCAGAGTTAATAAATACATGTACGTAAATTAATGTTTTCTTGTATTCGCTGGTGTTATATACTTAACTCTCACGTTTTTAATTATTATTATTGTTATTATTATTATTATTAGTAGTAGTAGTAGTAGTAGTAGTAGTAGTAGTAGTAGTAGTAGTAGTATTATTAAGAACTTAAAATTGCAGTAACAATTTAATAAACTCATAGTTATTGCCCATATATATCCTTTATTTAAAAATTCAACATTCTCCACTTTTGATGATTAAACCTCATTTAGAAATCTTTAAATATCTGACAAAAAATTATATATTTAAGATAAACTGGAATATATGAAATAAGAATTCAAACTGAACATACGGAAGATTGTACACCATTCCACATAATATATTTCACTCAACTTCCGTACATACTCAATTTATCATATTATTAAAGACATTTCTGAGGTGTATAACATGACCAGATAAAATTAAAAAATTAATTTTCAATTTTTTTTCTCTCTCTGTATTATTTTATTTTTAGATATTCTGTTTTTAAGAGGAATTTTTACTTAGAACTTACATGCACGTATATATTGCCATAATCTGAAATTAAGATCAAAGTATTAAACTTCCATAACGATGATAACGCTTTCTTATTGTCAGATAAATAATCACTTTCGAATACTTTACTCAAATATTTCAACAGAGTTGCAAAAAATCCTCCTAGACGAGCAAATCGCCTGGTGGTCGCACAGTATCCCAGACAAAACACTTTCCTTGATTAATGTCCTAGCTATATTTAAAAACCTTCCCAAGTGGTAAAAAACATCCTCAAGTTGCCAACATACCTTCTACATTAGGCATTTTTTAAACATTCTTTTCACTTTCCACTTCTGCACAACATATTTTCAATAAATGTGGACAAATCCCTCTAAAAATAACAAAAATTTGTTACAGAATTCTAGCACCTTCTCCATTCTATTTGTATATTTGGTTATGTTAGACTAAGAGATACCCTCAGGGGTCCTCATCTAGGGGATATGTGGATGGCGACCACAAGGTGCCCAAGCTGAGCAAAACATTTCTTCCACTTACTTGTGTGTTTTGCACTCTTTTAACTTTACTATCTAACCTCTCTTGGTTAACTCTTGTTTTTTTCGACCCCGACGCTATTAGGGCATCCGAGGGCTAGGGAGGTCTTTCCTTTTCTTCCATTTCTTCTTTCCTTTTTTTTTCTTTTCTTCTCCAGAAAAGCCTGACCAGAGGCTATAAGATGGCAGCCCCATCACTGGTCTTGCCTTCCTTTGGCTAGCAACCAATCGAAGGGACTATTATTATGCTTTCAAGTCTTATACGAGAATTTCCCGGGGAGGGAAAATTTTCTATAGGATCGTAACAGGCCTTGGCCTAATACTTGGAAGGAAGAAGAAGACTAAGAGATTGTCATTTTTCTCTTTTCCAAATACAATATTACCGCGATAGGTGTCTAGGATAATATTGAAATGAATATGTATAATAGTAACAGATCCGGAAACGTATACAGACGACACATATTTAAAAATAATGTTTGTATTTCCCTTCGAATCCTAGACTGTATTCGACGTAAAAATTATGGTTCACAAAATCGTCGTAACATTTCCAATCATGAAAATACGCTCTCTAATTGTATAATAAACTGACTTCATCAAATGATTAAGAAACGTTTCGCTTTGTCTAGTAAGCAACAGGTTAGATTCCTGTTATCTCTTGTGCTTCTTTTCTTCAATGTGATGACGTTAATTTTCATGTATCGGTAAGATGTAAAACACCTGGTGTACGGTAAATGCTTTCACGGTATGTGTGATTATAGCCACATTACCATGAAGTGCTCTCATCATATTATATTTCCTTTTACAGATTATTATAGAGTCTTTCCTGGCTTTATTTTTCAAAAGTTCTTTTTAATGTTCCTTGTTATATAATTAAACTTATTTAGTTTGTTATTTATATCTGTTTCCGCTGTGTATGTTATTTCGCAACCTAGGAAGTTATATCTTACCACTTGTTCTATTAGTTTATTTTCTAATACTATCTTTGTCCGAACTGGGTGAGCGCCCTTGAAGGCCATTGTTTTTTATTTTTCTGATGATATTTCCTCATTGTATTTTTTTATATTTCATTTAGTTTATATAGCATTCTTTGCAGTTCGATCTCTTTTTGCTATTAAAATCTGGTCATCTGCAAAGGCTACTGTTTTTATTACAATACTTCCTAAGTTAATCCCCCCAGCCGTAATTTGCTTCTATGATCTTATCATGTCGTCAAAATAAATGTTAAAAAGAGTGGTTGATAGTGGACAACCTTGTCTAACTCCTCCTGTTATATGTATTGGTTCCATTTGATTTATTTTTATTTTTGTTTTCTCATATATTTTCTTAATTACTGCTATCAAGTGTAGTGGAATTCCTTTTTCACTTAATATGTTCCATAATTTTGGTCTAGACACTTTATCAAATACCTTTTTATAATTTATAAAGAGGATGTGCGTCTCTAAGTTGAAATCTCTTCGCTTCTCTATTATTTGTTTTAAAGTGAATACGTTGTCTGTGCAGCTTCTTCCTTTCCTAAAACCTGTCTGCTCTTCTGATATTACTACGACTACTATAGTTGTTAGTGAAATACAGAACAAACTGAAAAGAACACTTGGCAAGGATGACTGAGAATAGAATACCAAAAGCGGCATACAGTTATTCACAAGGAAGAAGAAGTTTGGGAAGGCCAAAGAAAAGATGGAAACAGCAGCAATTTGGAGCCGGAACAGGCTAGTAAATAAGCCTAAACCATGATGAAGGAGAAGAAGAAGATATTATTATTAAACTTTATTATGAGAGCTCACTAAATACTAATTCTTATTGAATTAGGAATTCTTACTCTTGCATCAATGGACATCTAATTAAAAACATATATGTAACAAATAAAACAGGGAAAATAAATTGATAATATAAATTCAGTTGCTTATTTTAAATAAAAAAGAATTCACACAAATGTATATACATGCTGCATAATATATATTCATGACTATCCTATAAGTGGTAATAATAATTTTAAATGAATGCAAATTTAGTAACACTCAAAATCGTTATGAACTGATAATTACAAATAATAATTTTAAAATCTTCCCAAAAGAATAACCTTACTCTTTTAAATCTGAAAAAAAAAGACGAATAGCATTGACTTTAATCTCTTGAATATAATCACTGATTGATTAACGCGGATGCAAGAGGTCGCGTGTTCAATCTTTTCCCTTTTATTTAATTCATTCATCCTATCATTCGTTTACTTTATTTAATGGATATTATTTACCGCACTATTTATTCACGTGTGGGCAAACAGTTTTCGGATATTTTTGAAATTCGCAATGGGTTGAAGCAAGGTGATGCACTATCTCCTCTAATATTCAATTTTGTATTAGAGCATGCAATAAAATCTTTGGAGAATGAAGGAGGCCTACAACTCAATGGTATCAATAGACTGTTAGTTTATGCTGATGATGTATTATTGAGCGATAACGAGGAGATACTAAGGGCCAACACACACACACACACACACACTATTGAAGAACACTAAGAAATTGGGACTGGAAGTAAACATCAATAAAACTAAATATATGTTCACACATAGAAATGCATTATACGAGGTGCGGCAGAAACAATGACCCATTTGAACATGTTATTTTGGCATGAAGAAATACAACTACACATTATTAGAGTACATTGCTCGAAAGAACACATCCTACCATTAATTACACATGTCACTTTTTGTAAACTAATTCCTTTAGGTGTCCACCATTGTTGGAGATGCAATCTTCTACAAGAACACGCACATTCTCCATAACCTTATGAAGAGAGTCACCTGTTATGGCCTCGATTTCGGCGTGAATATTGTTTTTCAAATCTTCAAGAGTTGTTGGCTTGTTAGCATACACTTTGGATTTTAGGAATCCCCACAAAAAAAACACACACACACACAAGCCCATAAATCGGACGAACGAGGTGGCCAGTTAACATTGCCAAAGCAGCTCTTACTTTTACAATGTTGTCCCGGGTACGAAACGTACGTGATCTACCAGTGGCTTATTGTTTATTGCAGATGCTGTTGCTCAGAACTGCTGGATCCATCGCGTAATCGACTTCCGAGACGGAACATGATCATTACGCCCAATTGTTTCCGGAACAAAGTGTCCGTACGACACTATCACCACATTTGAAAAACGTTTCTATTGCAAACCCACGGAGTTCGTTTGACCAACGGTCCATACTGACTGGCAATGCTTTGAACTGCACTATGCATTGGTACACACTAATTCAACCCAGAAAGTTACTACAGACCTTTATGGGCTATGTCAGTGTCCCCCTACCTAGAGAGGGAAGATGTTGCCAAACTCATAATAACGGTATTTGTTTGTTAAGGAGGGGTGAAGCGGCAAGGTTAGCAGTACTTTTTCCAAATCTATGTACAATACATGTAAAAAACATAGTTTTTCTTTTACTAGTTTTATAGTAAATATGAGAGTCTACACTTTCACAAATGATAGTACAGATCCGCAAGAGCTCAGTGACAAGTGGTAACTGTTTTTTTTCTTTAAGAGGGGGTGGCTTGGACGGCTACAACTTACAACTATGACCTGCTGTGTTGCAATCTTCAGTTTTATAAGGATTTATCTCAAGAAAATACTGTTAATGGCAACCCAGTTCCCTATTCCAAACACATAGTAACTTCCTAGATTGAATCTGAGTGTACCAACATCAACTCTCTAGGATGCCTTGTCCAATAATGGCGAGCAATTAAAAATGAGTCATTATTTCTGCCGCATCTTGTATAATGGAAATGGACATCTAATGACAAATGAAGGAAATTTTGAAGAAGAGGCTGATTTCAAGATCTAGGAACAATAATTACAAATAGGAATGAGATGCACAAAGAAATTAAACATACGCTCAATTCTGGAAATGCATGCTATTATGCATTACTCTTTCTTCCCAGCTCCTTTTAAAAAAAATATTAAACTGAAAATATATAAGACAATTATTCCCCCAGTTATATTATATGGATGCAAAACAAGGACTCTTACTTTAAGGGAGGAAAGAAGATAACGAATACTTGAGAATAAAGTTCTTAGGAAGATTTTTGGACCAAAAAATAGATGAAGACAGGCGAATGGAGAAAACTACATAATAGTGAGCTATATGATATGCATAGGAAGCCAGATATAATAAGAACTATTAAGCCTCGTAGGATGCGATGGGCAGGACATGTGGCACTTATGGGGATGAAAGAGGTGCATGGAAACCTCTGGTAGGAAACGAGAGGGGAATGGCCAGTAGGTAGACCAAGAACGAGGTTGGAGAATAGCATTATCCATGATTTGAGGGAAATAGATTATATAGGGGATGATTGGAAAACATTAACTCAGGATAGGGATGTATGAAAAGCTTATGTCCGTGCGGCCATGAACCTACGGGTTCGACAGAGCCAGTGAGTTAGTTAGTCATTTATTCACACTAATTTATTTTCTCTTGTAAAATACACAACGTAATAGGATGAATTTTATTATCACAACTAACTGTGCACTTGTGAACCCAGCAGCTGTCCTCTGATCTGCGTACAATCATTTTTTTCAAAGGCTGACCTATAGAAATTGCGTTTAAACATGTCTATGATGGATTGTACCGAAATAATATATCATTTTACCAGCCTGGCCCAAACAAATACCATACATATTCACAGGCCTCATCATCCTGTTCTTCGTTTTCAGTTTTTTTAGAACAAACATAAATAATCCGTTATAACACAATTCTTCTTGTAAGCCCATGTTTCCCTTAACAGAGATTTAAGCGCTCTCTCCCTACAGGGAAGAATTTGAACCATACTAATTTAGTTATACTTGTTTTCGTACAGATGTCATTTGAGTGGCCCGTAGTCAGCGTTCTTCCTCATACTGACATCTAGGAAACCAAGGTAGTACTTACTAGGACGGGAAAATTCGTTAATTTTGCTTAGAGGCCTTTTCATTCAGGCTTAAGGATCTTTTACGAGCTGAAAATCTTCAGACTCGGGACCCATGGCATAAAGTCCCTCCCGGAGGACTTGCTCCTTGGATTTTTCCATCCTAAAAAAAATTCATCGACCCCGGCCGGGTTTGAACCCGCGATCCTCGGGACCAGAGGCAAAGAACATAACCACTAGTCCACCGCGGCCGATTATAACACAATAAATTAAATTAATAGAGCCTAATTTTGTGATATAATATACTGACGTAGACTTTCACGGCCGGAGTTGCTATGATGATCTTGAAGGCTGTGGGCCGTGGTCGTGAGCTTGTAGATCCCCGACGTTTCGCCAGAGACTGTGTCTGGCATCCTCAAGACAACCCTTGACGAAACGTCGGGGAACTACAAGCCTCACGACGACGGCCTACAGCCCGAAAATCTTCCTCAAGATTATCATTTGTGATATAAGTTTATAATGGATTCCTTTTATCTTTACCTTGGTTAAACCTCTCATTTAGTAGGTAGGCCTCCTTTTACATGCTACCCCGGCCTTACAGGGACACGACCTATCGGGAGAGAATTTTAAACTCTCGATGATATATAATTTTTTTTTACCACACAAGGACATGGGAAGCCTCTCTGGATGAGTAATTACCTCAATGTCAGGACCATCTCCCGAGACAACACGCGCACGAATATTTAGGAGAAGACACATCATTCACTCTTTTAGATTTTTAATAAGTAAGGATATGATATGGATACTTGGAATCGGCATATGGTGCTCGAGGACAATCAGGGCATTAAACTTTTCTGACATCTGTCTTACAGTTGAGAATAAGGCAGATATAAAATCACGCACGGAACTTGGCTCAACCGGGTATCGAACTCGAGACCGATGTGTTTGAGGCAACGACGTTACTAGATCACAACGGTAGACTGAAAACGAATTCCAATTGTTGAAAATAACTTTTGCTATAAAATACCAATGTTTATTAAAAACAAGATACTAAATATAGTATGATCTTTCACTAGATTAAACACTCAGGTAGCTACCAGATCCACGGTCCGCATGGCCTGTCCCTGCAGGTTACTTTACTGCTGGGAGCAGTTTTAAGTTTTATATAGCCTATATAAAATTCGTGAGATCCAAAACGAAATACTGTACTTCACTTGGTCTATGTTACTTTTATCTTCATTCATTACGCACAATTACTAAGTTTCAAATTGATTGCATGCAAGAAAAGCATGGGTTTCTGTGTGCAGAGTTTCATAAATGCATTAAAATGTATAACCTAATTCAAAATATTCGCAATTAAAATTATTTAATACAATTTGCTAAGGACAAGCCTTGGTTTATGAAAAACACGCATTCTGCTCTTAACATCGTGCATGTAGTACTATTTCATGATGAAAAAAAGGGTGTGGTATGTTTTATCACGGAGTACGGTAGAATTGGCCCTATTTCAATATAACACATATTGCAATTCAATTAACTAAATGGCCAGGTAATATTTCACATAAATGGGTTAAAAGATGTTTCTTTAGATTTGTTAAATCGATATGATGATGATAATTCCATTCCACTAACGCAGTTTAACCTCTCGCCTTATAGGTACTTACACGTGACACAGCCACCCGGATCTTACAGTGACACGACCTGCCGGGAGAGGGATTTTAACAATGGATAACATACATACTTTTTTGACTACACAAGGACATGGAGGGCCTTCCCAAATGAGCGATAATAATCATATTAATAACTAATAATAATCATATGAACATTTTAGGTTTGAATCCATTCTACGGAGGGTGATTTAACTAATATGTTTGTGTGTTTCGATTTCTTCTACTATGTTCTGAACTTCTCACGTTTCACACATGTTAATTTTTTTATCCAACCTACTTACACCTAAAAGAGGACATAAAATATCATCTACGCACCTCGTAATTTGGTTTTATATCTAAAATTATAAATACAGTTTTCACTGCTATCTTTTAGGAAAGTTTTTGCTGTTTTATTGTGCAATCGTAATTTAGTTTGTATGGATCTTTGTGTCCAAAACTTCAGTTTAATGATTTACCTTATTTTTCTGTAGTTCTAACTCTCATTTTATTTCAGAAGTCAAAAAGCCCAAGCTAACTGAAGTCATTAGCAGAAATGGCGTAATTTATCCGATCTTTGGACATTAAACACGTATGTAACTCATTTAAAAATAGTCAAAATGTAAGTTTCGAGTTAAAAGTATGCTATTTAATTTGATATCTTTATCACATCTCCACATAAGTTGGATAAGGTTACCATACTTCCATAGACAACATGAAAGAAACTGCGCCCTCTATTCAATATACAGCAATGTAATTTTCAAGACAATTTGACCAAAGTCGTCAGTTTGACTCCTTGTCGAATTTATTCTAACGGCACATGTTGAAAGAAATCTTCCTAGAACTGCGGGTAATTCGACACTTTGACTCCAGTGTTGGCGACTACTTTCCGTTACATAAAAATATATGCGCAGACATGCGTTCATGTTAAGTCATTAGTGCCTATTTTAATGTCATCTCATACATTTTGTTACTGAACGGGTTATATACTGTAGAATGTACATAGTCCATACATAATATTAGTTTTTATTGTTAGGAATTCCAGGCTTCTTTAGAAGTATAATTACAGTTTCAACACAACGATGATTCAAGATATTAATGTTTTCAAAAAATATATATTAATTTTAGCTTTTTTACAACTAATTTATTGTACAATAGACCATACACGGAAAGGGAAAACGAAAGGAGAAGAAGAATGTATTGCAAAATAACAATGTATTATGAAAAATAACAAATTAGCTTGGATATTTTGATCTGCCCCTGTGACTGTGCGTTAGGAGTGGTCGGCCGGCACCCTTGTCGTTCACAGACCTCTATAAATATAGGGGCTTCATCTCATCTCATTCCTCGACCCGACCATCAGTTGGACACGAGTTGAGGATATTTTATTCATTTTGAAAAAAAAAACGAAGTATCCTTGTTCCCCTTTACATAACCCAATCGGTCCTTACTAAGACAAACTGTCAGAAGTGGACTTTGTTATCTGAATCACATAAATACAATTTTGACCAAACAAGTATACGGATGAGCGATCAGCTCAATGCCAATGCGAGCTTCGAGGCAACACAAACATTTAAGATAACACACCATTCGCTCATATATCCATGCTAAAGAAGATGAACATGATATGTATAAATAATAAGATCAAATGATGTTAGGAGACTATTTAGGCCTTAAAGTTTCCCGACATTTGCCTGACAGGTGAGGAAAAACCTCACTAGGAAACTTGCCTCGAATGGGGATCAAACCAGGACTCCCCCTCTGCATGCGAGATAACGATGTTACCCCGAAAGAGACATTCTGTGATATATTTATGTTCTGAAAAAATATGCCATTATCAAAATGTTCGGTATTTATAACAAATCTAAAAGAAATGTTTAAAATATGTCACATGTGTTTATGAACTATAAATTTGTGGATATGCCCGGTTCCAAGAAATTGTACTAAAACGTTTATATAAAAAATGTCATTTATGTACCAAATGCACTATTGAAGGTCATTTTGACACCGTATGTAGCCCTCATACTTCTCAGATAGTACAATATGCCCGGAGCAAAACAAATTATGGCCAGAGCGAGCAAAAAAAAAAGCAAAAAAAAAGTGTGTATATATATATATATATATATATATATATATATATATATATATATACACACATACACGTGTGTGTCAATAATAATAATAATAATAATAATAATAATAATAATAATAATAATAATAATAATAGTAATAATAATAATAATCTTCATGGTAGGCCGTCGGCCTGTCCGCTCTCAGAATTCATCTTCCCATCGTCTTCTAGGACGTCCCACATCTCTACAGCCTTGAGGTTGGTACAACAGTGCTTTTTTATTAGCCTAGGAGAGCCCATTCTTAAAATATGTTCATGCCATTTTTGTTTATAGTTTTGTATTTTTTCATTTAGATTAAAAATTTTGAGTTCTTGCCTAATTGTGTCACTAGGAATGTGGTCTCTTAGAGTATCTGAGGAACTTCATCTCTGTTGTTTCTAGTAATCTTCTGTCTGATCAATTCAAGGCCCAATTCTCTGATCCATGTGTCACAATGGGAACTGCCATTACCTTATAAAAACTTTAGCATTGTTTCTATTGTTGATTTTGTTTGTAGTGTTCTTTTAATAGTCCCACACATACTTCAAAATTTATAATTTTTTTTCATGTATATCACTTTCCCAATTGTAAGATATGTACTTGTTCGATAATTTCGTCGTTCAAAACTATTTTCGATCGAACTGCATATTTTCCCCTAAAGGCCATTGTTTTTGTTTTCTTTGTTGAAATCTTGAGATTATATTTCTCCATGGTTTTCTTAAGCAGTAGTGTGGCTTTTTGTAATTGATTTTCTGATTCTGCACATATGACCTGATCGTCTGCAAACATAATTGTGTCTACAATGGTAGTTCCTGGTTTAAAATGTTTACTTAGCTGTGTCTGCCATTCTGTGACAGCTGCGTCCAAGTATATATTAAATAAAGTCGGCAACTTATAATAATAATAATAATAATAATAATAATAATAATAATATAACAATAATAATAGACCTAATCGTGGCGGTGGACGTCTTTATTTAAATTAATTAGAATTTTATATTATAGACCTGAATGTAATTAAAATTTACATATAACACAGAAAGCAAAGTTTTCTCGTATTCTTGAGATCTCGGATTCAAATCCCGTGGCTGGTTATCACATAGTATATCAATTAACAGATTAATTAGGTCTACACAAGAAAATGTTTTTAAGATTAGCAACATCCACAGATTGTAGATTCTAGTTGTAGTGGGTCATTTTGGCTGTTTTTCTTTAATGTATATTTATATGTTTTCGCATCTTTACAAATCAAGGGAAATTTTATCACTAATATTTTCATCAATAATAATAATTTATAAGTTATTGAAAAAATCCAAATCAGTTTTTATAGAAAACGCATGAACACGGTTACTTAATATATAGGCCTATACTGATACTAGCCTGCAGGTCAATCTAAAGTGGGATAACAGTCCAATGTTGGACCTTAACTTCTCTTTTGTTAGGAGTTACTATACCAAGTTAATTTAGTTGCGTTTGTTTCCTTACAGGTGTCATGAATGGTATGCGGTCAACATACCGACCCATTGAGACATCTAGTAGACAAATAAGGCATTACTAAGATGATGAAGGTTGATAACTTTTGCTTGGAAACTTCTTTATTCAAGTTTAAGGTTCTTTTACGAGCCTGAAAATCTTCAGACTACGGTCCCATGGCTTGAAGTCCCTCCCGGAGGATTACATCCATGGATTTTTCCTCCTAAAAAATCCATCGACCACGGCCGTGTTTGAACCGTGACCCTCGAGACCAGAGGCAAGACACATAACCACTAGTAAAACCGCGGCCGACTGCCTAAAAGTAATCAATTTTGTTTAAACTCGATAAGAGTTTATGCACGAATGTACACGCAGGTACACAGACACACACACAGCATTAATTATGTCATTCATTCTATAAAACAAACACACAAAAAAACTTCATGGTGCGACAGGCCTATAAGGTCCTTGCCTACCAGCCGAGCGCTGATCTCACATCCACATGTGTTAATTACAGAGGTCGACGATCATCTGGCCAATATAGGGGTGACACATCGCATGTTTGGACCCCCAGCTCTTATAGCTGGTTAACTCAACCTGGAGTCGCTACTTAATGTAGCTACCATGAGAAAAATGTCATCCTCCACGGGGACTCGAACCTGCGTAAGTCCCGTAACTCTGCACTTAGCTTTCATGCCTTAGAACACTCGGGTATGACGCGGAACCAAATATATACCGGTATATAAAACTTACGTCCCGCGCCGTAGCCGAGTGGTTAAGGCAGGAAGCCTTGGCGCAGTGCTACGGGACTTGCGCTGGTTCGAATCTTCATGGGGAAAGAAATTTTCTCATGGTATTTCGGCCAGTATGGGACCGGTGCCCACCCAGCACCGTGAGGCATTTGGGTAATTACAATAAGTAACGGCTCCAAGTTGAGAAACGGCTGGGGATTCGACATGCTGACCACATGTCACCCCTACAATGGCTGGATGATCATCTACCTCTGTGATTGACACATGTAGATGTGAGGCCAGCAGCCGGCTGGTAGGCTAAGGGCCTTCTAGGCCTGTCGCGCCAGGAGTTATATAAAACATATTCAAACCATTAAACCCAATTCAAAAGCATTTATAATATTTTTTTAATGAATCTCATCTATTAAACATAACAAACTGTAACAAAACAGGTGTCGAGAGAGAAAGAGAGAGAGAGAGAGAGAGAGAGAGAGAGAGAGAGAGAGAGAGAGAGAGAGAGATAGAGCGCGTGTGCGCAGAAAATATGATACGTGCCTACATCCGAAACAATTTAAACTTTTTCTTTATTGGAACATGTTAGTTACACAGCGAGTTTGGCGTAATCGTCCAATCTCTACATCTACAGTAGAATGTAACAGCGATTTTAAACAACGATAACATAATTAGTGTCTGTGTACAAGAATAAACTTAACAGATGCTTCATTTTAAGGAACATCAATGTGTAAATTATGCTATAATGTATGCATCCCATCGGTTTGAACAACACAAATTGCATTCAATGCAAAATATACAATTAAAATTATTGCAGTTTGTAAATATAGGCTATGTGGCATGTACTAATTGTATATCAACATATTTAGAAAATAACTCCGTAGCTCAACTATCGAAAGGATCAAGAACGAATGAAATAGTTATCCTCATTTGGTAGCTGATTTAGCTTATTATAAACTACTGAATCTCTTGGTTACCGTGACACAATTCATTAATTTTATTTTCATTAATGGAATACGTGAAACGACTAAGGCCGGACACACACGTTACGGTAAACCTGTCAGGTTTACCTGTACACGTAAACCGAAGCGTGTGTGCCAGCCTCTGCAGGCCAAACTGCACAGGCGACCGAAGAAGAATCGAAATTCAATTATTTCTATCTGTGCAGGCGTGTATACCTGAGCGTGTGTGTGTGTGGGGGGGGGCTCCGGCATGCCTGTACAGTTTTTCAGTTTAGTTGTGACTAGTTCCTTGAGTAGATAGTCTTTTTTGTATTTACGTGTACAATAGTGTTAACTAGGGACTAGTGTACCATAATGTCAAGTCGAAAACGGAACCAAGTGGTACAAGAATTTATATAAATGCATAGGCCGGAACCTTGTCTACGGCGGGTGAAAAGTAAAGAGCACCACGACCGTGAAAAGAGGGGAGCAGCCTATGAAGGACTTGTAATTAAATTAAAGGAGTTAGAACCCGATGCTACAAAAAAGTACGTAGTTAAAAAAATAATTTAAGAAGTAATGTACGCAAAGAGAAGAAGAAACGTGACATGTCAATGAAATCCGGAGCTTCAACAGACGTATGTAGTTAAAAAAAAATAATTTAAGAAGTAATGTACGCAAAGAGAAGAAGAAACGTGACATGTCAATGAAATCCGGAGCTTCAACAGACGTCTACTTATCAAAATTGTGGTACTTGGATTCATTTGATTTTCTTGGCGATCAAGATACTCCTGGTGCGTCTGTGTCAAACTTGGACGACTTCTTGCTTGCTCGCCATCTCTCGACTGAGTTAAAATCTTCCGGTTTACCGTAGCATGTGTGTGCTCTAGCTTGCACAGGTATACCTTTCCGGTTTACATGTGTTGTTTTACCTGACAGGTATGCCGTAACGTGTGTGCCCGGCCTCACGATATGGTAAACCAACACAGGTAAACCGGAAAGGTATACCTGAGCAGGCTAGAGCACACACATGTTACGGTAAACCGGAAGATTTTAACTCAGTCGAGAGATGGCGAGCAACCAAGAAGACTCTCTATTGAATGAACTACAGTCCAGCCATTGATTCTTCGGCCCTGACGTTTTCACGACAGTGTTGCCGATATGTATATTGAGTGGGAGGGGCCGCTTTATGTGTGCGGTTAGCATAAATATAGCTGACAACATCTCTGCAATTTCAAACCTTACTAGCGCGCTATAGCGGCGTCAAGAGCAGTGATTAGTTGTGGCAGACGTTCACTCCCACAACAACTATTACCTTATTGGCAGTAGAAGGGCGGATTTCTCTTTTATCCCAAGTAAAACCTAAACTTCAGAGCCGGAGAACCAGCGGCTGGACTTTAGTCACAACTAAAGTAAAAACTGTGCATGCGTGCCGGAGCCCTGACTCACACACACGCTCAGGTCTACACGCCTGAACAGGTAGAAAGAATCGAATTTCGATTCTTCTGCGATAGCCTGCGCAGGTCGCTACACCTGTGCAGTTTGGCCTGCAGCGGCTGGCATACACGCTTCGGTTTACCTGTACAGGTTAACCTTACCGGTATACCGGAACGTGTGCCGGGCCTAAGATAATAAACAACCTTTTTAACGGCAGATGATAGAACATCTTCCGAATGTGTTTCAACTGAAAATATTTGGTGAGGACCGAGGTTTCACGTACATATTTTACATTAACTTCAACACTGATTCAATATGTCAATGCTTTTAAAAGTATTGACTCGCTATATCTGATTTCAAGTTATCATTAAGTAATTACAAGGCTGAGCCAATCGAAAAAAAGTTCTATGATACAGCAGGAAATCAAATCCAAGACTTCTAGGAATCTTGTCACCGCTGAAAAAAATTAACAAAAAAAAACTAAATATTAATAATCTAAAGCTTTTTTTTTTGTGAAATGATGATTTTCCAATTCTGTTAATATGATAACTCCAATGCAATAATATCAATTTGTAAATTTGTATTGAATATTTTAATATATGATCTATGATTTAATTGGAGATTGTCGCAATTATCCTAGATAGCATTACGACTTATTTTTCATCATCATCATCCTGCCAGGTATTAGTCCTAGAAGAACTGTTACGGCCTGAGAAAGCGGTTTTCGTGCCATCTTCTCATAGGTCGACCAAGTGACCGTTTCCCATTTGGACAGCAGTTCATTATTGCCTTGGGGATCCTGGATCTAGCCATTCTTGAGGCATGTTCCTTCCAGTTTAGCTGATATCTGGAGATGTAGTCCAGTATTTTTCTTTGAATAGAAATCCATATAATGAAGAAAAAAACTCGATTTTTAATTTTCTAACTGGTAACAAATTTTTTTTTAATTTTTTCTAACGGATAAATATTCTACAAAAAAATAAACCGAAGGAATTAAAGTAGCTAGAGGAAAATGTGAACAGACTGACCATTTTTGTTTATTTTCAAGTAGGCTATAGATATTGGCTCAATTCTGGAAATGCATGTTAGTATTTCAAAAAATGTTAAACTGAAAATATATAAAATAGTTATTCTCCCAGTTATATTACATGGATGCGAAACATGGACTCTTATTTTAAGGGAGGACAGAAGATTACGAGTATATGAGAATAAAGTTCTTAGGAAAATTTTTAGATCAAAAAGAGATGAACAGACTTGTGAATGGAGAAAAGTACATAATACTGAGCTACATGATATATACTGGAAGCCAGATATAAGAAGAACAGTTAAGTCTCGTAGACTGCGATGGGCAGGTCATGTGTCACGTATGGGGGATGAAAGAGGTTCATGGAAGTTTCTTGTAGGAAAACCAGAGGGAAAACGCTGAGTTGGTAGACCAAGAATGAGTTGGGAGAATAACATTATCCATGATTTGAGGATGATTGGAAAACATTAGCTCAGGATAGGGTATGGAGAGCTTATGTCCGCGCGGCCATGAACCTATGGGTTCGATAGAGCGAGTGTATTAGTTAGGCTATAGTTATTGCATCAGCTGATATTCCTGACTCCTATGTTGTAATACCTTTTTTGTATTGTGTCGTAAATTTTAAAATATTACATTAAATATTGTATAACCGTAAAATTAGTTTTCTATATCTTATTATTTGTCTTTTTTTTTATTTAGGCCCCTACTTTAGACAGGGACGGTCTACCAACAATTTATTTTATCTTGCTAGAATACATTTTATTATTAGTTTTAGTCTTAATCTTAACTATCATTAACAGGTTGTATTATAGAATATAATATAATGGATATCTTATTGGTCAAATCTTAATTTGTAGTATTCAATATTAGAGTTAATTATGATTGTTACATTCTGATGTAATATATGTTTGTCCTGGTGAGTGGAAGAGAAGGCCACATGGCCTTAACTCCACCAGGCTAAATAAATAAATAAATAAATAAATAAAAATAAATATTTCTTTATTCATAGACACTAAGTCAATGTCCATGAAAACAATGCTGGTTTTATTCGAAGTAAGGATATAGGCAGCAATAAATTGGCGATCAATTCATTCCATATTTGAACCTAAATATTAGTCTACAAGAAAGGATTTTTCTTGGCTTCTAAATATTTTGACTCAAATCTTAATAGTAATTCTCAAGAATCAGTTATCTCCAATAACCAATCGGAAGATCACTTAGTACGATGGATAAAAGCACTGTACAGTATTTTTTTTTAAGATTCATATGTACTCTAAATTTAACTCGTGTTTAATAGAGTCTTACACCAATTAAAAATAAACGCATAATTCTCTACACCCATCCAAACTTAATTATATATTTTATTGCACAATTTCATCTATATATATAATCATGCGCATATTATGCTAAAAAATTAAGTAAATCATCTACTCGTTTCTGTCGTAATTGTAGGTATAGGGATGAGATAAGATGAATCCTCTATTATTGAATGTATGTGAGATAGAAGGATGTCAGCTGATCTAGTCTGTCACACTATCAAAGGGACAGACGAAACGAAAAGGATAAGTATGAGAACCAAGTTTTTGACGGGGGAAATGGATGGATAAACTTCATGCACGACAGGCCGGTAAGCCGTTGCCCTTCCATCCGGCTGCTAGTCCCACATCCACATATGTTAATTACAGAAGTGGACGGTCAAGCCAGAACAGAGGTAACATGTAGTCAACATGTCGGGTCCCCTTGACTTTATAGATGATTTTCTCAACCCTCCGCTGCTATTTGTTGTAGATACCCAAATGTATCACCCTGCTGAGTGGGTACCAGTCACATACTGCCGAAATTCCTAGAAAAATGCCTCCCCACTTGGGGACTCGAACCAGCGCAAGACACGTAGCTCTCCACCAAGCCATGATGTCTTAAAGCGCTCGGCTATGGCGCAGGACGGAAACGGGAGAAACACCAAGAAAATCTACCATAGCTCTATTTTGTCCATCAGAAACCCCAGATGGCATGTCCGTGAGGCAAACTCGGGAACCACAGGTAAAAGGAAAATTATTATTTTTAAATCATAAGACGTTGTTATTTATTTATTGCTTTACTGTAGAGGATAATACACTCATCACGGCCATCGTGGAATCAGCTACTTTGACTATGGAAATGGTGTGACCGATATTTTGATCACTAAATAAACTAGTAGGCCTATTATCCAACACAGCGGAACATTAGCCTACTTCGTTTGTGGGTAATTTGCGAACTAATGCCCTGCCATCCCGTGTATACTCGCTTCACGTCAGTCTGTAGCGTCGAGGAGTGCAGTGCAATACATTAAGTAAGCTGGGTAAGTGCTTATTTGCTATTTTTTTCCTAATCATACATAGTTAGTATCTACGTCAGTGCGAGGCAGCGACAGTGCTGCTATGATTGGAGGTAAATGGTCCGCTGTGTGGTATAATACCGATGGCAATAAAATTGTACTTGTATATATCTGGGCCAGTCACCATAACAAAACCTTGTACCTTTCGTAAGAATTATGGATCCTGCTTCATAAACTTTTAATGATGTACATTTACCGTTACGAAATACTGAAATTATATGGATTTTAATATTCATTCATAAAAATGCATTTAAAATGAGGTAGGCCTACTTGTTAAAAAATGTGACCTTCATGACAGATTTGACAATCTATACTTTCAATTATTAATTTTTGAACACCACTGAGGTTAGAATTATTTCAATTATAAAGATTGTTATACCTTATATAACACAGTCGTCCTCAATACAGTTGAGGACGAATGTATTATATAAGGTACAAAAATCTTTATAATTGGAGGAAAAAAAATTAAGTTGAATGTTTAATCACACAGAACTTTTTATTTTCCAATCCAAAACGAAATCTTAGGAGAGTTAAAAAAAATATTGTTAGGTTCCAAAATAAATAGGACTACTGACTGATCTATTGAAATATTTTATATTATTAGAACCTGTCTTGACACAAATGTATTCTTTATATGTTTTAAGTAGTAAACTGAAACTGCTTATGAACTGTATTTTGCGACCTGCTTTACAAACGTATAGCTAATACTTATAAAAACATATTCAATATTATAATAATTAATAAGTCACATTTTGTAATTAATATTACACTACATGATTCGGAGCAATGACACACATACACCTGTCCCCCACGCTTCTCGCTTGCTCGATCTAATTTTAGAAACTTTTTCTTTCTCATGCAGAGCTTGGACTATATATACATACAGTTAAAAAACTAAAATATGTTACATGTGTGTGTATTCATAACATTACAAAGCTTCGTCGAATGCATGTGGCAAATGGTATCGCAGCTTAATATCCGGATTAGAGGGACTGGTACTACTTTCTTGACACAGTATGACAAACACTTAAACTAATTTCAATATTATAATTACTAACGCTTTATATTACAGTGTAGGCCTATCATGTTTAAATTAATTTAATATTTTAATAGAAAATATAAATAACTTAAATATGTGCCAAACTGAAGAACAATACGCAGTAATAATAGTACGATCCCCATGAAAAATTAAATTCCCCTATTTTAGAAATAAAATCTAACGGAAATTGAAATTTAATCTACATGCAAATAATTACTACTGCTACTACTACTACTACTACCACTACCACTACCACTACTACACTACTATACTACTACTAATAATTATAATAATAATAATAATAATAAAATGACAAAATTTTAAGGAATTACTCAGGAAGAGTAATATATTTAAAATTAAGGACAACAAGTGGCAGGTTAACCAAGAGGACAAACGTAAGAAAAACCTGGAACAACATGGACAGAAGAGAGAAAGAAAGCCCATAGTTAAAAAATGAGGGGAATAAAAAGAGTCAAAGGAAACGCCTCTAGCACTTTGCGTAATCCTACATAGACTCATTCGCAATAATAATAATAATAATAATAATAATAATAATAATAATAATAATAATAATAATAACAATAATAATAATTGGAATTTTATTATCGTCTTCACTTAATAGAAGCATGTCCTGTTCATCCAATCGATGACACGGATCGTGAAGAGGTCGTTTTCGTATTGTTCTGATGCTGGTACAGAGTGTATGGCACCGATTCAGTTAAGATGATTAAGCTTCAAGAATAAGATGGTTGAGTCAACTTTTCAGAGAAAAGGAATCAGTTCTACGCCGTAAAGTAACCTTAAATAAAATAGATGGCAAGCGGGAAGTTGGAAGACCTCCCATCAGATGGATGGATAATGTGGAACTAGAATTCAGGGTAATGGGAGTGAATGGATGCAGGAAGAAGACAGATGAGATGGAGGCGTATTGTTGGGGCGGTTAAGACCTGTCGTAGGGTGTAGCACCTATGAGGATGATGATTCCACATAATGCACTACGTATAATGAATTAAGAACTAGTTGTTCACTGCCTCGCCACTCCGTCTGGTCGTTTGGATACACAGTTTATCGCTAAACTTCTACTAAACCAATAACACACTGGAATACAATAAAATATGCGATTTTATCGTAAAATGTTAAAGCGCTCCATAGTTATACCTAATTCACTTACCTTCATATCGGACCATGTAAGGTATGTCCTGATATTGTTTTAATTTAAAATCCTAAAACATGTTTAACATACTATAGACAGCCTACTTGTCAGAATAATTGTTCTCTTGGTCAAAATAGAATAATATTACTGATATTTAAGCATCCATTGCGTTAACTACTAAGTAAGAAGTTTATTGTTTTCCAATCTTAGTAAACGTCATAAAAATACAAATATGAGTAATTTTATTAACATCCACTATTATTGAAAGCAGGATGAAAAATGCTCTATGCATATCGTAAAAATAAAATGAACATTTAAATGTAATTACTGGTGTTATCAATTAACTTATTTTATTCTGCAATAATCGACTATAGAAATAATCATTAATATTAAAGTTATAATTTAATTCTTCTTCTTCTTCTTCTTCCTTTGATGTGATAGACCTAGTGGTCTGTTACGGTCTCAATTAATTTCTTTACATTAGACTAGCTAATATCCAGCGTGCGCTGCTACGCCTAAATAAAAGAAAATTAATGTGCTTTTATGTTTAGTTGAATAAGTGGAATGAAAAATAATTATAAATTAGTATTTTTAGATACCCCGTGCTAATTACCCGGCGTTGCCCGAGAATCTACATATCACGATCTTCTTGACATAAGTGAGCTGAAATACGAAAATTAATGTGTTTTGTGTTTAGTTAAACAAGTAAAAGGAAAAATTTATATCGTAATTAATTTTAGATACCCCGTGCTGTTTACCCGGCGTTATCCGGGAATCTACTCATCCCGATCTTCTTGGCATATATGAGCTCAAAAATAAAAATTAATGTACTTCATATGATTAGTTGAATAAGTGAAATGAAAAACAATTATAAATGTATATCGTAATTATTTTAAGATTCCCCGTGCTGATTACCTGGTGTTGCCCGGGAATCCACTTATCTCGATCTTCATGGCATAAATGAGCTAAAAGACAAAATTCGTATTGTGAGTTATCCGTAAAAGAATACCCGCCATGTGCTACTATGCTTGCACAGGAATCTACGTACTTGTTTCGATTTTCTTGGCATCAATGAAAGACAAAAAAGGTTATTGTGAGTTACCCGTTAGAGAGAAACATATGTTGTCACGGACTTTTTTTATAGAGCTTTTTGTGAAATTCGATTCTTTATACATTAATTTTGTGTATTTGTTATGGTTTAGGCAGCGTCCAAAGAGCTACTTTTTTCACGTTTTCCACTACAAATGGCGATTTTTAAGGGTGTAGGAGTTGAGTATCACAACTCTCTTATAGCCTATGTTCATCCCGGGAATCTCCTGAACATTTTGCAAAAAGCCCCGTCACAATCGGATCAACCGTATGGCCGCGCATAAAGTAGAAACAAACCAACATTAATTTTTATATATTAGATTAACCTCTTCCTCTATAGGCACTTTTGCATATCTGACGTCATCCGGGTCATACAGGGATAAGACCCGTCGGTAGAGATTTTGAATTAGTGCTCTCACTCATTTTTTAAACCACAAAAGTGCACGGAAGGATCTCTGGGTAAGTAATCAGTTCAAAACCAGTGCCATCTCCGAGACAGCACTAACATTTAAAACAATACTCATCATTCACTCATACATTCACAATAAACAAGGGGAATATGAGATTGATGATAGTGATGGCCAGATGATGTTTGGGGACCATATGTGCCTTAAAGTTTCCTGACATTTCTTTTACAGATGAGGAAAAGCCTCGAAAAGAAATTTCACTCAGGAAATTTCTCCTGAGCATTAAACCCGGCCCTGTTGCGTCTGAAGCATCGACGTTACCACTTAGACCACAGAGGTGGATCCTAGTTAAATCAATATAAACTAATTGCAATTATAGATAATGATTACGATAATACAATAGGAATAAACGTGATGGTTAATGTTAACCAATTAGATGTCCCGCAGCTCTGAAATATATAGATAAAACAAAAAATGAATTTTCCAAACTAATTATAATTACGTGCAATTAATTAAATTCAATGCTACATGTAAATTTAATTTACAAATATTCTAAGCTTATAATTTCTATTTGTAAAGTGAATATCTGTATTTTTTTCTGCTAATTTACAATCTGTTTTATTAGAGAGACAATGGGTAAATCCGATATATGGGATTGTCTAGTGGAAAGAAATCATTGTCCACTCACTGTTATTCAGAAGATTTATAGCCGGTTAATTTGTTTCAAAAGTCAGTGTAGGTAACGAATGCTGTATTTTTTTCTATTTCTTCTTTTACTGTTACAGATCTCGATGGATAGTTTTATTCACATATCAGGGAGCTGCAACAATTAAACGATGAAATTTGGGATACAATATTTTTACATCCATCCATAGTAATTCTGCCCGAAGGCAGGTCCTTCACTGCAATGATAGTATTTTCATGCTATGGTTGCAGCTTTACTAGGGAATTGTAGGTGTGGTAGCTTCCCGTTGCTTTCCACACCGCCGAAGGATGATGATGATGGCCATATGATTTCGGGGACAGTTTGGGCCTTAGTTTTCCTGACATTTGTCTTACAGGTGAGGAAAAACCCCGATAAAAACCTCACCCAGAAAAACTGCCCCGACCGAGGATCGAACCCGGGCCCGCTGCGTGACAAGGCAGCACGCTACCTCACCACAGCGGTGGACTATTATATAATGTCAATAAATTAAAGTTGCTTGCAGTTCCCTTTAATTGGATGCAGCAAGTCCAGATAGGTTTCAATATGGTTTTGTAAAGTACAGGGTGATTACAAATGATTGGAGCGATTTCATGATTTTATGGTAGCTGTAGTATTCGACATATTTTCACGAACTTTTACAGATACATAGAGCAACTTCCCAGGTTTTTTTTGAGATGTTACAGGTGCTCCATATGCTCCCCCTTGGTGATTCTGCAGATATCAAGTCTGTAATCAAGTTCGTCCCATACTCGACGTAACATGTCCCTATTAATTTGTTCAAAGGCATTGATTATGCGAGCTCGCAGTTCTGGTAAGTCTACTGGTAAAGGAGGCACAAACACTGAATCTTTCACATACCCCCAAACAAAAAAATCGCACGGCGTCAAATCGGGGGAGCGTGGAGGCCATGACAACAATTTCTGATCATTCTCTCCACTGCGACCGATCCATCGGTTTGGCAATCTCATGTTTAAAAATTCACGAACATCGTGATGGAAGTGTGGTGGAGCACCATCCTGCTGGTAGATGAAGGTCTCACTGTCGGTCGTCAGCTGCGGCATGAGCCAATTTTCCAGCATGTCCAGGTACACGTGTCCTGTAACGTTCTGCTCGCAGAAGAAAAAAGGGCCATAAACTTTGAACTGAGAAACCGCACAGAACACACTAACTTTTGGGGAGTCGCGAATGTGCTGCACAATAACGCGGGGATTTTCTGTGCCCCAGATTCGCACATTGTGTTTGTTCACTTTGCCATTCACAAAGAATGTTGCTTCGTCACTGAAGACAAGTTTCTCACAAAAACCATCCTCATCCATAAACTGCTGCATTTGTGTACAAAATTCAAACCGACTCACTTTGTCAATGGGCGTAAGGGCTTGTAGAAATTGCAAGTGGTAAGGTTTATGCTTCAATCTTTTCCGCAAGATCTTCCAAACGGTCGGTTGTGGAATGTTCAGCTCTCTGCTCGCTTTTCGTGTTGATTTCTGTGGGCTACGTGTGAAACTCATCCGCACACTCTCAACCTTTTCTTCACTCACTGAAGGACGACCCGTTGATTTCCTTTTACAGAGGCATCCTGTAGCTTTAAATTGCGCATACCATCGCCGAATGGAGTTGGCACTCGGTGCATCTTTCTCGAACTTCGTTCTGAAGTGTCGTTGCACAGTTATCACAGATTGAGTTGAATGAAATTCAAGCACAGCATATGCTTTCTCCTCGCCTGTCGCCATCTTTGATAACTGCTGCGCTCTCTCGGTTTAAAGCTGAAACACGGCTGCGAGAGAAAACAAAAAAAAACCTTATGAGTTTTTATACATAACTTTAAAGTTCTGTGAAGATATGTCAAATAAGATCGCTACAATAAAATCATGAAATCGCTCCAATCATTTGTAATCACCGTGTATACATTTTGTTCCTGTACTCAACTTTGTCTTATGTCCTGGTAACCAATTAAGTTTCAATGTTCTTAATTTTAACTCTCTGTATGTCTTCTTTTTTTATATGAATTCTCCATGTTAATCTACTATCCAAATAAATGCCCAAATAATTTATATTATCAGCTGTTGGAATGCTGTAATTAAGAGTCACAACAGGAAAATTGCCAGTTATTGTTCCAAATGTTATGTGGACACATTTAGTTTCACTAGCTCAAATATGCCATGTAGTCAGCCATTCATTTACATAAATAAGTTTTAACTGGAGATTATCAGAGGCTTGCACGGTGTCTTTATCCGAAACTAGTACAGGAGTGTCATCGGCGAATGTTGTAACTATTACTTAACTGCTTATGGGGAAATCGACTGTATACAGTGTGTATACCATCGGCTCCAACACGGAAGATATACTGTAGAAACCACATTTCTTCTTAATAATTTACTAGAAAAAATGTGTTACTGAAATATGAAATAATACCTCAACGAGTAACGGCGGTGAGAAACACAATTTCCGTTTATACAGTAATCCTAAGTGCCAAACTTTATCGAAAGCTTGTTCAATATAAAATAAAGCACAGCATCCTAAGTAATTTACCACTCTACGAATGTGTTCTATAGTAGAATTATTGATAAGTAAATCAATGGCGATCTGGTAATATAGGCCTGCCATTTTCCAGGTTAATTCGTTTCAGCCGCTTTAAAAACAAGTTACTTTTTTTTTTTAAATAAGTTTGACAATATCGGTAACAAACTTATTGGACAATGACTTAATTTGGTTTGGCAGTTTTTCTTGTTTTAGTATCATAATTATTTGGGATACCTTCCAGGGTGTAGGATAACAGTAAGTCTTAATGATGCTATTGAAGAGTGTGGTGATAATATAGCTTTTTAGAAGTTCTCCAAGTTTTTTGGCTGTTATTAGGTCAAAGCCAAATTTAGTTTAGTATCGATGACAATCCTGACTTTAGAAGGTGAGAATGCTATCATATATAAATAATAGTTTATAGTGTATTACAATGAATTAAGTTTAATAAAAGTTATCTATAGAAAATATGCATTATAAACCATAGAAGTAAAACCCCGAAGTAGTTACTGCCTCAGATCAGTAGATGGCATTCTGGGTGGTCACGTGGTTAATAAACAATTAATAAATTTCAGTGTCAATATTTTTAACTGGATTTCGTAACTTACTAATTCACGTAGCTGCTGCAAAGCTGACTCTTTACTCTTACGGAACTGTCATGATTCCTAATAAGGTTCGAAACTAATCTGGTTAATACAAATTACACTTCTACAATCATTTTTTTTAAATTTTAATACAAGTGCATTTTTTATATCAATCTTCCTCAATCAAAACGGATTTTTGTTTAAAAAACTTCGTTAATTAGTTAAAACCATGTAGGCCTTTCAGAACGTGATCCATTTTCGGCATGTCATTTGTTACATTTGGCGGTATACGCCAACATCAATATCAAATTACATACCGAAGATGGAACACGTTCTGAAAGGCCTACATGGTATTAACTAATTAACGAAGACTTTTAAACAAAAATCCACTTTAATTGAGGAAGACTGATAAAAAAGGTATTTATAGGCTTATTACTATTTTTAAAAAGTTACTACATAACCTCAATTGTGATTACAATGAATTTTACAAATATTGACTTCTATATTACTTTTAAACTGATTTGGGTACCAGAATTTATGTCCATTATAACTCATTACAAAACGCATCAATAATTTCTTTAGTTTTTTATTGAAATCAAAAGTCAGCTGATTTATTCTTAGAACATTTAAAGGAGGAAATATATGGAAAAATAATTTCTCTATTACTGATTATATGACATTAGCAATAAATAATTTGTTGGAACAAATGCACTGCAGTAGTATGGACTTAAATGTTCCATACAAATGGTAGGTGGGCGTAAGGTTACAACATAAATTTTTCAGTTGCCAATTACATCAGAGAAAGACACGGCTGCGAAGAGAAAACTCGGATGTCGCCATATTATGAGAATTAATGAGCGAAACGTGAAAAAATAAAACAGGTTTTTGAAACAAGAAACAAAGGATGATAAAGACACCTTTAACGACTTAAGGAATTTGGCGAATGAATTTTTTTAATCGTTTTTATTTCCGTTTGTAAAATTGCATCTGTTTGAAAACAGCGAAACGATAATTTTATGCAAGTCACGGCATTAAAATAATTATAAATTTGATGTTCCATGGAAAGTACACATTACATTTTAAATTCATAACACATAAATCTCTAAAGTAACCAACATTTTTTTTTTGTTCAATACTCTTAATATCGGACAAAAATACACATATTTTACTATTAACGTAAAAAAATAAAATTATAGATCTGGCTTGCTACATACCAATGGTCACCCCCTGGAAGAAATAAACGTGGCAGACCAAGATGGAAATGGAAAGCCTACGTCAGAACTATAGTGGATGATAGGAATGTGGAAAAAGGAGATTGGAATGATGGAAATAAATGGAAACTGAAGACGGCAACTCTATAAGTGGGAGAAAGCCGAAGAAGAGAGGTCTGGCTTGCACTAACTTTATAAAATACAGGGACTCTGGGTAAAAATTATTAAAAATAGTGACAATTAAATCAGGATTCAATAAAACTCAAATTTCGGCAATTCAAATGCATACTTCCAAAATGCAATTTATAAATAGATGTCAAAAATGTGTACATTTAACATGAGATATGTTGGTTAGGCTATCTGCCTTTTTAGCGAATTCCGAAAGAATGAAGCCATTGAGGTTGTTCTCATAAAAACATTTGTTTGATTCCATGTTTTCCAGATTTTCCTTCCTCCTAGCTAGTCGCCACCCAAAAGATCCATGACCAATATATATATATATATATATATATATGCCTGTGTCTAGCCGCGCTAGCGATTATAGTTTTTTGTCTATTAGAAGCAAACTTGGGAATAGCAATCAATTTAAAAGTAAGTTCGTTAACTAGCAAAATCGGACCATTAAGTGTAGGAGTTCACCTGAAACGAATTAAAAAAAAATGCTTTGGCGGTCACAATTTTCGACGTTCCGCAACGAAACTCAGTATATACTATTAAAACAGAACGAGGAAGATATTCTCAAAAAAATCCTTTAATGGATATGTATCCTGTAAGATACAGTAACGTATTTAATATTTTAATAAAGTAATAGAAAAAATCAGTAGAAACTATTTAAATGTATGTCAACAAAGTTCAAAAGGTTAATAATTTACGATTATGAAGGGTATGTGTTCTCTGCAGTCCTACATATAATAAATAATTAATAAGTTAATGCAAGGAATTGGGTTTCTCCAATTTAACAAAGAAATATATATTCGTAAACGGGCAAAATCAATCCTTAACTTCGACTTGCTGAGGAATTCACTTAGTTTACGCAGTTTTTGCGTGACGGATTTTTTTATTTTTCATTCATAATATCGCCATGGTTCTTCGTATTATAAATTATTAGTTTTTACTGTATTAATTAGTTTATGTATTATCAAACTTTTTTCTTTCGTTTAAGCACTTTAATTTTACTTATTTCTTTCTATTCACACATACGTATACTCATTATCTTCTTCACACCTCCCGGATCTATAATAATATTTACAATATTTTATAACATTTATTTTATTATGTGAAATCCCTCATCTCTTTGATTTGCAGTTGTTCTCATTAATATTAGTAATAGTTTTACATTTTTTTGTACGTGGGATTAAAATAAGAAATATAAATTAATTTAAAATAATGTAATTAAAAACTATGCACAGTAAAATGAAAATAGTCACCTGTTTTGCACAAATAAGAATAACAAAAACTAGCTAACTCACCGTATATTATATTAATGCATAATAAATATTAATAATTTACAGAACATTCTAGATAATACTAACGTAAAATAGAGACCAAGGTTCATGTTTAAAATGTGTCTTGTTTGGGAGCAGATAGACATAAGAAAGAACAATACGTATAATATGAATGTAAAACCAAATATCAATGAGGGAATATGTACTTATTTATACTATATTTAACTGAAATATGCAAAGACAAACCAGAACAGATAGTAGAGAATGTCGTGTTTACAGCGAAGAACCAGTCCTTGGAAAGAAAACTACGAATGCCCGAACACAAACATTTTCCTATTAACTGTGCACAAAAATATTAATGAATGTATTGATGGATATTAAACATAAATAGATCAGCGGTGGAAAGCTGTTGTAAACGTGATCAAGAGTCACATTAGAACTATATCATCAGGAAATAAATTAATTAAGCGTAAATGTAAGTTAGAAAAAACACACGGGTTACAAAAATAATTTCCTCTATGCAATCAGACTTATTTTTTATGAGAACACTGCGGGGAAAAAATGCGTTCAACCACTAGCATTGATGAGATCCTGGAGCAATCTATTAGTTTTTCTGCGATTTACTTTAACCATCTAGACAAATGAGTCAGAATTTCATTGCCACATAATAACCATAATTTTATTAATTTACCAAAATAGAGTAGGATTTTTTTTTTACATCCTGCTCCAAGCACAGAATTTACCTTGATTAAAAAAAAACTATCAACTCTTAAGGTGCTGTACAGGTAAATAAATCTGCGATAAGATAAATCAACATTATCCCGAGTATAAAATCTGAACTGTGCCTTCCAATACAATGAAAGCAAGCTACAAACAATTGGGATTTTTTTACGCTGTATCTGTCAGACTTGGGTGAGTTGGGGCGTTGAGGCCTGTAGGATCACTTTACTATCGACCAGTCGCACTACTCCCATTTCTCCAGCCGCGCCTGTCCGTGCTCAACCCTAGTATGAACCAAGCTTAACCGGGTTCAAACCCTGCGTCAAGTAACTGTGATCAATGTGGTTTTTGTGTCTATTATAAATAAAAAATTAATAAAAAAGCAGAACAGTGGTATGAAGAGTATTAACAAAAACAGCTCCCGTCAAAAAGTTGATTTAGTAATGCATTAAAGTTTTTAAACCTAAAAATTAAAATGATATATTTATAATTTCAAGTCTTCCGAAATAAGCAGAATTGCATGGCTCGTGTCTTAAACTTTACTAAATATTATAAGAAAAAATCACAAATTGGAAATGTGCACATGGTAGATTTATTATATAAAAAACTATTTTGGAGAATGAACAAGTCAAAATATATGTTACTTAAGCTATATAAATGCATACGCACACACATATAATTGTTCTAAAAAATGTTAACTTTTACATAAAATTTGTATTTTGGCGAACGGATGAAAATGATGTTTGATCTTAAGACTTATATTATTACAAAAATATGCTTACACAGTTTAATGTATTTTGTTTTAGTTACATTCACGTTTTAAAACAATCTGTTTCCATAAACTTCAAGGATACTAAACATCTATTTCAGGGCATGAATATTTCGTCCAATTAACACAAAGTCGTTAGCAAACCCAAGGACTTGTTTAAAAATTATTTGGTACTTCATTACTTCCATTCCTACATTTTATTGAAGGAACACCAGTACAATCTGAATGAAAATATTTGTAATTTGTTGAAAAAAAGCTATAACGCATGAAATTATTTATAACAGGGTGGAAGGACATACAAAATATGAAGGGAATGAAAAGGGGATCGTCAATATACAAGAGAAAGAAGATGTATTGTCTGCAATAAGAAAATGCGATGGCTATTGGTACGAGACTCGTGTTAAAATGAGAACCGACAGCTGGTATTAACACGCACCTGCCGGTATTGGATTTAGAGACCCACCCAGCATCCAGTCATAGGCCCACCTGTACAGGCTCAATCACGCAATGCGTTTTTCTTCATATTTTTTATTGAGTAACTATTACTTTGCTGCGAATATGAACCAATTTTAACCAGATGAATTTCTATCGCAATGTCTTATGTTTTAAAACTGGATCGGACTTAATTCCGCGGTCACTGATCTACCAATATTTAAATTCTAAAATAAAATTCCGTATATCACATTATATTGTGGTACACGAACCATTGATTGTTCAATTTCTCATGGGTACCAGACATCCAAAATCATATCAAGATTCCGAGAAATAATGAGTTACGGATGTATCCCTATATATATAATAATAAGACCTCGAATTTTAGGTTTTATGAACATTTTTTTTTCCCCTCAATAAATGAAAATCGAAGATGTAAGTACAAGTTTCATGAAAATGCATGTCACCTGGAAGTGTATCTAAAAGTGCGGAAATTTCCAGAGATATTCAGAATTATATCAGAGCATCGAAATAATATAAAACAATAGCAATAATTTTATTTGTGGTCAATGCTGATCTAACATCCATATATATTAATCATCGAGGTTGACAATCATTCAAGCCAGAATAGGCTTGAGATGCGGTAGATATATCGGGTCCCTTAGCTGATTTTCTCAACGTGGAGACGCAATCTATTGTAGCTACCCAAAACTCACGATAGGCACCGGTCCCATACTAGGGGAAATTTCATGAGAAAATTTATATCCATGAAGATTCCAATCAGCGCAAGTCCCGAATCTCTGCACCAAGGCAGGATGCCTCAAACCGCTCATCTACGGCACGGGACAGAATATAAAGACTTACAGAATATAAATAGTGTATATTGTTCTATAAACCCCAGGTATCATTTTAGATGGTCGAAGGTATGAAGCAGTTAAAGAGTTTCAAATATTTAGATACTGTATTCCAAAAATGTAGGCGAAGAAGTAAAAACTAGATTTTTTTGCTCAATAAATACTTTTTTATTATTTTAAACATATTTTTAATTCCAGAGCAGTGAATTTAATAACTAAAATAAAATTATAAAAACAATATCACAGAAATTAATTATGACATTGTTAATTGTTATTTAATTATATTAAGCATATTTTAAACCAATAGATATCTTTAGGAATGAATCATATATTTTGTCAGAAAAGGATAAGGTGAACGAATACGTGAGAAAGGAAGGTAATAGTAACTAATAATGGATATACATTTATATAACATAAAGAATACGGAGAATAAAAACAAATCACGATTTCCAAGAGTTGTATAATGACAATAGTTTGGTGGGAGAAAAAGAAGATTGGAATGGGTCTAGCCATGTATTGAGAATAGATCAACAAAGGATGTTGATTCATCTTGGAAGAGAAATATGAAAGAAGGAGAACGATAAGGAAAACAAGTTGTACATGGATGGACAACATATAGAAAGATCTACGATAAATGAAAACAAAAACGATGGATGCAGAATGCTCTGTACAGAAGGAAATGGGCAATTGTTTTAAGGGAGGACAAAAATCTGCAAGGACCATGGTGCCAATGAAAAGAAGAAAATGTATTTTGACTTCTACATAATACCATAATTTCACGTTTATATTGCGGATACTTGTATATGTAAAACAAGTCAATAAAATCTAGCGAAAAACATTTTTATCATGTTCCTAACGTAACACAATAGGCCTATAATGAGAAGGTATTAGTGTTTATAGCTACAACAATTTTGTAACATTCGAAAAACAACAGCCAGTGTAAAAGGAATCCCAATTATTTTCAATTTTCTGGTAAAACAGTAATTTATAAAACTGACATTGAAAGTTACATTTTAAGAAAAATGAAGGGGGAAGTGTTAGTTACAAAAAAAAAGTCCGCTTTCTACTTAACTCAATTTCTGTCAAATTTAAAGCTGTTTGATGTAATATTTCGTTATATGTTTTTTAAATTAAACTGTGTCACCGCAATAAAAGAACTGGCCAATTCTTAGGCATTTAATGTATTAATTATTTTTAAAAGTGATGGGACATTGGAAACTAATTGAGATAAAAAAATTAAATGTTTAAAATTTAAAATTATCGAAAATTCGCACTCTGAGATTAAATACAAAATTAAGCAACAAAACGAGATGACTCAGATTATTGCGAACGAAACTCTTATTCCAAAGGTCCTGAGTTCAAATTTCAGGGCTGAAAACTTGATAAATGTAGTAATAGTTTCTTATTTTTTTAAGAAAGTGGTGAGTTGGAAATACATTACTACGATCCTTTTTAAACAATATCTTATGAGGTAAGATTGACATAAATTTTACTATCCTTTATTTTTTTAGTAGAGAGTTATAATTTAATAATATTTAATATGGTAGTAAAAGATTCGGGCTATGTGGCCGTGGTCTATAACTGGCGTTTCTTCCAGACGTTTCTCCCTCAACTGCGGAGGGCATCTTCAGTGGCGAGCGCTAGAAGCTGTTGTTTCCCTGTCGTAGACTCGACTGCGAATGAGTCGAGTCGAGTCTACGACAGGGAAACAACAGCTTCTAGCGCTCGCCACTGAAGATGCCCTCTGCAGTTGAGGGAGAAACGTCTGGAAGAAACGCCAGTTATAGACCACGGCCACATAGCCCGGAATCTTTTACTACCATGATTACCGGCCGTGAAAGCCTGCATTCCAATATTTAATATATTTCAAGCTTATCTATGGTTTGTCTTTTTTCTTCAATCATAATATAAAATAATATATAATATCCTCAATTCGTGTCCAACACAGGGTCTGGATGAGATGAAAAGAAGCCCCTTATATAGAGGTCTGTGAATGACAACGGTGCCGGCCGACCACGCCTGACGCACCATCACAGGAGCAGATGAACGAAATGGATGAGATGAGTCTGAAGAAATGGTGGGATAAAATTGTGGCAAGGGAAAACTGGAGAAACCCCGAGAAGCACCTGCCCAAGCTCCGTTTCGTCCACCACGAAGCCCACATGGAGTGACCGAGATTAGATCTCGGGACTCCAGCGATGAGAGGTAAGCGTAACCGCTTGCGCCACGGAGCCGCCTTATCTTCAATCATCTCACATTTAATTAACAATTATCATTCTGTGAATAAGGCCTACTTTTTTATAGTACATTTAGATACATTAAAAATTCTTAGGAACATAAATATAAACTGGTTATTTGTATATAGGCTAGAGCTATATTATGTCACATCTATATTTTCAGGTAGCTTAGAACTAACTACTCTCGACGTAGTTGTCGGTGTGTATTTATACAGAGTCCTTACGGCCAGTTTCACCAACAGAGGTAACTGTATTACGCCAGTTTTCCCCATATATAATACATATCTTAAACTGGCATAATACAGTTAACTCTGTTGGTGAAAACGACCCTTAGTGAAAAACTGCAACAAGCACCAACCAACGTTATAATATTATAAACTTACTCTTTGCTGTATGACAGTCATTGGATGTAGGCCTACGTTGTTTTTGTGTCACTTCATATATGGTGTACATTGTGTTGAACTAAATAACACAGACTAAATGATAAGCAGGCATGTGGACCAACCTGTATAAACGCCTCCTATTTTCCTCCGTGTTTACAAGTTCACAATTGAGGCGGTTAGAAGGAAAGGGGTGTAAGTGATTTTTTCGCAAAAAAAAAACGAGTTTGGTGCATAATTACATTCTTTAAGCCTAATTTTATTTAGTGGCAAAATGATATAAGTGTATGTGTTAGTAGTAGATAAAGAATCATTGTTATAATTTTCAATTACCTATGACTTCCTTATACAACTTCAACTTTAAACCTGTTTTTTCACAATGCTGCAAAACTTGCATTTACACCCCTTTGCTTTTAACCGCCTCAATTGCTACGTCTGTGTGTGTGTGTATGCGTGCGTGTGTTTCATTAACGACGAACGCAAGAAAGAAGATTACCCAGGAAAACATTGGAATGGTGTTCACCTGGAAGAAGGAAAGGAAGACCTCGAAACTCGTGGATGCAAGAAATAAAACTGGAATGAGAACGAGACGACTGGAGGACATGGAATGGATGGATAGAGACGAGTGGAGAAGAAAAATAAAACTTTAGGCACAAAAGGATGTGTAAATATTAAAAATCGGTATATAAAAAAAAGTTGCGTTAATCGTCTTTATTGGTTAACCCGACATTAAATAATAAATCTTATGAAATTGTATTCATTTTAAATCGTCGTGTTAAAGAAATATTTTATTTATTTTTTTAGCTGTATTGAAAGTTCTAGTTAATGTTTGAAAGTGGCATGCACTGGAGGCAGTGCCTTTGGCTATATGAGTGATATTTTACATAATAGATTATAATAATATAGACCTACGAGTAATGTATTATAGTTGATTCTATTAGACCATTTTTCATAAGTAATGCCACGAGCGATTTCCAATTTATCTATAGAATTTGGAAATCAAGAGTGGCATTTGTTAGGACTATTTAACGAATAAAATTAAGATCTTTATTAAAAAAATAATTATTTGAATATAGTTACTGGTTAAAATATATATGCAGTCAATATGCCCATTTCACCAATTAATGTTTTAAAATGGTCAACAAGTTTCTACAGCCAAGCTGTCATTCTCAAGACCAGATATTGACTGAAGACAAAAATTGATAATAAATAAATAAGTTTGTTTTTAACTGAATTTGTTTATTTATTTATTATCAATTTTGTCTTCAGTCAATATCTGGTCTTGAGAATGACAGCTTGGCTGTAGAAACTTGTTGACCATTTTAAAACATTAATTGGTGAAATGGGCATATTGACTGCATATATATTTTAATATTTTATCACCAAGAAGATCACTTGTGTATTAAATAGTTACTGGTGTTTTAAAATATTTATATAGTTAATGTAAACGGCGATGTTTGAAAACAAATTAGAAATGTGAGGTTATGTATATTCACTGCAACTCGATCATATTATTTATTGCCAAATAGGATCGCAATATTGTAAGAATGCACTCTAGTGGAGAAATAATGAAACACATCAAACTGTTATAATCAACATTATAGGTTAATCACTTATATTTTGAATAAACAACTCAGTAAAATCACTGAATCTATTCATTATTTGCTATATTCAATGTATTTGTTGGAGAAAAATAATGGTCTAACCTGTTCAGAATATTAAAAAAGGAGGAGCTCTCTTTATCACAAAAGTAGGAGCTGATAAAGAGAAATCGATAAAGAGCGAGGTGAAACACGACTGTCATTGGTGTAAAATAGAATTCATTGAAACGTGATTGGTCATTGACTACCATTTGCGACATGAGTTAAATAGTCAAAGTAAGTGATGCCACTACACAGCCTTAGGAGGCTCATGGGGTAATAGGAGGTAACGGCTCACACCTTTCCAGACAATCTGTACGAGATGTCTGCCCTGCGTAACGGACGACGTTATCCCCGGAACATACGTATACTCATTTCAATTGGAGGCTGAGTCGACTCCATTCCCACTGTGCCACCGGAAGACTTAGGCCAATTTAAAAATCTTAACCAAATCAAACTCGCGATCTTCCGGCTTACCGACTATGTATCATCCCCCAATGCTCAATATTTTAATAATAAACATTGAACGAATACATAATTTTATAGTGAGTGCCACGGTTAAAGGCGGGCTATGTTGAAGCTATTTCTTTAGGAAATAACCACTTTAATGGATTTTATGGATCCTTTACATACCAGACATCAAAATGGAGTGATGAATGGTATGTAAAGGGCAAAAAAATCCATTGAAATGATTATTTCCTAAAGAAATACCTTCAATATAGCCCGCCTTCATGGCGCTCACTGTAATGCGTATAAACGGTTAGAATAGCATCGTTACTAAATTAGTACTTACACAAGCAGTCGCTTTAAATGAAACCAATCACCAAAACTGCAACTTACCTGAAACAAAAGAAAACAACTTCGTTATATCACTATTCAAATACATTTGTTTCGTTGTTATTTAAGAATTATCTATGAAAAAGATTTTTTCCTTCAATCCAAGACAATTTTGATCCTGAAAATATATCTTACACATGTTCTTTTGTAAACTTCCTCCTATTCATACTTTTGCAGATTAATAGTGTCATTCTTATTATTTATAGACACATCGCTCACACGCAAAAAGTGACATCTCAAAAATACTATTTTTTTTAGTTCAGTCCTCTCTGTCTATTCTATTCCGGGATTCTCAGGATTTTAGGTTTTTATATACGCTATAACAAGCAATTATCTCTTAATCTATTTGTAAAAGCGTACATGAGAGGGTAAAACTCTTAGGAACCAAGACGCAGAATAGGGAGGGAGATATTTTTTTAGATGTCACTTTTGCTGAGTGTGATTGACATCAGATCTAGAATCTTAGGCTGTAGGCCTATCCGTATTTTATTGTGTTCGCCGTGTGTTTTCTATAGAGAAGTTATCTGATTTAGTGTTTTTTATTGCAATCTTATTTGTAGATGCCTTAATATCCAAAAGTCGGAGACATATTGATTCTATAATTTTTAAGAGAAACTCATTCAGTAGGCTGTATAATTCAATTGTTGTGTGTTTTTTAGACGTCGCTGAATTAACTTTAATTATATGAATTTATGATTATGATGAAACTGCTCCTGATGATGAAATTCCAATTGAACATTTCCTTAAGAAAAACACATCTAACAATGTTTTATCAATGTTCTCATATCGAAACCTACTTTGGAATTTTGTTAACGTGTTCAACAGCAAAGATCCTATGCATCAAAGTGAGCTGTGAGTTCCAACTAAAAGGAGATCAAGACCAGAATATTTCTTAACATTCGGACAAACACACGCTGTTTGTTGATATCCCTCGCACCCATTCCTACCTATAACGAGGGCTCCCCAAGCGTAAATTTGAAATTTTACAATTTATTTTTCAAGAAATTGAAAACTTTATTACGATTACTTAAAATTAAAACTCGCGCAAATACTTTTTAGTTTCCTGACTCAAAAACAGAATGAAGATGCTCTCATAAAAAACTGAAAGTAGGTTTAGATATGGGAACACTGATAATTCCATTGTAAAATGTTGATCCTCGCAAAGAACCTCATTGATAAAAGTCTAAAATGCTATCGACTACGCCAATTCGCACGACGACCTTTTCTCTAATGTCTACTTTTTATTCAATATTTTAGGCGCATTGCCTACTAATAAAATTAATATTAAATTCCGTTGAGGTAATAGACAAAGTAAAATGTTATATATATATAATCTTTTACTGTTGCTAATTTTTAAAATCAAGAAAAAATTTAACACATTTGAGGACGACGGCACCTGCCGAAAGATATATAATTTACCATTTTACCATTGCCTACTAATTACAACAATGCGCTTAGCTTATAACAATACAAATTCGTATAATATGTCTCACGGCGCAGACTTATTTCTGATTAAAGTAGGGGACACTTTTTGAATGGGTAAAATTCGAGAATGCAGATTTATTTTGATGGGAAATTAAATGGCGATATGTTAAAAAATCTCGGATATAAAATTTTATTTATTAATGTCATAGCAGAAATCATTAAAGTCAAACTCACTAAACAAACAAGTTTACGCTGGTAATCAAAAAATAAAAATTCAAATCTGGGCCCTACTAACTGCCATTTTCGTGCTTTCCCCCCCCCCTCATTTTTGAAGCAAATTCCGGGTTGGATTTTCACTACCACGAACAATTTCATCAAACAATATTTCATGCATGTAACGATACTCTTTAACATCTCGAGTCATTTGTGTCCTAAAACTCGAGATGAAACTGGAAGTAAAAGGGACGAAAATGTTACTCAGACTCCTCATTTCAAACTTGAGATTCATTTAGATGCCGATCCCCGGATTTAATTACATTATTTCATAATCCATTACAAATATTAAGATCAGTAAGAATATACAAAACTTGTTAGAAATATTAAATATACAAACACGGTCTACTGATTATAGAAGCGAAATTGCTTAATATGTTAAAGCGATTAAACAAAAACATGCTACACAAACATCACATGTATAAGAAAACATATGTACCAATTTATCAAAAAAAAGATGATAGTTACAAATTTCTATCTTCAGTATTTATAAATATTCGTGTTAATGGTTTCGGCTGAAGGAGCTGCCGTTTTAAAGAACACGATTACATTTGAAAGATTCTCGGAAGTCTGGTGTACAATTTGACTGACTATGTTTAACAGAGCTGAAAAGGGATCCTTTTAACAAGTTTTGACATGTGGCGTGCAGTCTCGAGATGCAGAATGTATGTTATATGCAAATATAAGCATTTTCTCAACAGTTATTAGTCTTAACAAAAGTGGCTAGCTGGACAAGTAAAAAAGTTGTACCATCATGAAGAAGTGGACAGGTGGTGGGATCTCATCAGGCCGGGGAAAAATGTTCTTTGTCCAGACCACATCTCGCCTAACAGCATATGGCTATTTCCGCTCATTTACCAGCACATATAAAAACTACAGGCCGTTCACAACATGCTGACATATTCATATGAAAGTCACAATGCAAATTTATAATTTTTTTACATCTTATAACAGAGCATATTTTTATGTATCATATCTCAAATGTCCACCGCTGTGGTCTCGAGGTAGCGTGCTGCCTTGTCACGCAGCGGGCCCGGGTTCGATCCCCGGTCGGGGCAGTTTTTCTGGGTGAGGTTTTTATCGGGGTTTTTCCTCACCTGTAAGACAAATGTCAGGAAAACTTTAAGGCCCAAACGGTCCCCGAAATCATATGGCCACCATCATCATCACCTTTATCATTATCATCATCACCATCATCCTTCACCGGTGTGGAAAGCTACGGGAAGCTACCACACCTACACAATTCCCTAGTAAAGCTGCAAGCATAGCATGAAAATGCTATAATTGCAGTGAAGGACCTGCCTTCGGGCAGAATTACTATGGATGGATATCCCAAATATTACCAATTATTCTCAGAAAAGCCTAGGACATAGTTTTCAGAAAAAACACTAACCATTATTTGAGGGAAGTAGATTATACAGGTGTTGATTGAAAAACATCTTAGCATAGGAATGTATGAGGAGCTTAAGTCGGCGCGGCTATGAACCTACGGTTCGATAGTTCCAGTGAATTAATTAGTTATTTTGTTTTCCATAACGGTACTTAGCTTTAATTTGGGCTAAATGTGAAAAAAATACAATAGGTCTATTTCAGATTTTATTACTTTATATTTATCACATAAAAGTTTATGTCAGGGTTTTGTTTTAATTAAATGCCGTTTAAATATGTTTAACACTACATGCTGTTATAAACTACAATACAAACAAAATATCTGCATGTTTTATGTTCATAATTACAACTTTCTGGCACTATCAGGTGTTTCTCTTACATCTTCATGTTAACGTGTTCCTACCACCAACCTTGAGCTGCTATGCTTGCCCGGGAATCTACTTATCCCGATCTTCTTGGCATCAATGAAATACAAAAATGGTTATTGTAAGTTATCCGTAAAAGATAAACATATGCTGTCGGGAACTTTTTTTGTAGTTTTTTGAGATATTCAATTCTGTGTACATTAATTTGGCATATTTGTTATGGTTTAGGCAGCGTAAGCCATTTAAGCGTCAAAATAGGGACTTTATTTCACGTTTTTAATACAAAGGGTGATTTTAGGGGTGAAGGGATTGAGTATTACTAGTCTGTTATAGCCTATGTTCATCCCGGGAATCTCCTGAACATTTTACAAAAAAAACATCAAAATCGTATCAACGTTATGGCCGCGCATAGAATACGAACAAACAAACAAACATTAATTTTTATATTGGATAAGACGAAATAAAAATAAGCAATTGACATAACACACCAAAAACATTTCTTAGATAAAATTTGATAAAAAATTATTTCATAACTATCAGTGGAATGGATTTTCTTAATAAGCAGACAATGTAGACCTATTTGTGTATCATACGTTTAACTGTTGGCACTAGTTACGAGTGTATTTGTAAATCAGCTGATTATGAATTACCTATATTTGGAATTAGTAATAAACTAATAATGTTTATTTCTTTATATACAACGATGTTCCTAGCTTATTAGGTTTAATGTAATGAAAATCTTCCCAAAAGAAGGGTTACTATAGGTTTTCATCCTGTTAAAAACACGTGACTTCATCAGCAATCAAAACCAAAAGTGGAATCATCTCTCCTCTATAGAACCGGTTATCTACCGCTTCCATAATGATTAGCAAGTTGTGATAGATCAAAGGATAAGAATAACTTGGTCTAAGAATGTCGAAGAAAGAAACATTAGTATTCTGATTTTAATCATTAGAAAATTAATTTTAAAATAGGTGATATATTAATCGACATTCTTACATCTCAAGACTTGTTACAGGACACGGCAAAACGAGGTCTTATCTCCATAGATTCAAGATTCTAGATAGCGCAAAGTGTCCATGCGATGAGGAAGACCAAACTTCAGAACATCTTATATACAAGTGCAGAATTCTGGAAAAAACAAAGGAGAACCATGATTCGCGAAATAACGGCAAGTGGAGGAAAGTGGCCAACTACTAACAAAGATCTCACACATAAACATCTTCATGCTTTTCATAAATTCATATATACAATAGATATTCCCTAATAAAAAAAAAATAAAAATAAATAAATAAATAAAAAAAAACAAGCAATAGTGAAATTACATAAACTTGTACACATAATTATAATTATTGACATAAGTATATTCTAAGAACAATTTATTAAACTGTAAAATCCATTATATTAATACCTAGTAATTAGTCTGCATCTTGTTATTAATTATTTCAATATTATTTTTTCTATTATTATTGTTAATATTGTTAGTATTATTATTATTTATCAGCATTATAACATTGTACTCATAGAACTGTATTTTAAGTAAATTTTAATTGGTTTGTAAAATAATACTCCAAACATGTAGTATTACTCTGTAATGGAGCATGTTGTTAATAAATAAATAAAAAAAAAAAAAAAAAAAAAAAATCTCAAGACTTGTGGCACTTTAGCTTGTAAATGCAATATGGTCATTTGTTAATGGCCATCTAACATTGTCAAGTATAATATATCATCTTGGGTAAGCTTCTATTTGATGGCTTTTCTTCCCATTCAAGGTCTTGTATTTCTAAAAGAAGTCAGCATAAAAGAAATGAAGAAAAGTATAATGAATTAAAATGTAAAAGCCTGGAGTCAATTAGTACACTTCTTGTAGTGAAGACGAAGAAAAAAAATGCCTAAGGCTCAAAATCGTCAGCCAGCTGCACATCTCATCACAAACAACACGGTCAGCTGTTGAGCGATAAACTTAGAAGTTTTCAATGTCGGCTGCACCTACATCTCCTTCAAATTAACCTCACTCGCAAGGAAAACAACAGCTTTATGCTTTACTTAAAACCAGAACGACCACAAACTACGAGTAATTTTAACTTTATACCATTTTAATACAGTATCACTATCTCCAGCTCTGTCGCAACTAGGGACAGAAAAAATCATTCATTGACATTTTTGTATTATATATCTTTTTTTTTTGTATGCATATATATTGGCAAATCTGGTAAATTATTGGAAATTTCTCATGCTATTCATCTCTAATGATATAATTTCCATTTGAGCTTTAAGAAAAATTTCCAAAAAAAGTAATCATCCAGTGCCGCAAACATACATGGTAAGATGATAGAGGGAGGGGAGAATACACATCATTTTATTTGCACACCAATTTCGAAGCATTACAGAACAGAATTAAATTCACATAAGGCATGTGAATAGTAAAGACTAAAATATACCTCTATCTCTTTACCTTAGTTTAACTTCTCCGTTTATAGGCACTGGTACTTTTACATGCCCCATATCACCCGGGCCTTAAAGGAACATGACCTATCGGGAGAGGATTTTTAAACTCCGGATCAGATGCATACTTTCTTGACCACGGAAAAATATAGAGTGCCTCCCTGGATGAGTGATCGGCTCAATTCCAGGAGACAACCGAAACAACATGAACATTTAAGACGAGACACATTCATATTAAATATAATATATATGACAGGATATAATAATGATGGTCAAATAATGTTCGGGACAATTTGGACCAATAAGTTTACAGGCATTTGTCTTATATGTAAGGAAAACTCCGAAAAACACCTCACCCAGAAAACTTGTCTGCAACAGTGATCGAGCCCGGACCCGCTGCGTATAAGACAACTTATTTTATGTCACTTCTATTTTACATGGAAGAGACACATAAAATTTGGTTTATATTTCCTAACACATATTAGATGTAAACATTTACTTAAATTTGCATATTTTCTGGTTTTTTGTATTGCTGGGAGATAACAGAAACAGTCTTGTTTGTATATATAGGTTTTATAGAAAACATATTTTAAATATATTAGAATTTTTATAATATCTAGTGTATAATAACTTTTACAGAACCATCAAAAATAGAAGAAATTAAAAAATATTTAATACATTTTGTAAAATTCTTGTTTGTACATAAATATAAAAACAAATTAAAATACAGAAATAAGTTACAATTTGTAGATATTTTAAATAGTTCAGTATGAGGTTGATTAGCCTTTTGCTTTTATCACTGCTTTGTATCTATTGTTCATTGAATTAACAAGGTTTTTGCAAGTTTCAATTTCACTCTATTCCTGTAGAACTATACTTTTCAATTCTTTCATTGACAAAACTTCTTATAGTCTTACAGATTTTTTTAGTATGGACCACAGGTGCTCAATGAGATTTAAATCGGGAGATTGAGCTGGCATGTGAAGCTGTTTAGGCACATTCCAGATGATATTTATTAATATCAGTTGTATGTTTTGGGACCCATCTTGCTGAAATATGAAATGTGCTCGACATTCCCATTTTAGTACTTTAACATTTCGTTTCAGAACGCCGAGGTAAACTCATTGTTCTATACTGCCTTCAATAATTCGATTATTTCCCATTCCTTATGCTGATATGCAGTCCCAAATCATTATGGCATCGCCTCCATGGTTAATGGTTGGGATAGTGTTTTAATTTTTGTCGGCTTCATTTGTTTTTACCAAACCCCATGATTGTCATCAGAACCAAACAGTTTGAGTCTCATCAGGCCATATGACCTGATTCATTAAACTCTTAGTTTTTGTTTTGATGCTCTTCCAAATTGAAGTCTTGACTACTCTGTCCCGCGCCGTAGCCGAGCGGTTAAGGTAGGAAGCCTTGGCGCAGAGCTACGGGACTTGCGCTGGTTCGAGTCTCCATGGGGGAAGAAATTTTCTCATGGTATTTCGGCCAGTATGGGACCGGTGCCCACCCAGCATCGTGAGGCAATTGGGTAGCTACAATAAGTAGCGGCTCCAGGTTGAGGAACCAGCTATAACGGCTGGGGGACTCGACATGCTAACCACATGTCACCCCTACACTGGCTGTTGATCATCTACCTCTGTGATTGACACATGTGGATGTGAAGGGCCAGCAGCCGGCTGGTAAAAGGGTAACCGCTGAAAAGTGGAAAGACCCTCAATCAATCGGACTACTCTGTTCTTTATACTGAAGAACGGTATTTTTCGAACCATTCCGCCCATGATAATCATATTTCCATAAGACTTGCTATATAATTTGATTCGACATGTTGCTTACCTGAGATTTCTGCCATTGCTTGGACTTCACGTCTTGAATTTAATTTTACATCACGAATTACCAACTTATTTTGTTTTGCATTTTTTTTTCATTGCTCGTCTTGGTAGATTTTCTGATAGTTTACGATATTTTAATTTATTAACTATATCGTTAACAGATGAAAATGGCTTATTAAGGTGCCTACTTATATGACTTAAAAATATTTTTTTTTTCAAGCTAAATTTATAATCGCCTTTTTTATTTTGGTATAGACTGTAGGAAATTATAAGGACTACGTGTATACCTCGTGCAGTCATAGTGTGCTCTACAGTACAAAACAAAGCAGACTGTGCATCATGTACTATTGCTAGCTTCAATTGTTATCCGAAATCTGCACCAACATTTTCAATTAGACATACATTATTTAGATGCTTTAACTTATCTCTTTATATATAATTTCTATTAAAATAAATTGTACATGTATAATGAAATATGGAAGTTGCACCATAAAATCTGCATCAGGGTATGGGCTAAGCATAAGCATTGCAAGATTGTTAATGACTGACTGTACATACTGAAATGGCTTGTTTGTATTCAACGGAACTTAAAATAAAAAAAAAAATATTTCGAATCGAGAGTGGACATGAAACGTCTTCCAGTTTTAATTATTTAATTTTACATTATTTGACCTGTTTTATGTCTAGTACATTCTCTCGAAATATATATATATTACAAAACTTTGCACAGCATGAAACAGAACTCTGCCGACAAACTTTCACAGGTTGTTCAGGAATGTGGCCGAGTGTTTTCAAATAAGGAACCCATGGTCTCCGACAACTTATTTACAGAGCATGTTAAACATGTAGCAAGTTGCTTGGACCGATTAATCTACCTCTAGAATCATGACCACTAACTAACTAACTAGTTCACTGGGACTATCGAACACATAGGTTCATGGCCACGCGGACATAAGCTATCCATACATCCCTATCCTGAGCTAATATTTTTCAATCAATCTCGGATAGTGGATAGGATCCTCCTTCGGACTAAAAAACCCGTTCCAAATTCAGGTCTTTCCGCACCCCCATACTATAATGCAAAGCTTCCTGATTCCTGACTACCTTCTCCTGGCCATCTAACTTCCTGTGAAGCGACTATATCCAAGGGTTATTTATCTGCTTCCCGCGTTAATACCTCTAGCGCCCCGCTATTGTATAAATTCTATATTCCTAGGAACATGCCCCTATGTTTGAGCCTTTGGCATGGGTTCCCTGAAGTAGTCCCCGCCCGAAGAACCGAATGGGGGACTATTTTACCCCAGTTGAACCCATGTCCGTATTTCTTGACGGTTGTATTTTTACGGTGAAAGATCGGCACTCTCTAGACCAAGGCACTTTTTTCGTCTGGCTTATCACCTTCGACCAGTCCGTCATGGGTAACCTTATCGGCGCAATGCTACCGCCGGCATAGCTCTTGGGATCATTTAAGCACGCAAGCCACTCCACCACGACAAGGTAAAGATACCATGGAGGGTCATGACCACTAGCTGAGCTATCTAAGATATATCGTGATAAGATAATTATTACCTGAAATAGGTATTGTAAACATTTATGCACTTGCTCAGTAATGAGTCACCGGAGAACTTATATCAAATCACTCATTAAAATCCACGAACAACCCGTGAAAGTCTGTACGTAAAGTTCTGTCCACCTAGTTAGCACAACTGGACGAAGGTCTTAAATATACTGCCAATAGATTAATCTAATAATAAAGCATTTATATTCAGTTTATTCTAACAAAGAAAGTCCTATGGCCAGAACAAAATGTTATATTAGTTGATTTTGTTCTTTCGAAATACTTAATATTTTTAGAACAACTTGTATAATAATTATTGGATAATATACTTTGACAGACCTTGAATACATTATCATTAAATTAGTATAAAGATAAAGAATATTTTTATTCGATTCACTGTATGACAAAGCAAGTCCTGCAGCCAGAACTAAAGGTTATGGACCTCGAGTGCAAAATATTAAAGCACAACGTTCGATAGCAAGGTTAACGACTGTCGTGACAAAGTTTCAGAACAAAACTTTCCTGACATATCATCTGAATATTAGTCATATCTCTAAGTAATCGGGAAATACATTTACTTCAATGCCCAACGTTTGAAAACAAGTTCTTATTAGGAATTCTCTTCTAATCATCCGAACAAAGCGGTATTCATATCAGAGATGGAAGTTTGAATGAGTCGTTCATATTGAGCGATTCATTGAACTGATGAATCATAATTCATGCGACTAAACTGCGGTATAGTTTCCAGCTACGAAAGTAACTTCACCGATTAGAAAATTGCTACGTAAATGTAACAAACCAAGTAATCTCAATGTTGCATCATCTGCCACAGAATGGCAATAGCTGTACATTATACATGCACGAATTATTTTTCAGTGGAATAGAAAATAGGATCGAAACCAAGAACTCTGAGGGAGAAGACTTCCTTAGGACGATATAAAACTCTTGAGATTCTGAAGTGGGATTAGCTGCGTCATCTAAAGACCCTCTCCGCGAAATCGTTATTTTCTTTCAGGTACTCGTTTAATTTCTTGAATGTCTTGACGTCCTGATGCATCTTACAAAACAACTATAAAATTCATAATATTTCAACAATTCCTATTTATAAAATATAAACAAGCTTAGCCCTATCTATTTTAAACTAAACTAAAAAATCAATTAATAATTTAAAAAATTAAAGAAAAGTTTTAAATTGAATTTTTTTTCCCATAAAACTAGATATACTACTTGTAGACTGACATGTCACCACTAATAAATAATTACTAATATTTTTGAAACAATAAATTTATTAATAATATGCTAGCTTCAAATTCTTCGAGAATATTTTTATCAAATATACATATATTTTAATTAACGCTAGACCTTTCCTCTTTATTATTTAGTTACTATCTAAGGGCCCGCGTTTCACGGTACTTATGTATCCGAATCTTGTCACCAATTAACTTAGTGGCCCCAAAAGTACACTAACCTCAATAATTTTGGACATTTTATTTTTCACTCCTTCTCATCCTCCACGCTTGAACTTAAATTATATAGGCACTGTCACAATTCATCTAAGCGACCCTGGAAACTATTGATTCGATACTGATATAGTTATCTTTGATTTATTTCATGTCACCTCTTCCCACCCTACTGGAGGTGCTAGGGGTCAAACTTGGGACTTAACTGTCATCGGGACTGTAAAACCAATAAGTTTAGCTACCTTGAAAACTATGGATCAGACACTAAACTAAGTTAATTTTGGTCACTTTATTTTTCTCGCCCTCCCTAGGGGCCAAATTTGGATTTAAATGACATCTGTACTATCATCAATTTATTTAGTTGCAAAAAGAGTACGGATTTGATAACTATCTCCGTCATTTTGGACTATTCATTTTAACCCCTCTCAACCCTTTAATAATAATAATAATAATAATAATAATAATAATAATAATAATAATCATCTGCCTTTGAAGTATTAGGCCCAGTGGCCTGTTACGGTCTCCCGCCATCTCCGAAAAGGTCGACCCACAGATCTTCTGCCTCGAGGAATGTAGTGAAGAATTTGTTTTGGTATTATGTGACGATCCATGCGCTTAATATGGGGTAGCCAATTGTTTCTATATTCTTGGAGGTATTCAGATATAGGTACGATGTTTAACTCTCTAGCTATTGTTGAATTTCTTTGGTGGTCTAGAAGGCTATAACCTGCAGTTCGTCGCAGAAATTTCATCTCCGTGGCTGTAATATGACGGTCATCCTGAGTTCTGATGGTCCAAGCTTCACTGCCATAACAGATTATGGGTCTAGCGAGAACTTTATAGATTTTCATGCTTGTGTGTCTCTGCACTTTTGATGGTTTAAAAACTTGGTTGATAATTCTTCTTCTTCTTCTTCCTTCCAAGTATTAGGCCAAGGCCTGTTACGATCCTATAGAAAATTTTCCCTCCAGCGTTTCATAGGACGGCCCAGTGATTTTCGTCCTCTTGGTATATAATTATAAACAGCTTTGGGGATCCGATTTGAACTCATTCTTAAGGCTTTATTATAGTTTTGTATTTTAAAGGATATATCACATTCCTCATTATAAGTTAGATTATATCCTAAGTATTTAAATGAATTTACTTGCTCTAATATTGAATTCTGAATACAAATTTTACTTCTTACTGGGAATTTCCCTTGAAAGGCCATAACTTTAGATTTTGTTGTTGATATTTCCATGTTAAATCGTTGGGTTATAATATTAAGATGATGAGTGGAATATTGTAATTCATCTTCATTATTGCCGAAAAGAGTCTGATCATCTGCATATAAGAGTGTGTCTAAAATTGTGTGTCTTGAGAGAGGAATATTACCATGAAATGTCAATCTCCAGTGTCTGATGATAGCTAATAATAATAATAATAATAATAATAATAATAATAATATTAATAATAATATTTTTATTTTACCTGATGGAGTTAAGACCGTAAGGTTAAATTATACAGGTATTATCAGGTATTATACAAGGTTAAGACAGAAAGTTCACCATAGTTAAATTATATAGGCATTAACAATTATGAATTATCTATAATATTGATTAATAATAGCCTACATAATAGGCATAGGTTACACAATATACAGATGACAAGGAAAGAACAAAATAATGCTAGGGGTAGAACTTGGGCTTAAATGTTATCGACAATAGTCATCAAACAACTTATCGATCCCGAAAGTAGGGGTTCGACACTTGTTTTGGGTCAATATTGATATTTTACTTTTCATCCCTTCTCATCCTCCTTTGAGGACTTTGACCTAAAGGTCATTGGGATTGTCACCAATCCGCTAAGCGACCCCAAAAACTATGGATTCAGCATTAATATTGGTATTTTCCGACAACGCCTGTAAACTGGGTTCCCTGTCGTAGAAAAGACGGTAAATTCCGGATCGAGAAAGGGTAGAAATAGAAAACAACTAAACTCCATGACGCGACAGGCCTAGAAGGCCCTTGGTCTACCAGCCGGCAACTGCCTCACACCCACGTGTTCATCACAGAGATAGACGATCATCCAGCAAGTGTATGGTGACTCGTAGTCAGCATGTAGGGTCCCCCAGACTTTATAGCTGGTTTCCTCAGCCTGGAGCCGCTACTTATTGTAGCTACCCAAACGCCTCACGATGCTGGGTGGGCACTGGTCCGATACTGGCCGAAATTCCATGAGAAAATTTCTTCTCCCGTGGAGACTTGAACCAGAGCAAGTCCCGTAGCTCTGCGCCAAGGCTTCTTTGTCTTAACAACTCGGCTACGGCGCGGAACGGATAGTAATAGGCATAATTAAATTCCAGCATATTAGTATTTCCCAGGGAAACCCGCACGAAGTTTAGATGAATCGTTGCCGAAAAATACATTGTTAAAAAAACTAGGCCTAAAACTATTTTTACCCTTGTGGTAACTATTTAAAACTCACAGATTGAACAGATTCGAGGCTGGTCTTACAGGAAGCGTCCTGACTTCTGTGAGACCTCTATCGCATTAAACTGAAAAGACAATACTTTGAATTTATACAGTATTTTATTTATCATTAATGGATAATGCTTAATTTGGTGTTCTCGTTTCATTTCGATAGCATGTCCCGAGTTTCACTGCAAAATATCGAAAATTGGTCAGATAGTACCAAATTAAAATTTTCGCTTTAGATTAACCCCCACCCCTAATGGTCGGTTTTTGCTGGTTAGCGAACTCAACTCCACTGTTACAGCTATGCTGAGTTTGGTTCCGAAAAAAGTGCTTCCGCTATATCGTTAACAACGTGCGTGGAAATATATAGATGATGATCATGATTAAATGTTTCTTGGATTTTCCGCGCCACAGATTCAAGGTTGGCCGATGCCCACTGGAACCAGTGGTCATCTTCCAACCTTGAATCTATGACGCGGAAAACCCATGAAATATTTCATTATCATACTTATATCCGCGAAAATCTACAATACAATATATAATATATATATATATATATATATATATATATATATACATTGACAAAGTCGTTTTCGGTGTCTACTAACAAGGGAACTGTCAACCACTGCATGCCACCTATCTAGAAATATTTTATAGAGGCGTTGTAATGTATCAAGGCCGTATACAAATATGTATCAGCCGCTTTTAACAGCAAGACAAAAATCGAAGCCAGAAATCAGCAATTGCAAACCACTGTACGAAGATTTACGTCCATGCATGAGTAGAGTGGAGTGTAGTATAGTGTGGCGCGACGCGGCTCAGGGACAGTTTGTTAAGGTTAACAATTCACCAAGTCATGAGTTCTATTACTTCCCTGTAGTTTAAATGAGATATTTTGCGCTGATTTTAGAGTAGCCTTGCATTATTTATTTATTGTTTTTTTTTGTCACGGCCTTGGTACATCGCAACGCTTCTCTGAGAGAAATTTTAAAGTACGTTACGGCTTGCAATGGTTGACAGTTCCCTTGTAAGTAGGATTGATGAAGATCTTGTAAAATTTATTTTTCAAAATTCTTTTAACGGGTACAACCTCAAATTCTTTATTTCTTCGGAATTCACTAATATATATATATATATATATATATATATATATATATATATATATATATATATACATATACATATACATACATACATACATACATACATACATACTCTATTGGTCATACGATAATTTAAAGAGAATCACGTGATTTCATGTTGTTCAATGCCTTGTTTCTTTCAGATTTCCTTATTAATTTTTTATTAGAAAAGAACACGAACATTATAAAAATTCATAACACCCATAATCTCCAAAGATTAAAGAGAAAAAATCTAAATAAAGTAAGAGTTGGAACAGTCAGCATGTTTAATGTATCTTGAGGTTTACAGAAGTATTCTCATGTAATTTATTATTTTGTTTCCAATTTATATCGTATTCAAGTTTTTTCTAAGATTTGGCACATTACACAACCTGTCTAGATTATCTGTGATGTGTCACGAAGTCCATAATTGACCTTGAAGACAGAGAAAATTCTATTAAAAATAAGTTCTGGACAAATGGCGCGTTTTATCCGGATCTGTACACTAATTAATATATTTACCCTATAAGACGACTTTAATAAATCTTATAAAATCAATATTAATGTCTACAAATCACAATTGCAAGAAAAATCTTAATATAACAAAAAATAAGATATTCTAAAAAAAAGTAATAACATTTCAGAACTTTCATAAAGGGCTACATAAATGGGAGATGACAACGTGGAAGACTACATAATACTTTTGAAATAATATGCCAAAATAATTTTGGTCTATCAAAAGACCGCACTTTGAGAAATAAGTTATAAACCGTCCATGACGACTTCTGCTGTATAGCAAATTTGTTTGGCTGCAAAGAGAAACCATTGCATTAAATGAGATATCTTAAAAAATAATGGGGTAAAATGTGTTAACATTTGAAACATTTGTAAGTATTAAAAAATACATTGATTACATTACATTTTATAAACAATTACTCTAGGAAGATCTGAATTAGAAACGAGAGACACTCTCATGCTACGATTGAGTTGATTAAATGAAACGAATACGCCTCGTAAGCCTCGCAAGTTACATTAAATACGTTAATTCTTGAAACGGAAGGACAAAAGGGATTTCGGAAGATGGAGACTTCATTGATTTCTGACAATAAGAAACATGGCGGCAACGTAAGTTATTTGTGAACTTTTATTTCGCAACTATAAGAATCAATGGCAGCCATGAAGGTTAATGTATGTACGAATTTACCATGAAGCACGCGAGAAAACAGACGTCAGACCGACAATTACTAGCATTGACTCACGTAAAACTAATACAGAATATATAGATTCGTACATACTTCCAAGTGGAGGCAGTAGTTTCTTTCATTCTACTCGTAGACCAATAACTTGTTATAAAAAGTCAATTTCTTTCCCCAACAAAAATAATAAATAAATACGAATGTCGTCTGAAAATGAGGAAAAATAAATTCACGCAATTTCCTCCGTTTGCTTAAGGGAAATTTAAAGTAAGAAAATCTTTGAAATTAAGAATCCGCTCCAACAGCAGGGGTGGATTTCATATGATACGACAAAACTCATACATTTAACCATGACTTCTAAAATTAATACTAAGCTCACGTTTTCCACATTTTCAAAACAATTCAGAATAATTACCCAATCTCCATGTTTTCTGCCATGAACTATATATTCTTGGTACAGTATTTTTCGTTACAAGAGAAATATTTAGATACATAAAAATATCAAATTAAATACCGGTATTTGGATAACAACTTACTAATACACTTTTAAACTTTATACTTTTTATTTTTCTCGTTTTAACAGAATTCAATATGTATTTTTATAGCACAACTAAATCTTTGGTTTTCGGAATTCTTAGGTACAATCCCATAATAACTATGATCCTCCGATATCCAGTTCCGTAAGAATCAACCGATCTATATCCAGGCCTCTTAAGGATTTTTTTTTCAAAGTTTAAAAACAAATTAAAGCATTTCTAAAGTAACTAAATAAGTTACATGATCTCCCCATTTCAATTTCCTAGACCAAATTCCCCTGATAGGGAAATAATTATGGAATTCCACATTGCGAAACCAATTCAATTCTCATCTCTTATGCGAGCAAATATTCGTCTTAGGATCCTATTTTAGAATACATTTAGCTTGTTTCTTTACTTACTAACGTCATCAATAAGGATTAAGCCCAATGGCCTGTTCCGATCTCATTATAGATCGAATTGTCCATCCATCCCTCCAATGGTCTTCCCAACAATCTTCTCTCCCTTTTGGTTTATAATTATACATTCTTCTTGGTATGCGCTGTTCATTCATTCGTAATATGTGCTGAAGGTAAGAATTTTATTCTTTCACAGAGATTAAATATATTAAGTTCTGTTCTTATATATTCGTTTTTCTTTTTATCGGTCCTTTGGTATCCTGCTATTGTTCTCAACATCTTAATATCTGCAACCTCTATTTGTTTACTATCTGCCTTTGTTAATGTCCAGGTTTCACATCTATAGATAAGAGATGGAACTGCCAATACTTTAAAATTTTAAAATAGTTTCTTTTCTAGTTTTATTTCAATAAAGTACGTTTAATTGTGCCACATAGATAATTGAATCGTATTTTAGTGTGTTTATCCAAATTTCTGTCATTACCCAAATGACATCCCAAATACTTAAAATGACTTACTATTAAAGACAATATTTGGCACCATATAGTATAAATATTAAAATTTAATTCTTAGACAAAAGCCACTGAACTGAACATTAACACGAATTTTCTGCATTAAATCAGAACCGGTATTTATTTATTCATGTGTATAATTTTGATCATCAACAATGCTACTATATATTTGAATATTTTTTTTTTTCGTAAGAATGTTACGTATAGTTAAATCCCATTGACTGCGATGGGCTGGACACGTGGCACGAATGAGAACTGAGACAGGGGCATGGAAAATTCTCACAGGAAAACCAGAGGGAAAGCATCTAGTAAGAAGGGTTAAAAGTAAATGGAAGAACAACACTAACCATGATTTCATGGAGGTGAATTATACAGAGAATGAATGGAAAGTATTAAGATCAGGTAGGGATATCCGCGACTGAAAATATATAAAACTATTATTCTACCAGTTATATTATATGGGTGCGAAACGTGGACTCTTACTTTAAGAGAGGAAAGGAGATTACAAGTATTTGAGAATAAAATACTTAGGAAAAATTTTGGACCAAAGAGAGATGAACAGACAGGTGAATGGAGAAGATACATAACAATGAACTACATGGTCTTTGTAGGAAGCCAGAACAGTTAAGTCTCATAGACTGCGTTGAGCAGGACATGTTGCACGTATGGGAAATGAAAGACTTGCATGGAAGCTTCTTGTAGGAAAGCCAGAGGGAAAACGCCTAGTTGGTAGACCAAGAATGAGGTGGGAGAATAACATTAACTATGATTTGAGGGAAGTGGATTATACAGGGAATGATTGGAAAGCATTAGCTCAGAATAGGGATGTATGGAGAGCTTATGTCCGCGCGGCCATGAACCTACGGGTTCGATAGTGCCAGTGAGTAAGTAAGTAAGGGATATCCGCGAGACCATAAATTTCGGGTTCGATAATGCTAGTGACAGAGTTCTATAATTACTCTCCCATAGGACCTAAATCCCTTTATTTCGATCACGTCGCATCTCTGTGTACTTAGCGTTAACATCTGAATAAATTATTATCTTGTTGCATAGCCGCAGTTTTGAATATTTTGGAGATCCCTGGAAACGTTATATTTCTCTTTCAAGGACAAGTTAAAATTTTAAATAAATAAAAACAATCAGTGGTTTATCGTCATTCGTCATATATCGTATTATAGGGACTATTTAACTCATGCCCCAAATGGGAGTCAATGACCAATCACGTTTCAATGATTTCTGTTTTACAACCAATCACAGTCGTGTTTCACCAAATATTTATCAGTGTTATATTTACCATATTATACAAAGCTCCTCCTTTTTAATATTCTGAACAGGTCTGACCATTATTTTGCAGTGACTGAGCTTATAAGAAATACGGCTACCAGATTGTATATATAGTGCACAGATGTCAACACATAGCGCTTGCAGGAGTTAATTATAAAAACATACAAAGCAATTGATTATACCACCAAAAAAAAGAAACCACTGTTTGCACTATCTTAAATGTATTTTTTCCCCAGGTAATAATCCAGAAAAATATAATTGTCATATTTACATCATACGATATCAGAAATGAATTAATATACAGTTTGATGTGTTTCATTTTTTCTCCACTAGAGAGCATTCTTACAATATTGCGTTCCTTTGGCAATAAATAGTATGATCTGGTTGCAGTGATAAACAAAAGAAGCAGACGAAGCGTATCTATCGTTTCTCATTTGTTTTCAAACATCGCCATTTACATTAAATATATAAATATTTTAAAATAACTATAGTTAAATAATGATTTGTGAGTAAACAGCTTAATTTTATTCGTTAAATAGTCCTAACAAATGCCACTCTTGATTTCCAAATTCTCTAAATAAATTCACTCCTCACTTCGTGAGTCGTGAATTTATCGATAATTTGGAAATCACTCGTGGCATTACTTATGATAACGTAACTCCGCCTTCTAGGTGCCCAACTTAAGAACTGAGCTACAATCCCACCAAGCCAGGAGAAAATACCAGAATTGTCATAAAGACGACCTGGTAACATTGGTAAAAAAAAAAGTTTGTTCTATTATCTCCGTAGTCTTAACATCACACGTATAATAAATCGGAAAGAGCTATTCTGAAAATTATTCTATATAATGGTTGTTGAAACTATTTTCGAAGTACTTTGGGGGAAGGGAAGCGGAGTGCCATGACTGCCATGGATAATTGAAAAGAGTGGGGAAAAAAAAACTTATGGCAATTAGAATTAAAACAAACTTTAAAAAAGCGCTTTTGAGTGGCCAAAAAATGAGCATTTGTTTTGAGAATGAAGAAAGTTGCAGACGCTAATGAAGAATAAATTAAATTCTATTCTTTTTTAAAAATAAACACTCAGGGAATTTACAATTATGTTTTTCACATACTACGTGCTAACTACTTGATAATTGATACGTATACAAAAGGAGAAATATATTGTTTATAAGTACTCTTTACTGTTGATAATTATATAAATGGACAAATGAAAATAGACATGAAACTGGCGTCGTCAAGTTTAAACACTCCTGACGCAAATGAAAATTGTTTTGATACGTAAACAAACTGAAGAGGAAGGTCTTTGGCCCAGGCAGTCATTCACGCCAGAAATAAAACACGTATCTCAACTCAATGCAGTATGTAACACAGAAAAAGGTATGTAATTCTGAACGTTCAATGCACTCCATGGACCACCTCTCTTCGCATCAAATAATCGGGTTACAATGACCACTAGATCAAAGCCCTTATTGCACAATATATAAGTTCTACTTCTTGCCCATAATGATTTTTATTGGAAATGGTTCCTATATTTTTCTTCTCTTTGTTTTCCTCATGCAATTTAAATAGTCGCAAAAGACTTCGGTACACTTCCTTCAACCATTTGTATCCCTGGATAGAATTTTTATTTATGCCATAGTTATCGTTGTTACCCCTATTCCTTATAATATCAAAGAATTCCTCTTCTTTAGTACCCTAATCCTTTCTTTCTTTCTATTTTTTTCCCCTTACTTTAACCTCTATCTGTATATATGTGTCCTACGTCTACCGGGCCTTAGAGAGGCCTGTCAGGAGGGGAATTTTAAATCTGAATCACATACATACTTTTTTGACCACACAAAGGCGTGGAGAGTCTCCTCGGATAAGTGATCAGCTCAATGCCAGGCCATATCCGAGACAATTCGAACATTTAAGAAAGACACACCATTTACACGCACATTCATACTAAACAAGCCAAATATGATACTGCGATTTTAATGACAAAATTGAGGGGTCTAGTGAGAAAGGGAGTTAACGCCACTTTGTGAATAAATGGAAATAAATTGGGTTTTATACAGTAAAGCATTATATTACAACTTATTTGTACAATAAAAGGGTAACTTTCTTCTTAACTTATTGCTATGTAAACTATGCAAAATGGAAAAATATAAATTTTATATAAATAACACTGATTACTTCCATTTCTTCTCAAAGTTGCACAGCTCCCTCCCTCACTAGCCCCTTAATTGTGTTCGGAGACTAGATAACCTCCCCAATATTTGGAGGTGAGTAAAACCCCGATCAGGGTTCGAACCCAGGTCCGTTGCGTCCGAAGCAACGAAATTACCCCGAGAGATTAACGGTAGGATACCCCCAATTTTAACTTCCATGAACTGGTTATTTCCTTCATATCTTCTAATTTTGTTCTAATTGATTTCATCGATAACTCTTCTCTAATTCCAACATTCATTATTTTACACCTATACTTTTCTCTAATAATTGTTTTCTGAGGAATTTTAGTCCTCCTGCTATAACATTTGATGAATATTTACTGAGATATGACTAGCTTACGCCCCCACAATATCGAAATTAATACGAGTGAGTGTATCGTTTTCATTCTCATTTTCAAATTTCCTACTTTAGTTATTTATCGCTGATCTTTGTTTGTATATCAGTAGTATGAATAATAGAGGACTAAAACGTTCCAGTAACAAGGTATATTGAGATTACATGCATGCAAAACTATTACAGAATCTAGAAGAGTTTGAAAAGACGAGGCACAGTTCTTCTAATTTCGGAGAATCTGGTACGCACCAAGTGCAAATCCCTTCTGTTTGAATAGACCCTGTTAATATTTTCTTTAATTGGGTGCTGCCCTCGAACAGAAAATATTTTAACTTCTTCCCCTCATCAACTTTGACGGGTTCAAGGCCAGCTTCTTTTATTTTTTGTGTGAAGAAGGGTTTCTTTGTAATATTTATGAAAATTATCACTTTAAAAGTTTTACAAGCTAAGAATCAATTCTTAATTTTTGCTATTGAATATTACAAATGTTGAAAAAACTCCTAATATATTATATTTTGTGGATGCTGTTTTAATATACTGACGGGTTTGGTTTGATATTATGTGACATGGTGGCTGTATAAATTAATTTTTAAACATAACAAAGGAATTCGATTAATGTGGACCCTCCACGATGACCTGGGTCCACTTTACACGAATACGTATTTTTTATCAATGATGATATCTGTAAAAACAATTCACTTTATTAATTTTAATTAATATCCTTGTAATTTTACTAAACCCAAAGACCGTCGCTTTCTGCAGTTGAATGACGTGTGAATTTTATAATCAATAATGATTTTTAAAAACATTAAATAATGTCAACGCTTTTTAATTACGATCAGTCATAAATATTTTCAGATTAATCTGTGATTGTCTATATAAATGAAAAGAGTAAATAAACTTAAAAATAGACTAAGATGGGCTCTGGGGTCCACTTTATTCGAATATGGAGGTTAAAGTGGATCTTTCTTGTAATGTAAAAAGTTTATAAATTATGAAGATGTTTCCAAATTTGAATAAAATAACAATGATATTTCATAGTTACAACACTAATGATAATCACTGCAGTTAAACAAAATTCAAATCCCTTAATTAAAAGAAGAAAACAACAAATTCAAAATAGGGGTCCAAATTACCCGAATATCCTCTCTCTCTCTCTCTCTCTCTCTCTCTCTATATATATATATATATATATATATATATATATATATATATATATATATATATATATATACCTAATTTAGAGCAGAATACTGGATACCTTTGATAAGCAAAAAATGTATCCCTTGCCGAAGTTTTGAAACATCTATACCAAGCCAATATCCATCCATAGTAATTCTGTCTTTCACTGCAGCATTTTCATGCTATGCTTTGCAACTTTACTAGGAAATCATAGGTGTGGTAGCTTCCCGTTGCTTTCCACACCAATGAAGGATGCTGATGGTAATGATAAGGATGATGATCGGATGATTTTCGGGGACCGTTGGGCCCTAAGCTTCCCGACATTTGTCTTACAGGTGAGGAAAAAACCCGAAAAAAACCTCACCCAGGAAACTTGTATCGACCGGGCATCGAACCCGGGCCCGCTGCATGACAAGGCAGCACGCTACCTCGAGACCACAGATATATATATGACAAGTGTTCCCAATCTCACAGTATATAATATATTAAATACATTTTAACCTGTAAATATATTTGCAAAAAATATTAGCATCATTTAAATGGTTCATTTTTCTTCATTCAGATTATGTATACCTTGATGTTTTATCGTTTCTAATGTTTTAATTACATTTTAATGTGCAATGTAATTATTCCTAATTTCGCAGTATATGTTCCTTATTTCGCAATATCCCTTTCCTAATTTCACAAAAGTTAGTATGTTTACTAACTCTGTTCAAATTCCTTGTATCATAATAGGGAAAAGTTACAAAAAGGAAATTTTAAATGAAGAAAAGACATAACAAGGTTCAATTGTTATAAATATACGATATTTATATAACTTTATTATCAGTTAATCAATAAAATTGAACTAAATATTGATGTGCATTAATAAAATACATAAAACACTACCCTTCAAAGGAACTAACTACATAACATTAAAAATAGTAAATATTAACAAACCAAAAGAGCTGAATAACTTTGATTACATATAATCTCATGTGTATGGGCCTAACTGCCAGATGTAACATAAATAAAACAATAAAGCAAATTTTATGTAATGGATGGAAAAATAAGAATAACATTAAAAAATAGGTATAAGTCTACAAAATTACTCAGAAGGGTACATGATGGATAATGAGACCGGAACAGGCCACTAGGTCTTCATCCTTGAATCTTGATGATGATGATGTACACAATTTTAATTTTATAAAACAATGCCACTACCTACGCAACAATATTGATGAGAAAATTGGAGTTACTAAATCAGATAAAAACAAAACAGCAACAGCAGAAATTGAATTTGTACGACAGTTAACAGGATACACATAATCATGGATGAAAAATAAAACGGAGATGTGCGAAATCAATTAAGAATATTCAGTCTTACAGACAAAATTGAAATATGAAGAAACAATGGAATCAGATAAGCTGTGGATTTTTTTTTTAAATCTCCTTTTATTAGAGCCTCCTTCAGGGTGTGATAAAAACCCTTAATCGCATCTTTCGTCGATACAGCTGCCCGAGAAACTGATAAGTTTTCGGGGAGACGCATTGCAAGGCCATGATGCTCTTTAAGTGAGCGCCACCATTTCCACCCTGCCCCCTTCACTGCTTTATCAAATGGGACATTTCACTTGTATTTTTTTTCAATCAGTTTGTATGCACAATGCCTAGCGTCATGTGCAGAAAGCCCAACCCCAATTCTTGCATCATTTTTATGTAGGCTAATTTACTAGTCTGAATTCTTCATCTGAGGAGAGGGCAAATGGTCTGCCTAGCTTTTCTAAACCTTGTTTTCAGCTATCGCCAGGATCAGATTTTGGTCCTTCAACATATTGTATAGAATATTATACACTTTATACGCCTTATAGGTAGACCATCCTTCACGCAAATCTTCCCTACAGCTTCATCGAAGTTCTCACTCCTATATTCCTTTGTAAATTCTCCTCTTATTTTACTCATTTTAATCTGAAATAGATATGAAAGTATTTCTCTCCAGCACATTTGGTTATTTGTTTTTAAATTAAGCAAATTTTTGTATACCCCTGGGTTACCTCCTTCCCACCACGTATTCCGAAACGTCCTTGAAAAAAACAAATAACTGTACAAACTCCCTAACTAACTATCTCACTGGCACTAACGAACCCGTAGGTTCATGGCCGCGCGGACATAAGCTCTCCATACATCCCTACCCTGAGTTAATGTTTTCCAATCATTCTCCCTATCCCCTAAAACCGTACATACAATGAATTTTATGATATTTTGTCAAGATAGGTCGGTTTACATGTTTTCGCCAATTTCTCTAGGCTCACAAAACACGTTCCGGGGAGAAAAAATCTTGACTGAAATTAAGCAATTTATGGGCTTTAATATTTTTAAAAATATTTTGATTATACAACGAAATTCGCTAACCTTTCCTTTATGTATTTATGCAAAAAATATATTATATTTTGTAAAATACAGTGTATAAATATCTTGTTAAATAAGCAGCGGTACAAAGAACTTCGGCTGGTTAATGGAAACCCCTCCAGATAGCAAAATGAAAAAAAAAAATCCATGGCATAAAGGAGAAGTGGGGCACGCCGTAGCGTAGTGATTAAGGCACTGAGCTACAAGCTCGAAGGTTCAAATTCTGATGAGGTCAGGATTTTTAAACTGACCCAAACCCTCTGGCGGCACTATGGCCCTGGGGTCGACTCAGCCTCTAGCGGAAATGAGTACCAGACGCTTGTTCTGGGGTTAAAGGCGGCCGTCACGCAAGGCTGACATAAAGTGCCGATTGTCTAGAAAAAGTGGGGAGCCTTAACCTCCTACTACTCCAAGGGCCTCCAGGCTGTTGTGGGATCACTTTACTTTCCTAAAGGAGAAGTTGCCCTCTTGATCGATAAAGAAAACTATTTCCAGGGTTCTTCAAAACTGTGTAATATTTAAAAGAAAATTATATTGCGAAATTGTGCACATTTGCCCTACACACACACATTATTCCGGTGTTCGATATAAACTTTTAGTAACGAATTTGGTAAAAAAACTTGTCTAGAAGTTTTTTTATTTAATGTTTGTGACAATATAGTCAACTTTGAAACTTCTTGATTGCATAGTAACCGAGAACATGTTGAATTGTTCAATATACGTTTTAACATGAAACTACAATGCTAGGACACGTAAATATCAAAACTATTTACGGCACTATCCACGATATTAACTCATATGACAGCGACCAAGAATAGTAATCGGCAGGCCCCGAATTCAAATCATAAAGCTAGTCAACCTAAGTGATTTTCCTCAATAGTCAATTAAAATTCTAGTATGGAATTTCATGAGATGCACTTGATCATTAAGTTTAGCTTATCATCTCGTAATGCATGGTATTTTAATCTTAATTGCAATTGCACAAGACACATGTGAATAATCAGACAATAGGCATACTGTACACAGACTACCGATACACATTCAAAGATCGTAGAAACAATATGATAAAAATATTAAGCATCTTTAAATAAAATTAAAATTAAACAATTCTATACATAAAAATATATAATACGTTTACATTAAAAAACATGCCTACACAATCAAAATGTACAGCTTAATGGATCCAAGATATAGTAAACAATTAAAATTAACAAGTTAAAATAATTCATAACTATAATGGTTTTACGTTATTGCTAATTTGACCATCATTGAAAAAAAAATTGCAAAATTTCCAAAAGTATTATAGGTTTTTCTCAAGACATGCAAATGTGGTTTATCTAGTATATGTCGGACTACGTAGGTCTATACAATGCCTGTCCTTCCACTGAGTAATCGGTTAATTTTCTTAAGGTTTAAAGGTCAATGCCTGGAGAAAAATCAATTACTGAAATGCGACATTTCTTATAGCTTAATCTGATCACACCTAAATTTTTCTAAGTGCAACGTATCAAGGATAAGTGCAGCGTCTCACGAAACTTAAGTCCTAACTCCGCTCTAGATTTTTTTATTCTCTATTGGTTTATTCCTAAAAATTGCAGTTTTCATATATATATATATATATATATATATATATATATATATATATATATATATGCATATATATTGTCTACCGCTGTGGTCTCGAGGTAGCGTGCTGCCTTGTCACGCAGCGGGCCCGAGTTCGATCCCTGGTCGGGGCAGTTTTTCTGGGTGAGGTTTTTATCGGGGTTTTTCCTCACCTGTAAGACAAATGTCAGGAAAACTTTAAGGTCCTAACGGTCCCCGAAATCATATAGCCATCATAATCATCATATCATCATCCTTCACCGGTGTAAAAAGCAACGGGAAGCTACCACACCTACAATTCCCTAGTAAAACTGCAGAGCATAGCATGAAAATCTATGATTGCAGTGAAAGACCTGACCTCGGGCAGAATTACTATGGATGGATGGATGGATATATATATATATATATATATATATATATATATATATATATTACCTAAAACTAGATAAATGAAATATTAAGGATTAATTAGATTATATGGGATGCCTATACATTGCGACGAATCAAACATGGCGGTTGTTAATCATTTTTTTATTTTGAATTTCGGGTAAACTCTCACTTCTTCTAACAGTTATATTTTGCTGATTTCGGTTTATTTTAATATGATATACCGAATTTCGTTGCGAAACATCGAAAAAATCGACCGTTAGTGCGAATTAAAATTTTTCGTTTCAGTTGAACTCCCACACCTAATGATTTTAGAACAATGGCGGCTAAACACTCGCCATATCCGAAAACTTGTATGCACAAATTTTCATGAAGATCGGTTGAGCGGTTTAGAAGTCTACAAATGACAAACACATTCGTTTATATAGGTCTATACGTATCCACGCACACTGAGGTCTATGAAGCCTACATACCACACACGTCCATACCTAATCTGTCCCGGTGGTCTGGAGGTTACAATGCTCACCTCTGATAATCAGATTCACGAGTTAAAACCCGACAGGGTAAATGGAATTTAAGGGCGTAAATGTCATGACGGCTTACTTCGGAAGGGAAGTAAAACCATGTGCCTCGGATCATAGATTTATGTCAGAACATGAAGTCAGAAATAACAGACCTTTGAGAAAAATTTGTCGATCCTTTCACGCCCAACTTTGAAATATGACGCTAATGAACTTAGTTGTTAATGAACGCCGTTAAATAAAATACTGTCTACCTACTAACTGTATCTATTGAAGGCACGCTATTGCGAAGTTGGTTAAGGCAATAATCTGTCAAAGAAAACACAGGTATCTTAACGCCAGATCAGCGAGACAGAAACCTCGCGTGGAGCAAAAGCGCAAAAACTGACTTGATCCCGATGTTCAATACGCATTGGGACTGCGAAAGCACGGCCTATCGATCCTTTTGGTCTGGAGAGTTTCCAGCAAGAGGTGTCAGAAAAGTCGAGGGTTCGAGTCCCGGCGAGACCAGACTTTTTAAACTGTCCCAAACCTTCTGGCGGCACTATGGTCCTGGGATCGATTCAGATCTGGGAGGTAAAGGCGACTGTCAGTCAGGGCTGACAACTCGGTTAACACCTCGTGCCGACCGCCTAAAAACGTGGAGCCTAACCTCCAAGGGTCTCCTAAGGTCGCAGGGGATCACTTTACTTTATTTTAACCTATATATATAAAATTTCCTGTCCTATATCAAGAACTGACTCAACAATAGATAAAATAAACTTACTGAACGCTTTCTTAGACAAAATAATATTCTCTATAAAAAAAGTTAAAATACAAGTTCATTTAGCATAATATATATTAAGTTCTAGCCTTATTTTTATTATTATTATTTTATATTATGTACAAATACTTTATTATTAAGATTTTTATTGTATACTAAGTAACAATTTAATTATAAGTTACTCATAATTTGTGTCTATGAAATTCGTCCTCGGACAAGTGGAAGGTAAGACTTTATAGCTTTCATGTCATAAATTATTATTATTATTATTATTATTATTATTATTATTACTGTTCTTATTACATTAATGCCTAAATGGAAAATTGTAAAAATTCACTTTATAAAAAATGGGAACTTCAGAAATCGAAACCAAGACTGCTTTTTATTATTTTTTTTGTAAATGCCCCAGGTTTTCTTTCGACATTCCTGGTGTTTTCTCCTGGCACGGCGTACTTGTAACCCACTTCCGAGGTTGGGGCGCCTGGAAGGCGGGGTTACGTTGCCTCCGATGATGTGACGCGTGATGATGATGATGATGATGATAGTGGTGCGCCAGGAGAGTCCCTAATCCTAAGCTTAATCTAAGATGAATATGAATGATGATGACTGCGATGGCCATATGGTTTCGGGGACCTTTTGGACCTTAAAGTTTCCCTGACATTTGTCTTACAGGTGAGGAAACCCCCTGATAAAAAACTCACCCAGAAAAACTGTCCCGACCGGGGATCGAACCCGGGACCGCTGCGTGACAAGGCAGCACGCTACCTCGAGACCACAGCGGTGGTATTATTATTATTATTATTATCATCATTAAAAGCCAGGAAATACTCTATAATGAAATTATACAAGACAATGGCAGTGCCTATTATTACTTATGGATCCGAAACATGGACAGTGACAACACAACAATCTGTCCGAATACAAGCTGCTGAAATGAAATTCCTCAGACCAATAGCAGGATATCAAAGAACAGACAAAAAACATAACAGAGAAACAACTAAATGTACAGAAATTAAACACAACAATAGTTAAATACAGAACAAACTGGAAAGAACACTTGGCAAGGATGACTGAGAATAGAATACCAAAAGCAGCATACAGCTATTCACCACGAGGAAGAAGAAGTTTGGGAAGACCAAAGAAGAGATGGAAACAGCAGCAATTTGGAGCCGGACAGGCTAGTAAATAAGCCTAAACCGTGATGGAGATGATTATTATTATTATTATTATTATTATTATTATTATTATTATTATACTCATGTCCTAATGGAAAACTGTACAAAAATAACTTTTTAAAAAAGAAAAGTGGGTTCAGAAAATCGAAATAAAGATTTCTTATTGCGTGTTAAAGGATCCTGATCATTAAACCATGGTGAAAAATGTGCGTAGTATTTTATTTAATAATGCTTTTAACATCTGCATGATACAAAGTTGCACTAAAAGGGTAACAATGTTCAGATGCCTCCTAAATCAGATTTGAGATTCTTTACGTATAAGGGATTCGGGACTCGCTTGTCTTCCGAATGAAACCATACTATTTTTAGTCAATTTTTCCATGTCTTTACTTCCATTCTGAATGAAATCAAACATTTTTTTTCGTCCAGAATAAAGTAATTGATTTACCTCTGATTCCACAAACACCGATACTGAAAATATGAAAGCCGCTAACAAGTAAAGCGAACGACGCTAGAACACTTAAATCAGATAGTTTATATTTCATTTTTATGTTAAGACCTTCAGCATGTTTGGTGACATCGCGACTGGATGTGACCGTGAAGGCTATGTCTAATGTATGTTTTCATGTCCATTGTTGTCTGTATTTGTGTGTCTTTCTTGTGTAAATTCATAAAAATAAGTACGAGTAATTGTTAATGCAATATGGAATGACGATTTAAAAAATACAATGTAGCGTTTGTCTTGAAATAAGAGAAAATCACGAATAACTCCAGTAATGTTGATCGTCCCTGGTATTCAAATCGGGACCTCCCGATTACTAGTCTCAAATATCCTGAGCCAACTCATTTGGTGAATTCCTTATTAACTGAAACTAAACTAAACTCCATGGCGCGACAGGCCGCAATGCCTTTATCCTACCAGCAGGTTGCTGCCATATCAACATGTGCTAGTCACATAGATAGACCGATCATTCAGCCAGTGTCGGGGTGACATGTGGTCAGCATATCGGGTCCCCATCAGTTATAGTTGGTTTTCTCAACCTGAAGCTGCTACTTATTGTAGCTACCAAAATCCCTCATGATGCTGGGTAGGCACACACCGGTCCAATACTGGTGGAAGTTCCATGAGAAAATGTCATCTCCCATAAAAACTCGAACCAGCACAAGTCCCGTAGCTCTGCGCCGAGGCATCTTGCCTTAACCACTCGGCTACAGTGCGGGAACTTTCCTTATTAACTGTCAACATTATTGTATTTAATCCAGTAAGATACAAGATTTGCAGTGGTGACCTAAAAAAGTAACATGCACGCAGTCAACAGAAAATAAAACAAATAGGCCTACCGGTAGCCTATATAAAAAAATTATGCATTAGTGTTTGGATCCAAGAAATAATAATAATAATATTATTATTATTATTATTATTATTATTAACAGTATATTTGATCACATCTCTGATTTCTTTGACTGTATAGCAGTATATATGTGTATTTTAGTACTCATATAACAATTGTCATAAGTAATGCCACGAGTGATTTCCAAATTATCGATAAATTAACGACTCCACGAAGTGAGGAGTGAATTTATCTAGAGAATTTGGAAATCAAGATTGGCATTTGTTAGGACTATTTAAGGAATAAAATTAAGCTGTTTACTCACAAATTATTATTTAACTATAGTTGTTTTAAAATATTTACATATTTAATGTAAACGGCGATGTTTGAAAACAAATGAGAAACGATAGGTACGCTTCATCTGCTTCTTTTGTTTATCACTGCAACCAGATCATACTATTTATTGCCAAAGGAACGCAATATTGTAAGAATGCTCTCTCGTGGAGAAAAAATGACACATCAAACTGTATATTAATTCATTTCTGATATCGTATGATGTAAATATGACAATTAAATATTTCTGGATTATTACCTGGGGAAAAAATACATTTAAGATAGTGCAAACAGTGGTTTCTTTTTTTTTTTTTGGTGGTATAATCAATTGCTACAAATGTTTTTATATTAACTCCTGCAAGCGCTATGTGTTGACATCTATGCACTATATATACAATCTGGTAGCCGTATTTCTTATGGGCTCAGTCACTGCAAAATAATGGTCAGACCTGTTCAGAATATTAAAAAGGAGGAGCTTTGTATAATATGGTAAATATTTCGTGAAACATGACTCTGATTGGTTGTAATACAGAAATCATTGAAATGTGATTGGTCATTGACTCCCATTTGGGGCATGAGTTAAATAGTCTTTGGAAATGAATATTTGGTGGTGTTCTGGAAGTGTTTCTGGAAGAAACAGAACGAAAAAAAAAGTTATTAAACTCATTACTAGCCTATAGCTTTTTTTTAAATACACAAAAGGGGTTGAACACCAAAAAGATTTTCTGAAGTTAAGATTCCACCAAAAAATCTTGAATTGGCTCTACCTGATAAGAGGAAAAGAGGAAGACCAAAAAATAGACTAGACGAATGGATAGCTATTATTTTATTAAACATCGCTCTGTAATAGCCAAGATCTTGGCGTTGCAATTCAAATATTGCCGTGAAAGGACAGAGAAATTTTGTTGAGGCCTTTTTTTCAGGCTTGAAGTTCTTTTACGTGCCGTGAAATTACGACATGGAACCCACAGCTTTAGTTCCCTTCCGAAGTAATTCGTATTCAAGATTTTACGCCCTGAAAAAGTAATGTACCTGGTCACCTTGGAACCAGAGGTGAGAATGGTTACTAGTCCACCAGAACCGAACCAATGTAAATGGAATTTCAATCAGTTTAACTGAAAACGGACTGAAACATGGAGACTGGCATAAAGATATAATATTCAATTATTGTAATGGACGCAAGAAGTCAACATTGAAAAATGTGCTAAATAACTGTACGAGTATCTATAAATACAATAACTGACTGGCTAAACAATTTCAATATTTCAAATTCCTAATAAGCTGAGTTAAATGCTACAGAGCCATTCATAAACCATGACACTGTTGCTGTTTGCTTTAGGTTCCTAGATAACCGAAACGACCGGTGCTCTAATCATAAAATACCGGAGACCATTTGTTTCTTATATCAAGCTAACAAACTATGATCAACCTTAGGAAGAGTCCGTACTTCTGCTTCTAATATAAACGATGGAGGCTAATCTCTACTGCCAATACTAATAAAAATCCCGTTGAGGTAAATAGTCACAAAATAAAATATTAAAATAAGCTCCTGGCAGGTGCCGTCATCTTCAACTAGGTTAAAATCTCTTAAAAACTGTCTAAACCGATTTCCACCTTCAGCAGAAGTGTGTGAGCTACTGACTGTTTTGTATAATTCTGTAAACATTGTTTGTTAAAATGTTTATATTTGCTATTGTTTTATGTAGCATCAATTTTATGTTAAAACATTTATTTTAGCTTTAGCCTGGTTGGCTATACACAGTCAATGCTAATGAAATTTCGCTGACGTAGTCACAGAATAAAATATTAAAATAAATGCCTGGCAGTTTCCACCGTCCTCAACGTAAAATTGACGCTAAATAAGACAAAGGTAAATATATATTTTAACAAATAATCTTTACAGAATTATACAAAACAACAGTGGGTAGTACCTACCCTTCTGCTGAAGATGGAAACCAGTTCCGAAAGACCTACAGTTTTTAAAAATATTTTGACCTAGTTGAGGACGACGGTACTTGCCAGGTACTCATTTGTTTTTTATTTTCGTACCTCTACTGTGTCTTTCCATTTCTTCCTGGGTCGGGAAGATGTTTCTTCTCACGGTTGCTAAATTATCTCTGGCTATTTTCAGTATTTTAATTTTGTCATTCAAATTATATAATTAATGTATCCTACTCCATTCTCTATTTTTATTAAACTGGATAAAGTATACACGAATGATGGTGCAGAGTAAGCAAAAATAATGTAGCCTATTAATATACGTTATCTTATTCCATTGACTGCATGTAGAGTTTATCAAAGGGCATTCAATAGTTGAAATTTATATTTATTACAATGAGCACAATAAAACATCAAGTATATATCGCTTTAGGTCTTCTAGGACCTGTTTCATTATGGCTCAAGCCATATTTTCCATATATAGATCTAGTTATTTTTGGCCATAGGTTTGTGCTTTTAAAGCTTTTTTTTTTTTTTTTTTTTTGGATATGGTTTGGTATCATTCTTTCTGTGTGTTTCAGCCATTTTTCCTGATATAATTTTACATAATATATTATATTGTTTACTTTTAGTTTCTCATTGACATGAGTTTCTTTAGTGGGCCAATCTTATACAGCCTAACAATAGTCTTAGGAACTTCCTTTTTTTGCGCTATTTTCTGTAAATCCCTTTTGTTCATGATACAGGTTTTGCTGCCATAGAGGAGTGTAGGTTTCGAAATAATATTATGTAAACATAATTTGGTTTGGCCATCACAAACTTACGGTTTTCTGTCCACTGGATTATTATACTTGTTACAATAAAACGTTGCCAACAACTATTAATTCACCCGAAAAAATCCTCTTCCAAAAATGGATAATTTTTCTGTAAAATGGCGATAACCAAACAGCTTATAAACTGAAACTTGTTCTTCGCATGAAGAATTATGTAACTGCTTTGTTCAATGGAATTATAAAAGTAAGCATTGTCCACAACAATTTAATAGAATAAAAAAAATCGATCATGGCAAAAATTATTATTTTACCGAATGAGTTGTCTCGGATGGTGGGGTTTGAAGTTGTGTTCGAAATAAACGAAGTAAGGATTTTCTCAGCCGTTAAAGACAAATGCTTATTTTTGGAGTTTCATAGTAACACTAAAAATAAATTAGTTTTCTACTTAACAATTCTCTTTAACAGCTTAAAATCTGAAAAGCCGACAGTTTTGCTTTAGAGGCTTAAATGCTGTAATTCTACAACAGGAATCCCACGACTTTACTTCCCTTCCGAAGGAAGCCATATTCAGAATTTGTATGCCATTAAAAAGTCAATCGACTCCGCGGTGCTCGGAACCATAGACGAACTTGGTATTAAATAACCAGGACCGACTCAAATCAGTGAAATTTGCCAAAACGCAGTACAAAAATAATAACAGAAAGGAACAGTCTACTGGATAACCTAAAAAAATTAAATAAAAAAAACAGGTTAAAACTTCTGTAAATTATTATTATTTTTTTTTTTGCCTGTAAGAAATTACATTACGAACATGCCCCTGATATAATAATATAAGCGTAATGATCTAATTTAGCCAAATATAACAATGTCGAAGTAGCTTGCTGCCTTGTCGCGCAGCGGGCCCAGGTTCGATTCCTGGTCGGGACAGGCTCCTGGGTGAGTTTTTTCGGGGTTTTTCCTCACCTGTAAGACAAATGTCAGGAAGGTTAGGGCCCAATGGTCCCCGAAAATCATCCGGCCATCATCATCCTCCTTCAGCGGTGTGGAAAGCAACGGGAAGCTACCACACTTATAATTCCCTAGTAAAGCTGCAAAGCATAGCATGAAAACGCTATGATTGCAGTGAAAGACCTGGCGTCGGGCAGAATTACTATGGAAATGGATATTATTTTGGATTAATTTGAATTTTTATACATTTATACAATGAATGTCTAGGCCTATGTTTTGTATGAGTAAAGAAGTACACAATCGAGTGATTTTATGAAGAAAATAATGCAATAACAAAACAGACTACATTTTATAGAATACAAGCTTGAGGAAAGAATGGGCAATCTGGACGAAGTGACATTCCAGGCAGGAATCTTAATTTCCAAGTACATGTTTACAACATTTTCTCACTAAAGCAATGTATTTATGTTTCTTTCTTGCAAGTAGGAGTCTCTGAACCTTAGAGTACAACCCAACCGGTTACACCTGACCTCAGTTTTCTTAAGTCTACTAATTCTACATGTTTCTATTTATCATACAATTGCTTCAGTTGCGCATAATCTACTGTCAGCTTCTGAATGTTTTTTAATTGCACCGTGGTGTCTTACGAAATTTCTGGTATTCTCTCCTGACAACGGAGGAATTATAATCTACTTCTAGGGTTGGGATGCCTGAAAGACGAGTTACGTTACCTCGATGATATAATTTATATATGATAACGAAGCACCAGAAAATATCTTCTACCTAAATCTAACCTAAATTCCAGACTATGTGCAATCATAGGAATAATTCCCTTTAAGAAAACATTCATTGTGCTTTCGCCAGGAATTTAACTCGGGACCTCAAGAATTGTAGTCAGAAGCTCTGACCATACGGCCATGGGACATTATTATTATTCATATAATAAAAAATGGAGAATGGAAATAATGTGATGGAGTTAATCCTAAGCCCGTAGGCTTAAACGACAGTAAAAATAAATAAATAAAAAATAAATTAAAATCTATTTTTACATATTTTTAATCAACTCGCTGTTTATTTTATTTTTTTTCTATCTAGGTGTACATTCAGCACAGACATTCAAGCGTATAGCTCTTTCTAAACAAAAATCCTTAACCTAAGTGATACGGAAGAGTATATTTGTCTTGTAGACAAGAACATTGCGTGATGACTGCCTTTACCACCAGAACAAATTACATGTTTGATTCCCAATTCTGTTACAGGCTGTGTAGAACTCATGGTGCTGACAAAAGATTTAGGGCAGTCAAAAATCTTGAAAACTATTGGAACTTGAACTCCTAACTTTCAGTTTGTAACTAACCATGCTACTGCATGCCCCCAATAATAATAATAATAATAATAATAACAATAATATTTTTTAGGAATATTCCAGAACACAATGTTCCTCCTTCAACCCAAAGTGATTTGTCGCCAGAGGTTCCTGTCTAAAGCATCTTCTTCCCTCAAATCTCTAGCTTCCATACTTCTCTTCACTCCATCCATCCATCGTTCTCTAGGCCTGCCTCTTCCACTCCTTCCATCTTATGAGGTGTCCATACCATTTCAAACGTTTTTTCTTCTATTTTTCCTAGTATGTTTTTTTTTTTAATTTGCATAATTTCCCTGATTGTGCTGTTTCTGACCTTATCTCTTCTTGAAGTTCTTGTCGATCGCCTCCAAAATTCCATTTCTACTGCTAACAGCTTGTTGGCTTGTTTTCTACTTACTGTCCAGGTTTCGGACCCATAGGCTATAATAAAATGTTTTGTAACAGAACTTGAAATATAGTTTTCTTCGTTCTGTGTATTATATTTCAATTCCAAAGCACTGCTTTCAACATACCAATGATTCTTCTTCCATCAGTTATTCTTCTTTCAATTTATGTAGTGAATTCTCACTTTTATCTAAAATAGATCCTAAATATTTAAAACGTTTAACATTGCGTATCCTTCCTGAATTACATTTAGCTCATCTATTGTATCCAATGAAATATATTGTTTTATTATAATTTATCTGTAATCCCCATTTTTTGTATTCTATCTCTAATTTCCTTAACATGAAAGATGCATCATCTGGATCCTGAGAAATCACCACCTGATCATCTGCGAATAGTAAATGGTGGAGGTAATAATTATCTTTTATTTGAATTCCCATATATTTGCAGTGCCTTGACCAATTCTTCGTACAATTATCAATATTGGCTTTGAACAACGTTGGTGATAAGCAACATCCTTGTAGTAGACCTTTTGATATTTGGAATTTTTCTGAAAGCCTGTTTTCCATCTTAATTTGGCATTTGTTGTCTGAGTATAATTATCTTATAATACTAATTGTTTTGACATTATAATGTTCGCCTAACAATAATAATAATGATGATAATAATAAAAAAAATAATAATAGCAAACAAAATACACATACGTAAAGATGCATGTATCTTATGCAAATTAAATTCATATTAAATTTATTGATTATAAAATAAAGAGTAATGATGGAATGGATCGTGATACTGGAATTCTAATCCAGCATTTGCCTGGACTATTTGTGGGAGGAGGAGTCTAGTGCCGTAGCCAAACGGTTTAAGGCATGATGCTTGGTGCAGAGCTACGGAACTTGCGCTGCTTGCGCTGGGGAAGAAATTTCCTCATGGAATTTCGGTCATATGGGACCAATGCCCACACAGCAGTGAGGAAATTCGGTAGCTACAACGAATGATGGCTCCAGGTTCAGAAAACCAGCATTATCGGTCGGAGGCACCTACATGCTAACCTCATGTCACCCCAATACTGGCTAGATGGTCGTCCACCTCTGTAACATGTGGATATGATGCCAGCAGCTGACTGATAGGCCAAGGGCCTTCTAGGTCTATCGTGCATGGATTTTTTTTGGGGGGGGGAGGAAGAAATCATCAACAAGATGATCGGCATCGGTATTTCAACTCGAGATCTCGAAATACAAATCACAAACGCTACCGTCTGAATTAATTCCTCGGGTTTTATTTATTATTTAATCAATTATTGATGCCTTACATACAGATCTACAGATTATTACTGTTTACTGGATATTTCCTTAACTTTTCTCCTAAATATTTCTACCACGTAACATTTTGTAAAATTATAAACTGAAAATCCATGACCATGGTCAGAAATCATCGTCGTGATCCAGACTTCGTTTTTTCCTATTAGCGGCAGTGCTTTTTTATTTTTTATTTTTATGGAACTAACTCACTGGCTCTATCGAGCCCGTAGGTTCATGGCCACGTGGACATAAGCTCTCCATACATCCCTATCCTGAGATATTTTCCAATCATCCCCTGTATTATCTACTTCCATATATTTTTATGGAAACGATATAATTTTTTTTAAATCACAGTTGTTGTTCAGACTTTTTTTTTAATTGGCTATGCCCATTTTTCCTGGACCATCTGTTCACATTATATTTTTTAAAAAAACCTGTTTATGAGCTAAACAGTGTAATGAAAATGTTCTAAGCTAAAGAAAAATACCCGAAATAATCCCTTGTCGGTTTAATTGAGCGACCATAAAAATCATCAAAATGTTATTTTAAAAAACTCGAAAGGTTTACAAAAATGGCGTTAAATAATTTTGAATATTCTAAAATATAAAATGGGAAATGTCATTACTATTTTGCAAATCAAAGGTTGATGTAAAGGCGACCTGATGGCGCCTCGACTATCCATCCCGAGGCACGCACCCTCCTTTCATCGATCCGACGGCCATCTCATCTCTACTCCACTATTCCATCACCCTCCTCCTCCTCCTAAATTACTTGCAGCAAAATGGCCGACTTTTTAAAATACATATAATGTTCCTTAAGAAAATTGTCTTACTTTATAAATTATCTTTTAATAACGAGTTTGAAACTTACAACAATCTCAAACGAAGAAATCTTAATATTCGCTTAGGACTATAATGTTAAGCAATACTTCTTAAGAAAAAAAAAACTTAAGAGCAATTGGAACAATGTTCGCAAAATGTGAACTTCACACAACTGACAAATGATTTATATTATTATTATCACTTGTTCACAGTTCACCTCGAGTAAAATCAAAATTATACAAAACAATAAATTAAGTATAGGCCTAACTCACATTATACCAATACTATTATCATCTTTAACACTACAAGCAGCAGCTCAAGTTACTACAGGTCTCTGCTACTAAATAGGCATCAATCAATTAAGAATTTCCAATCTGGAGACTTTTTCTTATCCCAATCACTAATGTTCGCACTATACGTATACCCTTTGTTTAATTTCTTTATTAATTTACTACAGTACTAGGAGACTGCGATGGGCAGGGCAAATGGCACGATTGGGGAATGAATGTTTCTTGTAGAAAAGCAGAGACAAAGGCCCAGAAGTAGACCAATGATGGGGTGGGAGAATAACACTAACCATGATTTGAGAAATGTGAAATGAGATCGGAACAGACCAGCAGGTCTAATCCTTGATGTTGATGATGAATTATACAAGGAATGATTGGAAAACATTAGCTCTGAGGGAAGCGAATTGTACACGGAATGGTGGAAAAAATTAGCACAGAATTGAAATGTATGGAGAGCTAGTCCCGCAAGGCCATGTAAACTCAGGGTTGTACAGCGATAGTGTATTTAGTATTGTTTGTTATAAGGAGTGTCATTTCATTTAATCAATCAATCATGTAGGTATTCTAAATCAAATTGGTTATTACGTCATTAATTCCTTATCAATTTCTAATCAGTACTACCGTGATACTTCCTATTGGTGAACATTTCGTTCGCTGCTTGGTCTACCAACTGACCTTCCTTTTGGATAATGCAACAGAACTCTTCTCGAAAGACTGGCTCACTTTGGAATCCCCTACTCTTCAGCCAATACAACCAATTACTTGTATAATTTCAATTAATATATAAAAATTCTACAAAAATCCTTGAATAAGGTAAACAAAACATATTCTGTGAAGTTTTTTTTTTTTAATACGCGTTCCAGTTGCACTATGACACCGGTGGACCAAGTACATGTAAGAAGACAAACAGTTGAACATCTACCAACACATGATACAATCTTCAATTTGTCATGTAAATAACTGTAATATAACAAATTATATCCCGCTAACTAACTCACTGGAACTATCGAACCCATAGGTCCATGGCCGCATGGTCACAAGCTCTCCATGCATCCCTATCCTGAACTAATGTTTTCCAATCATCCCTTGTATAATATACTTCCCTCAAATAATGGTTGTTTTTCTCTCACATCATTCTCGATTCACCAACTGGGATTTTTCTCTCTGGTTTTCCTACAAGAAGCTTTCATGCCCCTCATTCATTCCCATTCGTGCCACACTGTCCTGCCCATCGCAGTTAACTGTTCTTATAAATGATATCCCCAAAATAAGAATTTTAAAAATGTTATACGATTAATTCTTGAAATTCATTACCATATACATTTAAAACTTTCCCTTCATAAAAGGCACACATTCCATTTGGGAATCTTTTAGCCTTCTCAACAAATCCTTTTCCACAATTTTCTGTTTCGGACAAATTTAAACAATGTTTTATTGTCATTGTTTTGATCTCATTTTTAATATCTTCCCGTCAGTTTTTAGGTTGTCCTACGAATTTACAAATATATGCCTTCCATTTATAAGTTTTTTAACCATTCTATCACCATTCATTCTATGTATATGCCCAAATCAACTTAGTATTTGTTCACAGTAATATAATGTACGGTTAAAAACTATAATATATTTACCTTGTAGGTCCGTCTCCTCAACTAATACCTCAACGGAAAATCACCATGAATTTTACTAGTATCGATTAGTATTTGTGTTTTAATATAATTAGAGCTCTAATTATGATTTTATTTTTGAGAAATCTATTTTTTTTCATTTGTTCTGTTTCTCCATTTGCCTTATATGTTTTCATTGCTCCAACAATTATTCTTAGTGCTTTTTATTCCTTTCCTTTTTGTTTTTCACCTCCTTGAGTTTCGCAAGAGTAAGTTAAAACTGATCTTATTACTATAAAATACAATTTAAGTTTGGAGTTCCTGGAAATAAGTTTACTCTTAAACATTGGTAAATTTGCATGATGAGCTTTATTACCAAGTATTATTCGGATATCAATTTCGTCTTATACTGAATTTGATTTGCTTACTGCTATTCAAAATATTTAAAATAATTTACTTGCTGAATAATTATCTCAAAATGTTGTATTATATTTGTTTTTATTGATATTCTTTAAATACTTTTTTTATTAATTACGAATCCAAACTGTAATGAACATGGCTGTAGAAACATTTTTATTGCAGATTGCATGTTTCTTGTTGTCAACGCAATACCGGCGCGCATACATGCAAGGCATTATTTAGTTCTAGTGGACATATTTCCATTTATATCTAATTGTTTTCAATTATCGTGTCTATGAAAATACTAATAGAATGTAGCTGAAAGAGGATCTCCCTGCTTAACGCCAGAGCCTACATTGGAATATTCACTTATTTTGTTGATCTTTATTCTTGCTTTAGTGTTATTTAATGTAATAGCTTTCAGCCTTATAAATTTATATGGCACTTCATTTTAATAAGCTTTCTAATAGCATTTTTTTTCTAATTACAGAGTGAAAGGCTTATGTTTAATCAATATGAATATCATATAGATCAAATATTAGGTTCATCATTTTCTTCAAAGACTTGTCGAATCATAAAAATGTTAGTAATTGTTGATCTATTTGGTCTAAATCTCATCAATCTCACTATACAAGACATTGTTCATAGTTTTAGTATGTTCATAATGAAGACAATACAAATTATACATGATCTACAATTTATAAATTAGAATATCCTGACACCAAATCCGGTTACACGGAACGTTTGACTCCAACAACGAAAAGAAAAACTTGTTTAATTTCGTTATGGTCTAATAACAACAGGATGACCGTTGTATGAATCTTTAAAGAGCGAGTTTCATGCTACGGTATCCACCTCCCATTATCTGGCCTCAAATTAAAAGAGGCTGAAAAATTAAATGCATATTCTACTGGGAGATAGTTGGAAATAAGTGGCATACCATTTATTGGTATAGCAGAACCCATTAAATATTGAAAGCAGCAACATCAATTTCAAATCCCTCTTCTGGGATTCTGCAAGTCAATTTTTACATTATTTAGTACAATAAAAGATAATGCTGATAAATTACAAGATCAAATATCATTGCCAAATATTGAGAATGAAATAATTATAAATTATAAAATATCACAATCATAACTGAAAACTAGCTTCGAAGAAACCACAGATCTATGATTTTATATAATGTCTCGGGGTAGCGTACTGCCTTGTCACGCAGCGGGCCCGGGTTCGATCCCGGTCGGGGCAGTTTTTCTGGGTAAGGTTTTTATCGGGGTTTTTCCTCACCTGTAAGACAAATGACAGGAAAACTTTAAGGCCCAAACGGTCCTCGAAATCATATGGCCATCGCAATTATCATCATTCATATTCATCTTAGGTTATGGACTCTCCTGGCGCACCATTATCATCATCATCACCCATCATATCATCGGGGCAACGTAACCTCGCCTTCCAGGCGCTCCAACCTCAGAAGTGGATTACAAGTACGCTATGCCAGGAGACAAACCGGGAATGTCGAAAGATAAACCTGGGGCATTTGAAAAAAAAAATATTGGATAGAAGGTAAAATTTAGAATATATTACACTCTTTAAGGGGGTAGATAATTTTATATCTCACCAACTTACAGTCCTGTTTAAATAAAATTGGACATCAATTATAGCACAATCTTTATACTTTAATGTATTTTTTCTTTTTATATTTTTAATTATTTAGCATTCTGATTCTTACTCTAGAATGTGATTTGAAATATTCAAATGAAATTTTATAAACATGAATAGTTTTAATCGCTTAATAAATTACACCAAATCACTGTGATATGATTGGCTTCCTAATTTTTCATAAAAGCGTGAAAATGATGTTAAAATGATAAAAAATAAAATTCCATTTTTTTAAATAGAAGTATAAATCTATTATTAATTGTTCATGTAATGCATACGAAATCTGTAAATATTTAGGACCTATTAACAGAATGTTTAATATTCTAAAGTAAAAATAATGTAAGGTATTACTTTTATTAACCAATTGATGTGGACGTTACAGGTAAGAGCAACAATATAATTTTCAAGTCAAATTATAAAATATAATTACACTACTGATAATAATAAACGCGTTTTAAATATATAAAATATACATTAAACTAGAAGAGATGTAGGGTCCATTGTAAACATGTCTTATTTTATTTAAATAGGGTAAATCAATTATGACACATATTTATCTTAGTTTAGCCTCTTTCTCCATTGCTAATTTTACATGTCCCACGCCTCCCGGGTCTTACAGGGTTAAGTCCTGTCAGGAGAAGATTTTAAACTGTCAATCACACACAAACCTTTTACCACGCAAGGGAACGGAGGGTCTTAATGGAAGAGTGATCAGCTTAATGCCAGGACCACTTCCGAACATTTAAGACAAGACACAATATTCATACTAAAGAAGGGGGATATACGGACGACTTTGATGGTCAGATGTTATTTGGGGACTATGTGGGTCTGAAAGTTTCCTAACATTTGTCTAATAGGTGACAAAAAAACTAAAAAAACTTGTCTCGAGCGGAATTGAACCGGGACCGCTGCGTCTGAGGCAAAGACGTTACTACTAGATCACAGTGTGGACTAATGATTACATTTTTAATAATCAGAAAAGTGAACCTGCCCCTTTTATTTTTAATGAAAGAAAATCTAAAATAGAGGAAAGCCAACTATCCACCAATTTATAATAAAGAACAAAATATAATCACAATTACATTAAACATTAAAAACTTTTTTTTATGCCCATAAACTTTCTGCCGGCACCATGGCCCTGGGGTCGCATCAGCCTCTAATGGAAATTAATACCAGACGTTTGTTCTGAGGGGAGGTAAAGGCGACCGTCGCGCAAGGCTGACATCTGCTGATTATCTAAAAAGGTAGGAGCCTAACCTCCTACTATTCCAAGGGCCCCCTAAGACCTGTAATGGAATCACTTTACATTTTTATTCCTCAAAAACAAATCGTTGCTTATTTTAACTATGAAGTTAATCTGTACAGACATTTCTTTCGTACTTGTCTAGATTTTAGAAATAATATCCATCAAACTGGGTCATATTTGAACCCTCAAAAAATGTAATGCCTTTTGACATGTTCATAAAATAATTAATTAATTATTAAATATATTTAATATGTTAATAGATAGCTCAAGTTGTAAAGATAAACAACCATTTTTTCTTATATCGTTGCCAGTATCTCTGGCTAGGACAGTGGTCTCGAGATCAATTCCCTATCTTGGGTGTGTGCATTTTTTACTAAAAATTTTTTGCAATCCATCAAGGCGTATGTGTTTTGAAATACATTTATATATGTAGTCATCATGTAAAAAAACAAAACCAGGAAAAAACAGGAGGAAGAGGAAACAGAAAAAGTAAGTCGATAGCCACTTAAAATGTACGTATAACAATTTAATCAAATATTGAGAGATGTGAGTAGGAAAATTACTAAAATTTTGCATAACATTAAAGACTGCTAATTTTACTCCAAATATGCCTCTCTGGCATAAAAACATTACAGGATCAAATGTATAAAAAAATCTTTTGCAATGCCAACTATAGAAGGGAGATTTGGGTTCTAAAATCAAACAATATCGGCAGTATAAGAGCTGATAAAATTAAATATCTGCGACGAACCCAAAATATAACCATTAGCGTTAGGGCCAGATTTGCTAGAAATCAATATGGAACTACTGTTGGCCGAAGGAAAGAATGTAAGTAAAAGGAATGTGAATATACAGGTAACCCTGTATGTATAACTCACCCTACATCAATCGTCAAGCTGGCGTGTAAGTTTCAAGTCTTAACACACTCAATACGCCAAGCAAGTCACAGTTAATAATGGTCACTACAGACTGTACTGTAAAATTGTGGAAGGAATCGCCTACTTCCTCCCTTAGCCTCCCACCCAACAGTTGTATTATTTTCATCAGCCATCAGTACTGAGGAGAAAATTTCCATATAAAATATTCCAACATATAACACAAATAGGTAGCAGAAATGCTCCAATATCACCCACAGGGATGAAGGAGATCTGGACATCTACAGAAACATCTTCTGGGCCCTGTCTAGTTGGAACCAAAACGGATAAACAATGGCGTAATTTCGTGCATGAAATATAATGGAGATGAAGATGACTGATGAAATATTGATACTACTGTAATAATATTAAAAAAAAAACTCCATGGCGCAACACGATTATAAATTGAGAATGAAAATATATTAAATGTTAATAATAGTATGGATATTAGGATAAATGAAGTATTATTATTTGGTATTAAATATTATTAATTTGGTTGATGGATTAAATATTTTATTTGATGCCAGTTTTGTAACATAAATGAATAATACAAGTATTCCTCCAAGGAAGATTAATTTTTAATAATATTTTAAAATTATGACTGTTCCTGTTGTTTTGTATGGATCTGAATCTCTGTGGGTACTTACAAAAAAAAAATCTCACATTCGAGCCACTGAAATGAATTCTATAAGATCCGTAAAAGGATGTACACGCATGCATTGATTACATAATGAGTCAACAAGAAATGAACTGGAAATATTTTCAATACTAGATAAACTAGAAGAACACAAATACCGATGGAAAGAACATTTAGACGGAATGGACAACACAAGATCATCCAAAATGATCAACACCTACAAACCGCATCGAAAAATATATTTGGGACAGCCAAAGGAAACGATGGACTAGAGGACCGGAACAGGTCACATTGACCTAATCCTGGAAAGGAAGAAGTAGAGTAAGAGAATCAAAATGGTTGTGGCCTATATGGTCCTTGGCCTACCAACCGGCTGCTGGTCTCACAGCCATGTGTTAATCATAGAGGTAGACATCATCCAGCCAGAGTAGGGGTGACATGTGGTCAACATGTCAGATCCCCCAGTCGTTAGTTTTTTTTTTTTTACCTGGAGCAGCTACTTATTATAAATACCCAAACCCTCACAATGCTGGGTGGGAACTGTTCTCATACTGGCCGAAAATCCATGAGACAAAAATTTCCCCATGGGGACCCGAATCCACGCAATTCCCTAACCTCTGCATCAAGACACCAAACCGCTCGGCTATGAGGACGATATTGCTGTAATATTATTTGGATATAGAAATGTAGATTCTGACTCATTGACGCATGTCTGTACATTATGCAATTACAGCCATAGCTTTTTATCAACTACTATTAATATAGATTTTTAATCAACTGCTATTAATTGTCACAAAATAATTGTATTATCATATGTAGGAAAATTCCTCTACACAGTAAGTTTCATTTTGCGATTTAAGTGCGCAGTAATACAAACTATAACATATTGCAAATGACATATAAATTGTCTATAAGAAAGGAATTGATATTTGTGAACTCGATTAAGAATGAAATATCTGTGTTTGACGTAATCAATAAAAAACTAAATTCTAATTTTAATTGAACGGCAAAATATTTAAAGAAGGTAAATAAATAAAAAATGGATGCACAAAGTAAGTAAAACATCGTTTAAAACTAATTATTATTGAGAAAACTTTCTCACCGAGCTGGTAGGCTCAGACGGTAACGTTCGAGATTGTATTCAGGAAGTCCCTGGATGAAACCCCAATGTCGACCATTCCGATTATAATTGTTATCGTCCTCAAGGCAAAATTCTGCGGTGAAATATCATTACCAGGATCAAATCATTACAATCATCAATTCATAGTATCAATGAAATTAAATCGGCGAACATCTTCAGCATGAAAAACAAAATATAAGCACACAATTTACTGCATACACCTGTGCCATCAACCGTAGATAGAGAGAACAAAACCGAACCGCTTATTAGACATTGCACAGAAATGGGTGTGTGTAACGATTGAACTGACTAGCATTCGGGAGGGCCGAGTTCGTTTTCCACCTGTATCATAGATTTTCTCCTTCGTGTGTGTAGAGTTTGGACCAGGATACAGGACGAACGAGTAGCAACTTTACAAAAACTTACTAAATTTGCGAAAATTATAGTACAGGAATGCGCAAATGCTAACCACGCGATTTCTTGTAATGGTTCTGGTTGCAGTAACACAACCAATTCAGTCGGTCTTGATCTTCGGAGCTGTCGTGCCAGAGATTATTAGACCCTAACAATAATAATTTTATGACGGGCGTGGCGTAGTTGGTTAGGCAGTGCACTACAAGTCAGAAGATCGCGGGTTCTGTTTCCGACAGGGCCAAGATATTTAAACTGGCATAAACCTTCTGGCAGTACCATGGACCTGTGGCCAACTCAGCCTCTAATGAAGGTTCTGGAGTAAAAACGGCCGTCATCCAGGGCTGTCATAACGAGTCGATTGTCTAAAAATATGGGGACTTTAACATCCTTCTATACCAAAGGCCGTGATGTGTTCATTTTATCATTAGCAATAGTGCGGCCTTGGTACAATAATACCGGAAGATGGAAGAGTAACAAAAAAATGTGTTTAAGACTACAGCAGGAGGAAGTATGAAGAAAGGAAGACCAAGTGGAAATTGGATGGAGGAAATGAGGACGAATAAGGAATCGAAAGACTTACAAGACATAGATGCATTGGATAGGGGACAATGGATAAAGAGGATTAAATTAATAAATATGAGTATTACATCAATTTAGTTTGATAAGGAAAACTGCAGCATTGTAGGAAGTCCTAGTAAAAAGTATTATTATTTTGTCCTTGTTATTAAGTCAGTATTTAACAAGACAACAAATCCTTAGCAGCAGAAAAGGATTTCCGGATGTGGTGGGCACGAATCTCAAGAAGAGATCAAATCAAGAATAATACAATAAGAGAAATTATGCTTGTTGAAAAATATATACATATATCAGAAAATAATAAAGAGTTTAAAACGGCATGAATACAACCGAAAGGAAGATTCTTAAATAAGAGGTTAACGAAAGGAAAGGACAAGACAGACTCGGGAAACAGCGGCTGGGCGAATAAGTATGGAAACAAAATCTTAGTGAAGAAAATGCATTGGAGACTTCCGGTGACAAAAAAAAAAAGTTACTTTGGATTGAAGGAGAAACGGGAGAAAAAACTGTATTGGGGAATATTCCTAAATAAACCATTAATATTATTATTATTATTATTATTTAGGATTCAAGTAGATGACCGAGGATTAGTTTTGAGTGAAGGAACAAAAGCAAACCAGGAGAAGATGGAACAAAGAATTTTGCTCACTCTTATACTAATAATGGCCTAATTATCATTCTGTTTTTAAGGGAGTAACTTGAATTTACCAGAGGTCTTGCTATCCAATGACAATTGCTCATGTTACTTCCCTAGGGAAGAAAAGTAATTGACATAATAATGTAAAAATGTTATCTACTTAAAATGTTATTGAGTAATGCAATACAATTTTATTGTATCATACTTATTTCTCACTTTGATAATTCAAATGTATAGTGATTGAACAGTTGTTACAATTATTAACATTATTAATCATATCTGTAGTTAATATTGAGTCTAAAACTGTTATTTAAAATTTCTGCCACTAATTCAGACAACAATAAACAACTGCAGTTGTTTTATCAACATTCTCTTGCTATCGAACAATGATATAAATTCACACGAAGTATAAAAATTAAACATAATTATTAGTATTGGAGTGGACAAAATATACGTATACGCAATTCGGGAAGTAAGTACATTACTAGCCTTGAACATATTTGCTAGCCCTCGCTAAATCTCGGGCTCAAACACGTCCTCGAATAGTAATATACCGTGTGGCCCAAAAGTCGGTTGACAAATGGAAGAAGTTTGGCTGATGTTAAAATGTTAAAACTAACCACACTGATTGAATTGTCATGTTCATGTGTTTCATTTCTGAGCTAACGAAGATGTTCAAAGTGACATTCATCCACCTGGAGACAATGTCTTACTCGATCACGAAATTTAGCACTCACATTTGAAAGTGTATCTGGTGAAATATGCCGACTTACATTACTGATTCGGTCTTTCAAGTCTTCCAGTGATGCGGGTTGAGTCTGGAACACAAGTTGTTTTACATACCCCCAAAGAAAGAAGTCCAGGGGCGTCAAATCATTGTTACATTTGTTTCCAGAATCAAAAAAATATACCCAAAATAGCACATTCTTGTTACTGAGAGAACTTCCATTTGTCAACCGACTTTTGGGCCACACGGTATAATACTACTTCCTTTGTTGCTTACAAAACTATTAAAATCGGTTCAGGAGGGCTGCTACCTAATTCGTCATTATATTATTAAAATTAGTCATAAAATAAAAGTTAAAATATACCTTCTTAGGTAAAATCCGTATTATGTATGTATTCTTTATGCCTGTAGGCCTTTCAGAACATTCGTTCCATCTTCAGAAGGTCCTTCTTACATAAGAAGGTATATTTTAACTTCTTTTATTTTATGACTCTCCACCTCAACGGTTTTAACAATTAATTTTATTAGTACTGATTAAAATTAGTATTATTACCGATATTATTATCATCATTATTAGGGTTATTCGATAAGCAGTGCAATAATATAAAATACTCCTGCTGATTTTAGAACTTGCAAACATTTTAAAACGCCCTATATAGTATCTCTCTTTTTTTTTATTGTACAGTAAGTCTTGCTATCCAACTATCGTAAAACGATAGAAAGTTGTTTCTAGGTACCGGGGTCAGTGTTAGGTCGATATGACCCGATGGTAAGTAGTACATTAGCAGCACGTAGATTAATTTCTTACTGGAATAATGAACCAGCATAGAGTGACATTTTATCTGATGTGTGAAATGCCGGTGGACGGCGTTCTGGTGCGTGACCATCGAAAAGATTGCTGAGGGCAGTGACACCACTTGGTTTTGCCCGCATGGGAGTAGAGTAGCTGGCTGAATAACCACCTGCAACTGTGGGAGATGAGAGCAGCTGCTGCTGCCTGCTCCAGTCTACTTCCATCTCACTCTAGACCACATGACAGCGTCGCCTTTGTATCGACAGGAACCCCTCCAGACAAAGAACTTCTCCAGACCCTATTTCCCATGTTGCTTACAATGCTGGTCAATTCTCCACAATATCCCTTGCTATCATCATTAATCCAGATATAATTTTGCAGAACTCACATAATACAACTACATCGATGTAATTGCTACTGTATAGCAAAATCTATGTAATATTTTCATAAATTTATAATAATACTTTATTTATTCTGGCAGAGTTAAGGCCATAAGGCCCTCTCTTCCACTCAACCAGCACAAATACAAATAAATATTCGACAAATATAGATATACACTATACTAATTATAAACAGTTAAAGATACAATAAATGTAGCAATGTAAATGTCATGTACAAACAACATTTTATAGGGTAATAACAATAATGATACGATAATAATAATAATAATAATAATAATAATAATAATAATATAAATGATACATTATACATTATATGCAAAGAATGCGTAATTTAAATTGTAAAAACATACTTGAGTTTCCCAGTCATCCTTAACCATAGTTCTAAACTGAGTAGAATTTAGGCCTTTCGGATTGTCAGCCATCATCTGCAAACGCTGACGATGGAAAACAGTTCGAAAGGCCTACGAAATTTAAAATAATTGTTGAGGACGACTGGTAATTCAGGTACATTTTTACAATTTAATTGAAATAGTTATCTCAACGATAACTAACTGATCAAAAATGATCCTTAAAAACTTATAATGTGAAAATACCAGAGGCGAATCTATATCTATAAAATTAAAATCACTGGACACGAGATGTGTACTTTCGTTAATCAATGTATGATAGGTTACTCCATCCTTAATCCTCCATCAGCCACATCCCACTAAAAAAAAAAAAGAACAATATCGGGCCTGTATTATTAGCGCTCACATTTTTTTTTTAACATGACATACCAAAACATCTAAAAAGATCTCTATAAAATGTATTCCCTAAAAGGTCTAAATATTTTTTCCTACAGTTCTTAAAAGAATTTTAGTGGTGACTATTGCGACCTTCTACTAACTGGCTTGAATGATGTATTATCGGACAAATTACAGCACGTTCATAATATGTGTATCACATTCATATTTAATGACTGAAAATATGATTGCATTTGTTCATTTTTCTACAAATTGTTATGGCTCAATCATGAACATAGCAGAAAATCACACTGTCCAGTTTTTTATATTTAAGATTCATATTTCGACTCCCAATTATTTAGCCTCTCGTTTCCAGTATCTATCCTCCAATTATAATTTAAACACACGATCATATCATAATCTCTTGCTTAATATACCTCAACATAATACATCCTATCACATAGGCTACTGTATTCACATCTTGCAAAGGAATTCTTTACAACGGGAAATCAGGGGATGTCGGACTTTAGAATCATTTAAAAGAAATCTAAGTTTATATTTGTTTTAACTTTGGCTTGATCATTACCTTCATGTACATATATTAATTCATATTTTCCATTTGATATATTATATTATTACAGTAGTTATTATGTTTGTCGTATAAAATGTTATATTTATGTACATGAAATTTACACTGCAATTTTTAATATATTTTAATCCATTATAATTAGTATACATAATACATCCCGTCACATCGTATAAGCTACTATATCCACATCTTGCAAAGGAATTCTTTACCACAGGAAATTAGGTGCTGCCGGACTTTAGAATCATTTAAAGGAAATCTAAGTTTATATTTGCTTTAAATTTGGCTTGATCAATATCTTCACGTATATTGTACATGTATTAATTGGCATTTCCCATTTGATATAGGGCCTATTATATTACTACTGTTATTATTTTTATTATTATTGTCGTATAAAATGTTATATGCACATGTAACTTACACTGCAATTTTAATATATTTTAATCCATTATATATATATATATATATATATATATATATATATATATAAAGTTATACTGTAAATACCCATCCATAGTAATTCTGCCCGAAGGCATGCTATGCTTACAGCTTTACTAGGGAACTGTAGGTGTGGTAGCTTCCAGTTGCTTTCCACACCGGTGAAGGATGATAAGGATGGTGATGGCCATATGATTTCGGGGTCCGTTTGGGCCTTAAAGTTTTCCTGACATTTGCCTTACAGGTGAGGAAAAACCCCAATAAAAACCTCGCCCAGAAAAACTGCCCCGGCCGGGGATCGAACCCGGGCCCGCTGCGTGACAAGGCAGCACGCTACCTCGAGACCACAGCTTATATGTATATTTATGATGGTTGAGTGGAAGAGAAGGCCTTATGGCCTTAAATTTGCCAGAATAAATAAAGCATTATTATTATTATTATTATTATTATTATTATTATTATTATTTCCTGTTATGTGGATTCTTGTCACCACAGCATAGCGCGTTCTCAAGTTGAGGATACGGCTTCAGATACGGAGGGTGGATGCGAACAAACAGTCGTGGACAGACAAGAAGTGGCCCTCCAGGTTCGGAGTTTAGCATGAGACTATTGATTTTCTGTAAAAATAAGCTTATTCAGAAACATTCTGTAAGGCCTCGGAATAATACAGACTTTATAGATGTTGCATTGAACCTACAGGTTCGTTTAGCCATTGAGTTAGTAACTTAGTGAGAGCTACAATATTACAATAGAAAACTATACAAATATGCAATAATTGAATGAAAAATACGTAAGTAAATAGTACCTGATTTTTGTTATCCAATCTACAATCACGAAGTGGATCAGTTTTTTTCTCACTTTTCTCAGTTAATAATAAATCAAGTTTGGCCTAAATCCTGGAGATGATGACCAGAAGACTATACGTTTTTCATTCACCATCCGGTAGCATAAGATAAATCAATGTACGTCATGAAAGGACAGTAATTGAGCATTTAGTGTAATACAAATAAACATTTAGCCAAGAGAACACGAGTTAAAACAAGCACTCGAGCAAATTATGTTTTAAGTAGTCATAATACTCTCCCACGCTAACATCACTTCCATTCACCCACTACTTGCAAGAACATTGTCACCCATGTTTATTACCTAACACGAAATAAATTGAACAACAAAATCACGTACTTATGATGATGTCAAGATAAATTCAACAAAATTAAAGAGTGTCTTGAGAAACAACTTCCATTATTTGCAAAAATATCGAACCTTATAAAACAGACTCTACTACATTACATCGCACGCACAAAACCTCCCACTATTCTAATTCCTAGATCAAATCCACTGCTAGATTCTAGAACTCCCTACCACAAAAAATACAGGCTGCCAGATACTAGCTTGATTTAAAAGAAATGTAATTTCGTAATTGAACTCTAAGCAAATTAATTTATAATTTATATCCATTTCGTTCTTTTAATAATATTAGACTGATTTTAATTTAAACAGAATCAATATAAATATTTTTATTTTACTTATGTTATATAATTAGTATATAAAAATAAATATACTTTGTCTATGTTTATGCAAATTTATGTTTTTAATATTTTTACCGGTTGAGTGGAAGAAGGCTTTGTGATCAAATCTTTGCCAGTTTAAATAAACAAACAACGATAAATTATTATTATTATTATTATTATTATTATTATTATTATTATTATAAAACTTTAGGCACAGAAAGATGTGTAAACATTAAAATTCTGTATATAAATAAAAAACAGTATTATTATTATTATTATATTAAGTACATGGAATGTAGATCCACCATTGTGGTTTCGGGGAAGCGTCGCTGCCTCGTTATGCAGCGGATCCGAGTTCGATCCCCGAACGGGATTAAGTTTCCTGAATGATGGTTTTTTTCGAGATTTCTTCCTCACCCATAAGACAAACTTTAAGGCCCAAACATCACCCATCACCTGCCATCATAATAATCATCATATTCGCTATATCTAGTATGCATGTGTGGGTATGTGTGTGAATTGTGTGTTTCATATTAATGTTGTGTGGTCTCATTTGGGGAGGCCGTCCATGTCACTTGTGTGGTTAAAAAAAAAGGTATGTGATATGATCCATAGTTAAAATCCGTCTCCCCCAACAAGTCGTACCACTGTAAGGCCATGATGGCATGTAATACGTAAAAGTACCTTATTAATGTGTGAGGTTTTTAAACTCGGTAATGGGATGAGTTTAAAATACACTAATTAAAACACACTGATTCATCAGAGGTAACAGGCATACACTTTTATATATCAGCCGGTACCCTTTATTAACACACTGGAAGTGTTGATATCGAAAAAGAGACCTGAATATAGAAACCAATTAGTAAAGATTGAAGGTATTTCAATGCAGCTTCAAGAGATTCTGGCTCGGTTTTTAGTATGAGATTAGGTCCCCAGCATTATTTAGAAAACCTCACGCGTTCACAGATGTCGGGCCTGCTTGACGGCCGCATTTACCACGGAATAAGCGTCTGGTTTTTCGTTTCCTAAGAGACTGAGTCAATCCCAGGGCCATGAAGCCGCCAGAAATTTTAGGCCAGTTTAAAAATCCTGTCCTACAGGGACTTAAATGGCCTTCCGGCTTGTAGCGTATTGTCTTAACCAACTATTGTCCCCCTCCGTCGAGTTTAGTGTACGTGGTGTGGGGATGGATCTGGATGACAACAGCAGTCAGGAAGGAGGTATAATCATATTGAAAACATTCACCCCATTTATGAAAGACAGTCACAGAAAACCGCAAACTGAAAACTGTATATTTGTGAATGAATAAAATACTTCCCTTCGACTCTGCTGTAGGAACAAAAGAAACTACCTGTAAGAGCAGTAAACCAAATGGCAAGAATATCTCCCAGCGCTAAACTCGTCGGAGAAGGGCAGTACGCAAGGGCGTCCCTCATAGTACAAATTAAAAATAAATAAATTCCAGGGCTCCTATATATTGTATCCCAATCCACTACAAATACTACACTGCTCAAAAAAAATTAGGGGATATTGTAGAATAACCTATTAAGACTATGTTTTTTTGGAAGAGTATTAGATGCACCTTTCTATTATTCCAAGATAATGTAAATAAGAGTTTGAAGTTGTTACGTAACCTCGGTACCACACCAGAGGGCAGTGTCTGTACTGTTGATGTGAAAGGGTGGTGTGGGGGTGAATGTTTTGTTGCTGTTTTTAAATCCAGTCCAGTTTTCAGTTAGTGAATGACTTGCCTTAGGGACAGTGATGCCTCGACAACGTGATTTACCTGAACCAATGGCTTGGAGGGCCATAGGAAGGATGGAAGCTGGACAGACACAACAAGAGGTGGCACAAGCCATTGGGGTGTCTCAAAGCGTGATTTCCAGTCTTTGTAATCATTTTCAAAGAACATACTGTTCACAGAAGAGCCGGACAAGGTCGACCAAGGGCAACAACAGCAAGGGATGACCGTTACATCTTGTTAACAGCCCGTCGGAATAGACAGCAGAATGCAACTCAACTGCGAAATACACTTCAAACAGCAACAGGACGCAGGGTGTCAACTCAAACTGTCCCTAATCGACTGCATGGAAGTGGTCTCTATGCCCGTAGGCCCATGGTGTGTACCAGGTTAACTCCATAACACCGTAGAGATCGCAGAAACTGGGCGGAGGAACATCGTGGGTGGAGGCATGCTGAATGAAGATCAGTTCTTTTTTCTGATGAGTCGCGATTCAACATGGAATGTGATAGTCGGCGTGTATTCATCTGGAGAGAAAAAGGGACACGAAACAATCCAGCTTTTGTACGTGAAAGATCCCCATATGGTGGTGGTGGATTGATGGTGTAGGCAGGAGTCAGTAGTGGTGGACGTACGGACCTCTACGTTATCCAAGGTGGTACTTTGACTGCGGTAAAGTATAGAGATGAGATTCTCCGACCTTTTGTCGTGCCTTATGCTGATGCCATAGGTGATTCTTTTCTTTTTATGGACGATAATGCACGACGCCACAGAGCTGGCTTGGTGGACGACATGCTGGAAGTGGAGGGTATCAAGCGTATGCAATGGCCAGCTTCCTCCCCGGACTTAAATTCGATTGAGCATGTGTGGGATGCATTAGGCAGGTGCATTGCAGGTAGACCAGCACCTCCCACAACTGTTCCAGAGCTGCACATTGCTCTTATGGAAGAGTGGCCACGTATCCCCCAAGAACTGATTGCTAATCTCATTGCATCAATGCCATACAGGTGTGAAGCAGTGCTGGCCGTTCGAGGAGACCATACACCATACTAAAGAAACATTTTCACCCATGTTAATGTTGCTTTGTTTGTTTGCCATATTCCTAATCAGGATCTCTTTGACATCTGGTGTGGTACAGAGGTTACGTAATGACTTCAAACTCTTGTTGACATTCTTTTGGAGTAATAGAAAGTGATTGCATCTAATACTGTTCCTAAAAACATAGTCTTAATAGGTTATTCTACAATATCCCCTATTTTTTTTTGAGCAGTGAAGAATAACAAAGGTATCCAAGAAAAATAAATAACAGTTTAAAAAAAAACTAAAACACGCTTTATTAGAAAACCGAACTAAAAAAATTAAAAATAATTTTAATTTCCAACATGCTTGGGATAAATAATTTTACCATCAAACGCGTGGGGTGCTCTTTATCAATTAATATATTTGATAATAAACAGATATTGGTAAAAGTAAAGTCTCTAAGAAGAAAATGTAAAAATCATAAAAAGCACCCCACGCTTTTGATGGTAAAATTATTTATCCCAAGCATGTTGGAAATTAAAATTATTTTTCATTTTTTTAGTTCGGTTTTCTAATAAAGCGTGTTGTTTTAGTTTTTTAAAACTATTATTTATTTTTTAGTTTTAATATCTTACAGAATGAGATAAAAATGTAAATATCTTTAAATTCGATAGGGTAGTATTGTAGTATGAGCTAAAAGTAATACTCTTCTAAAAAAACCTCCCAGCCGGATTTGAACCAGCGACCTACGGATTACTGAAATTATATACCATTAGAGTTCACCGCTCTACCAACTGAGCTCTTACAAAGATTGACTAAAAAGTCGACAAGTTCGCTACCTATTACACCAGTTTTCATTTTCTTTTTCTGATGATTCTGGCCAGGATTTTAAAAACAAAATATGAAATTATTGTATTGTCACGGACCCTTTACAAGTACACAAAGTTTCAAGTCGATCCAATGTTTCTAAGTGGGTGAAAATCGTGTTCAAAGATTCCGTTACATAGATACAAAGACACTTTATATTTTCTGACGATTCTGGCCAGGATTTTAGAAACAAATATAAAAATATTGTATTGTCATAGGTCCTTTACAAGTATACAAAGTTTCAAGTTGATCCAATGTTTCTAAGTGGGTGAAAATCGTGTTCAAAAATTCCGTTATATAGATACAAAGACACTTTTTTTTATTTTCTGATGATTCTGGCCAGGATTTTAGAAAATAAATATGAATTTATTGTACTGTCACGAGTCCTTTACACGTATACAAAGTTTCAAGTCGATCCAATGTTTCTAAATGGGTGAAAATCGTGTTCAAAAATTCCGTTACATAGATACAAAGACACTTTTTTTTATTTTCTGATGATTCTGGTCATGATTTTAAAAACAAAATATGAAATTATTGTATTGTCACGGGTCTTTTACAAGTATGCAAAGTTTCAAGTCGATTCAATGATTTTAAGTGGGCGAAAATCGCGTTAAAAGATTCAGTTACATAGATAGATACAGGTCAAGTTAATATAAAGCGTGTAAAAAATCAACCTCCACAGAGATAACATTTTTAGACGGAGTAGGTAAACGTGCACAATTCTTGATGTCAAAATAGATAGTGAAAACTTAAAACTCAGGTAATATCCAGTGAAATAATCAAATTAAGCATTACGGAAATTTTTAAATCGTTTACTTAAATAGCTTTAAACTGTTCATCGAAAAAGGGCATTAAATTTAAAATATTTATCACTAGTTTTTAATTAGTAAAACGTTTACTATCACACGATTTTTCAAGAGTTTTTATCTTAGTAAGAGTTTATTTTTATTGTGGCGTCTGAAATAAGAAGCTGAACATTGAGTGTATGATTTGATTTTTTTATAACATAAATCTCAATAAAATCATTTGGTAGCTGCTATGCATGGCTATCATCACACTTTAAGATTAATTTCCTTGGCCTTGCTTTCACGCCACCAACATTTCCACATAGTTTAAACTATCAAACTGAATTTGTGTACGCATTCACTAATTTTGGTAAATTCTGAGTACTCGAATATTGCACTCAAAAACATCCGAAGTAATTAACAAATATAACGACAAAACAGACATTCAAAGAAATATGAAAATTAAATTTATAATATTGAAAACATTTTTTTAAAAGAAATTCACAAATTTACTTAACTTTAAATACGATTTAATAATTTGAATACAATTTTTTATTTCCAGCATATGCCTACTAAATATGAATGTAGACAACTGGAGAAAATGTTCGTAACACAGTAAAAAAAAACTAATTAATGCATTACAATTAAAAAAAACTATCATCATCATCATCAAACAAGGATTAGGCCCAATGGCCTGTTCCGATCTCATTATAGGTCGAATTGGTCCTTCCATCTCTTCAATGGTCTTCCCAACGTTCTTCTCCCTTTTGGTTTATAATTATACATTCTTCTTGGTAAGCGCTGTTCATTCATCTCATTATAGGTCGAATTGGTCCTTCCATCTCTTCAATGGTCTTCCCAACGTTCTTCTCCCTTTTGGTTTATAATTATACATTCTTCTTGGTAAGCGCTGTTCATTCATTCGTAATACGTGCTCAAGATAAGCATTTTGGTAATATTTTATTCTTTCACAGAGATTAAATATATTAAGTTCTGTTCTTATATCTTCGTTTTTCTTTTTATCGGTCCTTTGGTATCCTGCTATTGCTCTCAACATCTTCATTTCAGCAGCCTCTATTTGTTTACTATCTGCCTTTGCAGGTTTCACATCCATAATATATAAGAGATGGAACTGCCAATACTTTGTAAAACTTCAAAATAGTTTCTTTTCTAGTCTTATTCAATAAAGTGCGTTAAAAAACTATACAATTGTAATTAAAATGAATAAAATAACTCTCCATTCTTCAACAGATTTATTATAATTATATACAAGGTAAAGTGATCCCACTGCAGGTCATAGGAGACCCTTGGGGTAGTAGGCTGGGTAGTAGGACGTTAAGGCTCCCACTTTTCTAGACAATCGGCATTTGAGGTCAGCCGGGTTGTCAGTCCTGCGTGACGGCCACCTTTACTCCCAGAATAAGCGTCTGGTACTCATTTCGTTAGAAGCTTAGTCGATCCTAGGGTCATGATGCCGCCAGAAAGTTTGAGTCAGTTTAAAAATCATGATCCCGGGAATCAAACTTTTGACCCTCCGGTTTGCAGCGTATTGCCTTAACTAATTATTGTTAATTATAATTATATACTTTCAGCTAAATAAAGTATACATCAGGCTCCAGGCCTTGTCCAATTTTAGTCCATAAAACTTGGCACTGAAATTTTAACACATTTCTTTGGTTTTAGGATTATATTTATTAAATGTTTTAAGCTGTTGATTGAATTCACGATGTCTATGTAGAATTCGTCCAGCGCTGTGGCCTCGAGGTAGCGTGCTGCCTTGTCACGCAGCGGGCAAGGGCTCGATTCCCGGTCGGGACAGGCTCCTGGGTGAGGTTTAATCGGGGGTTTTCCTCACCTGTAACACAAATGTCAGGAAGCTTAGGGCCCAACGGTCCCCGAAAATCATCATTATCACCATCCTTCACCGGTGTGGAAAGCAACGGGAAGCTACCACGCCTATAATTCACTAGTAAAGCTGCAAAGCATAGCATGAAAATGCTATGATTGCAGTGAAAGACCTGCCCTCGGGCAGAATTACTATGGGATGGAATGTAGAATTCGCATTTTTTAAAATTTAAACTGACAAATGTATTATTTCTTGATGTAACTAATGTTACAAGTTAATGCCATCAAACGAGTTAAATCAGGCAGTAGCGTTTGAAACTCATACTCGAGACATCCTTGCTTTAAACCCCTATGATTATTTCCCCTGTTTTTCAGCTCAAGACAAGTGATGGGATGAAATTTCATTACCAGGATCCATTCCACTATAATTATAATTTCTTATCATACAAATTACAAGAACACACCAGTACACATAATACATATGCGCACAATCTCCTGAATATAGCCTAACCTAAGATCTGAGAGGAATGACCTTTATATTAAAGCGTCTATAAATATGAGATAAAGTTAATCTCCTCAATAATGCAGTATCTACTTCTATAGTTTCGTTAGTTTTTATGATAATAAGGACAAGCTGGGAGTTCCCACGGTAGATTCCCATTCGGGATTTTTAAACTTTCCGATGGCACCATATTCTGTGGTACACTCAGCATCTAAATAAACGTAATTGAAACATGTAAAAGTTCTTAAAGTACATTCTGCAACATAGTTTTAAACATATAAATAAATTTTATTGACTAATTTAGCATTTAAACAAAATTACAATATTAGAGACGACTCTGTGCCACAAGTAGTTAGTCCCTCACTTTCCACCTCTGAGTCCCGAGTTCGCGTCTCTGTGGAGTTGGTGGTGGACAAATCGAAGCCAAGATAAGTTTTTCTCGGCGTTTCTCCCGTTTTCCCCGTCAAAAACTCTATTTCACCACTTCTTCATAGTCATGATATCCATTTAATTTCATCTACTCTTGTGATGTGCGACAATCCTAGTCAGCTGACGTCCGTGTATATCTCCAAACTCCAAGCGTAACAGGCCTTGAAGGCCCTAGGCCTACCAGCCGGCTGCTGGCCTCACGTCCGCATGTGTTAATCACAGAGGTAGACAATCATAAGTCAGTGTACGGGTAACATGTTCCGTGTATATCACACACTTTAAATAATAGGGGCTTAAACTTATTTCATTTTTTCATGGAATTTCGGCCAATATGGGACTGGTGCCCACCCAGCACCGTGAGGCATTTGGGTAGCTACAATAAATAGCGACTCCAAGTTGAGAAGACGAGCTATAACGGCTGGGAGACCCAACATGCTGACCACATGTCACCCCTACACTGGCTAGATGATCGTCTATGTGATTAACACATATGGATGTGAGGCCAGCAGCCGGATGGTAGGCCAAGGGCCTTCTAGGTCTGTCGCGCTTGGAGTTTGTTAAACTCATTTCATCCCTCAACCTGGTATTATGCCAGATACGAGTAGAATGTTTATATTATTTTTTTACCGTATTATAATACATTTGACTTTCAAAATTGGAATAGTGTTAATTATGATCATCGTCACCACCTTTACCTCCTATTAAGAACATAGGGCATCCAGAAAGCGTTGCCAAAGGATCCTATTCATCTATGGATCCATCCGGCTCTTTACTTCAGTTTGTTTAATAAAAAGTTTTTAAGGCATGCTGGATATTAATTACTATAGCATAATATAATTAATAGTTTTTATTATTGGTTTCGTACATCTCAAAGATGGATAAATCATATTTGAAGAGAAAAATTATACGCTCAGACCGGGACTTGAACCCGGGACCCTTGGTTCTCTAGACCAAGTGCTCTACCAACTGAGCTACCTGAGCAAGTACCGAGCAGTACGATCTAAACGCAAATCTTTCTCTATATACATTGTAATTCCCGTCCACCAAATGCTATGAAGCCATGCTTCTATCTTGCAAATGACGGCTCCTTTATTAAGAAGACGGGAATTACAATGTATATAGAGAAAGATTTGCGTTTAGATCGGTACTTGCTCAGGTAGCTCAGTTGGTAGAGCACTTGGTCTAGAGAACCAAGGGTCCCGGGTTCAAGTCCCGGTCTGAGCGTATAATTTTTCTCTTCAAATATAATTAATAGTGTTTTCTGCAGTGGCGAATAACGATGTATACCTTAAAGTTACCGATGTGTTCCGCGTCGTGCCCGAGCGTTTTTTGGTGAATTTAAAGGCCCAATGTCTTTTGATGGAAGGGGTGATTTCTATGTCTCGCCATTTATTAACTTACTTGACTAGAATACAAAGTTCTAAGAACTGCTAAATACATGTCTTTTGGCGCAGAATTACAGAGGTGCGTGCTAGTTAGAAGTCCCCCTGGGAGAATAATTTTTTCATGACATTTCCAGAGTCAGTTTAGGGGGACTGTTGAATTGGGAGGAATTTGGGACAACCTCCAAAGTAAGAAATCCAGCTATAACAGCTGCGGCACGCGATATGCTGACCCAATGTCTTCCCATATTGACTGGATGATTGCCAAATTCTAATTTTACGAATGAAGATATGAGGTCAGCATTTTGGCATGATGGGCCTTCCAGGCCTGACAAACTATAAAGTTAGTTTACTTATGGACGTAATACGGTTGTATGTTGTAGTAATATTAAAATAAATAATGCATACATATATTAATCCTAACGTGTGTAAGATAAATAAATTTCCCAAACAATCCAGTTACAATTACTACACAGTCAAGATTTATATATCCTGGGGATAACCGACATAAATAACATTCGATTACCACGATAACGATTTACTGTCATGGACAACTCATTCTGGCTTTAATATCTTCAAACTGGTCACCAACTTATCCACTTAACAATACTGGTAAACCTGATCAATACTCTTTCTTAGTCTATAACTAACTCACTGGCACTATCGAACCCTTAGGTTCAAGGTCTCGCGGACATAAGCTCTCCATACATCCCTGTTCCGAGCTAATGTTTTCCAATCACTCCCTGTATAATCTGCATCCCTCAAATCATGGTTATCCTCCCCCTTAATAAAAAGAGTTAAGTCTCTTGACTACGATAGGCACGAATGGAGAATGAAAGAGGGGCTAGGAGCTAGTAAGAAAACCAGAAGGAAAGCTCCAAATAAGAATGAAGTGTGAGAATAATATTAACCGTAATTTGAGGAAGTAGATTATATGGGGGATGATTGGAAAACGTTAGCTCAGGACAGAGATATATGGAGAGATTATGTCCGCGCGGCGATGGACCTACGGATTTGATAGTGCCAGCGAGTTAGGTAGTATCCTTTGTAGATAATTTTGTGTGCTCCACGCCTCTTGGACTTCACAGAGATACGACCTGCCAGGAGAGAATTTTTAAACCATGGATCATGTACGTACTTTTTCCACCACATAAGAACATGGAAGGTCTCCCCGGATGAGTGAATAGCTAAATGCCAAGGCCATTTCAGAGACTATACGAGCATTAAAGACACACTATACACTCAAATATCCCGACCTAAACATGATTAATATGATACGGTTATATGATGGCCAAATGATGCTCAGGAACTATTTGAGCCATAACGTTTTTTGACATTTGTCTTTTAGGCGAGGAAAACCTTCAAAAAAAACCTCATCCAGGAAACTTATCCTGGCCGGGGATCGATCCTACATCCGCTGCGATCTAGGCAACGGTATCCCGAGACCATAGCGGTGCATTTAATACTCCTTAAGAATAATCAATTTTACTAATTCGTTAGAATGCTTAATATGCAATGATTTTTTAAAAAAATGTTTGCAAGAATAACCTTAAACGATTTCAACATAAATTATCTGGTCTATACTTTTATCCGTATAGTTGAAAAACTAATTTAATACCCTTTACAGTAAGTACAAAACTACCGGTGATCATTTGAAAACTTGTTTTCCTGACACGACCATAGGGCGAATATTTGACCAGCCGGTAAATTCTTGAATACAACCCTCTTCTTCCATTATTAAAACATGCATATACGACACAGCGGAACGTTTACCTCCAGTCTTAGCAGCAATGTTGCTGCGTCGCACTGACATAGATACTAACCATGTCTAGTCAGGAACAAATAGCAAATTAAGCAATTTCCCAGCTTACTTAGGGTAACAGCTGCTCCACACACATGCTACAGGCTGGCGTGAAGCGAGTGTACGCGGGATGACACGGCTTTAGTTTGCAAATCGTCCACAAACGAAGCAGGTCAATGTTCCGCTGTGTGTTAGTACCATAAAGTGCGTTGTTTACTATCAACCGATATTGTTTTGTCGGGGGGGGAGAGATGTTTGCAACTTGAGACACACTTTCAAATGATCTCTGGTAGGCCTATAATTATGATACCGTGAAGGTTATTATGTCCTCATAACTTTACGTAGAATCCAGTAGCAGTAGGAAAACCTTCAATTTTATCGATTTACCAGCTGTCAGAATTGTCCAAGAAAAATAATTTTGATTTTAAAAGTAAAATACCAATAACCAATTACATGTTCCGTCAGACCAAAAACGATTATAAAACACAACAAATTAAATATATTTAATAATACAACTAAATCCAATAAAATAAAAGATAGGCTATTATAATACTATACAAATACTATGAAACATACGTCGTTATATACAATTACTGAATTTGAAAAATGTTTTAATTACAATTTATGCAACGATATTGCAATTCCAGTATTCAGGATATCGACATATTTGGCTTAAAATGTTCATTAATTATATGTATTATTACTGTTGTTGTGGACATGTTATGAGATAACGAGTTTTAAAACATTCGCAGAAAAGATTCATTGCAAGATAGGGCCTATTGCAAAATATTTGACGTCATTGTAATTCGTCAAAATTCGTTATATCAAGGTCTGGATGATTGTAATGGCGTAATATTGTGAAATCAGCAGCACCGAGAATACACAGCTTGTATAATAATAATAATAATAATAATAATAATAATAATAAGAAGAAGAAGAAAGAAGAAGAAATTCATGGCAAAACTTCGAAGATATATACACAGACAACTGGTAGTACTAACTGCCAAGCAGAAGACAGTACAAAGAGTCACTTAGTTAACGTGACACGGTCTTAATTTCTGTTTTATTAACCGGATTTCGTTCCTCCGCATATAAAATAGCTACTTGGTTGTCCTTACAAGACTGAGCATCGCCTACTAGATCAGAGTAATGTAATAATAACTTAAGGGCTAAGTGGCCTGTTTCCGGACTCTATGCACAAAGAAAAAGCCGGGAATCCAACTCGAAATCCAACACGTTACACCCAGAGTAGGTATAACAATAATAATTATTATTATTATTATTATTATTATTATTATTATTATTATTATACTTACTTACTCACTGGCACTATCGAACCCGTAGGTTCATGGCCGCACGGACATAAGCTCTCCATACATCCCTATCCTGAGCTAATGCTTTCCAATCATTCCCTGTATAATCTACTTCCCTCAAATCATAGTTAATGTTATTCTCCCACCTCATTCTTGGTCTACCAACTGGGCGTTTTCCCTCTGGCTTTCCTACAAGAAGCTTCCATGCAATAATAATAATAATTATTATTATTATAAATAACTCACTGGAACTATCGAACCTATAAATTCATGCCCGCGCGGACATATGCTCTTCATACATCCCTATTCTGAGCTTATGTTTTTTTTTCAGTCAACCCCTGTATAATCTACTTCCCTCAAATAATGGTTAATGTTATTCTCCCACCTCATGTTTGGCCTTCCTATTGGGCGCTTTCCCTCTGGTTTTCCTACAAGGAATTTCCATGTTCCTCGTTCAGTCCCCATTTACGCCACATGTCCTATTCATCGCAAATATTAATAGCTCAATAATAATAATAATAATAATAATTATTATTATTATTATTATTATTATTATTATTCGCCCGAGCATGAGCACTTGTTCATTCGGGTGTCGATACTATGTTCAAAATTTATTTGTGAGTAAAATTTATTCTTATTCTTAATAATAAATTGCTTTCGAAACTTGAGGATTTGTATTATTTATCTATATACTGTACAAACGATTCACGTCATCTGCAACGTAAAAGTAATTATAGTAATCGGAATGGTATTTTATGTGGCCTTACTATTTAGTTCTTGATTTAATATGTGTATTCCATATTGTGCTTCACTTCGTTCTTGTTATTTTCCTTTCACTAACGAATTAACTTCCGAGAGGTTATATTTTATTATTCTTTAAAAATAAATAGTTGAGTTGGCAAGAAAATGCATCCTGTTGTAACAAATATGGAATCAATGTAATAACAATTAAGTAAATAATAAAGAATATGATTTCCAATGTCTCTTAATGTATGTGTGGTATTGATGTGAGCGATTGTTAAGTACTTGTTGCCCTTCACCATGTTCTCACAGCTGACCTTTGTCCAAGGTATGTATTTCATTTTCATAATATTTTCTTTCAACCTGTTTTTAAACTAACCATAGTTACATAAATAGCAGCCATAACACGGCACATACTGGCTTACCATCATTATAATAATGAATTCTTACAATTAGCAAGACTGCTCCACAGACCTAAGGTCGATTGGTTAACATTGACGAGCAGATGACACTGATTACCATTATGCAGTCCCTCAATCTTAGTTTCAATGTTCTTAACAGAATTCCACTATTATAAACAGTAATCAGTATCGTATATCGGAACTAGAGACATGGTCGAACTCGGGGCTTACTTTATGGCTAATAAAAACTGGAATGAATCGCATAAAATTGGCATTGTCTATCATTTTAGGTAATGGGAAAAATCTACCTTCTTCTTCTACGTCATGGAGTTAGGCTATAGACCTATTTCCACATCAAGAGACCCTCCATTTAGTTACGGACGCTCTTTAAGATCGTAAGTTACAGGACTTGCAATTCAAATCTTGTAAATGAACCGTCAATTTTTTTGCCAGACGCAACTTTTTTCAGACTTCAGATTATTTTACTTGCCGTAAAAATCTACGACACGGTACCCCTTTCGAAGGAAGTCATACGCAAGATTTCTATGTCCTTAAAAATTCATCGACCTCAGCAGAGTTTCAACCACTAGTCCATGCACACATTAATAAGGAACACATGCGTAAAGATATTAATTTATTTATTAGATTTCAGAACAAGATACGTTACTTCATACTAACAAGTGTAGGATTTGTTTCCCGATCGACATTGGGTTATATAATGTCTTGCGCCATCGTTTCCCAACCTGTGGTTCGCGAACCCCCAAAACTTTTCCGTAATGACAGGTTTCGAGGTTAGGTTTATTGTTTTCTTCATTTCTGCAGCATTGTAATAATATAATAATTATTGTTATTATTTTAAAATTAAATTAACCCTATAATGCCCATTGTTGCATATGTGTAACATCACATTATTTCCACAATAAATTATTATTTACCGTGAAAGCTTGATTTACAGTTATGTAAGAACGTTAGTAATGCATTTGATTTCGCTACAACTAGGCCTACACGTTGTGTAACTTTTAAGCCGTAGCTAGAGTAACTTTAGGTTTTAACCGTGTTCGTCGCCGTGGCGTAGTTGGTAGAGTCCCTACCTTCCACTCCGGTGACCCGGGTTCGATTCCGGGCGGAGTAGGGGATTTTAAATCTCCACCCTGGGTCTGGGTGTGTGTGTCCTGTCCTTGTGGTAATGTGAGGATAAAAGGAAGCTAACAAAACAGGTAAAACAAAAAGGAAAAACAGAAAAAAAAATAAGGGTTAAGTAAATTTAAGATTATTAAGCCTTTTGCTTGGAATTAAATTTTATGCTTGTCTACTGTATGTATATTTAAAAGTCATGTGGTTCAGCCAATTCAGATCGTTGTAGAAGGGGTTCGCGAGTCGAAAAAAGGTTGGGAACCGCTATCTTAGGCCTACCTTTTTAATTCGGAGTTCTGTAATAATAATAATAATAATAATAATAATAATAATAATAATAATAATAATAATAATAATAATAATAATAATAATAATAATTAATAAGAATAATAATAACACTGAAACTCTCACAATTCAATAATCGAAATTAAGTTTTCAATTCTAAAGATTCCACTTTTCCGCAATACAGTCTAATAAATATTTTTATGGTAACCAAAATATCAAGAATTTTAGTAATTTAACCCAGTTATTCCCAGTGCTCCAAGGATCAATTTTCAGGGAATCCGCAGGAGTAATGTACTCTTTATATACAGTTTTCTTCACTGCTAACTGTAAGAAGCATATATTGGATAAATATAAAAGTGTATACTGCAGCCACTGATTCTCCGGCCTTGACGTTTTCACAACAGTGTTGCCGATGTGGATATTCAGTGGGAGTGGCCGCTTTATGTATGCGGTTAGCAGACATACAACTGACAACACTCAGCAATTTCAAATCTTACCAGCGCGCTATACCTGCGTCAAGAGCAGCGATTGGTCGTGGCGGACATCTACTCTCACTACAACCATATCCTTATTGGTAGTAGAGGGCGAATTCTCCCTTTACCCCTCGTATAACCTAAACTTTAGAGCCGGAGATATGACGACTAGGATATAGATGTCTGCTGTCCATAATTCAAAATAATATGAAGGTTTGTTATAATAATAACATTTATTTGACAATTCGTGGGTGCATTTTTAAGTCCAAAGGGACCAGTAATTTAAAAAAATGGAAACCACTGATTTAACCAATATCTTTGAAAACGCTGCTTTCATTTCAATAAAAGCAATGTCTGCTAATGAAATAATTTATATGTATCAGTCAACAGATATACAATAAATTGTAAGTCCTTGAGTGAATTGCCAGCTGTCCAATGACCTAGAACACGTTTACTCAGATAAAAACATGTGCATGAAGTTACAATTACAATGTGTATTTAAAATATTATCTCATCATCAGATATGCACATTCTAAAGCAGTTACTTTCTCCCCTGGTTATTAACATTCCACACTGAAGAAAACATCGCATTCAAATATATTTCTTGTTTACAGAGACTTTATAATATCTGAGATGATATCGGATCTAGGATATTAGGGGTATCCATTATACTAGTAGATTTGTGTTTCTATTGTTTGTCAATTTTTAAAGAAATTTAATTCATTTTAATTTTAAAATAATCTATTTTAGTATATGAGTTCCATAACCTATAAATTAGTTCTAAAAAATAATTATGTTAATTGTGATTACGATAAAACGGATCCCGCTAATGAAATATTGCAACCAGCATTTGTCATGATTGCTGAGGAAAACCATGAATAAAAGCCTTAGGTTAATCGGCTCTTGTATTTGAACTCGGGACCTCCTAAATACGAGTATCAAACGTCTGAACATACCCAATTTGTTTTATTTTATCTTTAGTTAAACAATTAAAAAATGAATTAATATTATTTCAAAACATAATAAATAAAAATGTTTACTTAAAGGGGTATATTTATTGACGCTTTAAAAACTAAGGTCATACCACGTCTACAATATTTATCTATAAAATAAGGTGTGTTAGTCCACTGCCGTGGTCTCAAGGTAGCGTGCTACCTTGTCACGCAGCGGGCCCAGATTCTATTCCCGGTTCGACAGGCTCCTGGGTGAAGTTTTTTTTTTCGGGGTTTTTCCTCACCTATAAGACAAATGTTAGGAAGCTTAGGGCCCAACGGTCCCCGAAAACCATCCGGCCATCATTATCACCCTCATCATTATCATCACCATCATCCTTAATCGGTGTGGAAAGCAACGGGAAGCTACCACACCTATAATTCCCTAGTAAAGCTGCTAAGCGTAGCTTGAAAATGCTATGATTGCAGGGAAAGAAATGCCTTCGGGCCGTGTATACAGTATATTTACTGTGTTTTTGCTGATTAATTTTTTAATAATTCGACAACGGAAGGAAATAGGAAAAGGTCCGGTTAGTCGGCCAGAGATTTAAACTCGGGACTTCCAGAATACGAACCTGAAATGTTATTATATGAGCCGACTTACTACATTTACAACGTGTAAATCATTAAATTGACATTTGTTATTTATCAATCTTATCATTTATATCTGCTAATCACCATGCTAGGAGTGAGTTCATATAGCATACTTTTAACAAGGACGAAAACCTCTGCGATACAGTGGCGTCAATTTTTAACTTCTCATCTGGGGTTCTGAAGAACGGTTACATGAATTTTTCTCACAAAAAAATAAGTCATGAATCTAGGAACTAGACTAACAGTTTCAACATAAACATTGATAGACCTATTCGGTTAATACGATAAACTGTGAAATGGGACCAAATTTCGCAGGATAAAGTTAATAAGATCTGTTCCTTCATTGTGCCTTACATAGTACTTTCTCCAAAAACTGTCGAGTTTTGAAGAAATTTGGTTCCTTGAAGTTTACATATCATTATTGCTTATGATTGAGATATTAAAATAATACGATAAACCTTTAGGTCCTAAATGGACGATTGCTAATCAAATATGAGTCTGCGCGTACTGAAACACACTCTACAAGATTTTCTTTTTTCCTATTTCTGATTAAACTTTCCTTGAGACCCATGAATAGTTGCTTAGTAAAGACATTGATAAATTTATGGGGTGGAACATATTTCAGATATGAAGATTGCACGTAATATTTTCTCTTTCTTTCCCTTAATTTAACCTCTCCCTTTGTAGGAACTTTTACGTACACACACCTCCCAGGTTTTACTTGGATATGATATCTTGGGAGAGGATTTTAATTACTGATCACAAACAACTATTATAATGAATATATATATATATATATATATGGTATGATAAGAAAAATAAATGCCTGGACGGGGTTTATATATATATATATTTGATCTGTATACGTTTAAGTATATAAATCGTCCATACTGTATAGGTAAAAAAATTATCAAATATAAGGAAATTAATTCAATCCCAATTTTAAAATTTGGGTTTACAGCTTTGTACAAACCACAGATTTTTTATGTTAAAATTGATTTACGTTACATTATTTAATAAGCTTTTTATCTGGCTAAAATAACACATTTTCAAATTACTAACCACTGTCATCATCTATGTAAAGTTTAAGTCGCTAGATCTATTCCGCCTTCAAGAACAGGCCGTGCAAATCTTCAAATTAAATGCTCTATTAGTATGCATCGCCTTTATAGAAAATATTACGGGTATCTTATATTGTATTTCGAACTTGAAATTTTAGTCTTTGAAAATTTCATTAAAAATGTTTGGATAACGAATTCAAGTATATACAAACATTTACTCAAGAATTGAAATTATAGAGTTCTTTTTATATATTTTGAAAAAGTGACCAAATTCAAATATCTAGGAATAATAATTACAAATAGGAATGAGATGCACAAATCAATTAAACTCAATTCTGGAAATGCATGCTATTTATACATTACAGGGACTCTTGCCTAATTCCTTTAAAAACAGTTAAACTGAAAATATATGAAAGTGTTTCAAGAATGAGGTGGGAGAATATCATTCATCAGGATTTGAGGGAAATATATTATACGGAATATATTAGCTCAGGATAGGGATGTACGGAGAGCTTATGTCCGCACAGCCATGAATCTACGGGTTCGATAGTCCCAGTGAGTTAAGGTTAGTTTTATTTACCTGTCTGGGGTACTGTAGTAAAATTTATTTAACCTGTTTTAATGCTAAAGATTCATCGCTATTGCTTGCGTTGAATGATATGCAATTCAATTCCCAATTCGAGTTTTTCGCATACGGGCACCTCGAACATAAGGGAATTATAATGAATTCTGATATACGTACTTAACAATCAAACGCACACATGGTTCTAAACATCTAAGAAAATTCCCTAGCTCACTTTTATTGCGCACGGCACGGTACTGGTCAATGAATTTTAAATCAAACGCGCATAAAATTGTTTGTTAGGATAGAGAATACAGCTGTCATGAGTGTGTGTGTGTGTTCATACAGTAAATATAAATAGCAGGAACAAATGTTTCAGTCACAAAGAACTGGCAACTAATCTCAGTTAAAACACATGAAAAATACATTAAAACTGAGAGGACTGAACTTTATATATTACTTTCCTACAGCCGTTGTATACTAATGGCAAAGTCATAACTTGTTTTATTTATATGAACCAATAAAGTCTTTCACCTCTCATTTTTAGACTATTTTTACAGGAAAATACATTTTAGAAAATTAATTTCTTACTTTATGTATGTATGTAATATTGAACACAAAACACATCAGTTTCAAGCTATTTGTGGTACAATAAATAGAACATTGAATAATAAAGCCCATAAACAAACAAAATTAAAATTTTATAAAACAATGGCTGTCCCTGTCCTTTTGTATGGGAGTGAATCTTGGATTACAATACCAAATAAGAAAGTAAAATCCAAGCAGCCGAGATGAAATTTTTAAGAGTAAAAGGCTGCACTAGAATGGACCAGATAAGAAACGAGGATATCCGTGAAGAACTGCAGATATACTCCATTAAAGAAAATATATTTAACAACAAGATACAGTGGAAAGAACATGAACCCGAAGGTTGGCCGCGCGGACATAAGCTCTTCAAAACATCCTATCCTGAGCTAATGTTTTCCAATCATCCCCTGTATAATATATTTACAAATCATGGATGTTATTCTCCCACCTCATTTTCCCTCTGGTTTTCCTACAATAAGTTTTCATGTACATCTTTCATCCCCCATACGTGCCACATGTCCTGTCCAACGCAGTCCACGAGACTTAACTGTAATTATATCTGGCTACCTATACATATCATGTAGCTCTCTATTATGTAGTTTTCTCCATTCACAAGCCTGTTCATCTCTTTTTGGCCCAAAAATTTTCCCAAGAACTTCATTCTCAAATACCCGTAATATTCTTTCCTCCCTTAAATTAAGAGTCCATGTTTCGCCGTCATATAATATAACTGGGAGAATAAATGTTTTTTACACATCGTGTTCCAAAATGATGGACGAGATTTCAAAGTTTTTTAATTTCCATTACATTATATATATATATATATATACACACACACACACTTATGTCCAAAAGTTAAGGATAATTAGTTCATTTGCCGACTTATTACAAAGCATTTGTCAGAATAATACAAAATTTGGTAAGGGTATGTCACAGATAATTAGAAACATGGCACGAAAGAAACAATGGCATGAATACGTCATTCACTTGTCATTTTCACAACAAACGAAAACTGCATTTCAGAATTCGAACATAAAAGTTGAACAACAAAGGTTCAAATGATTAGTATGGGGTGTGATTACCCCTGACAGCTACACAAGACTCACATCGACGTGGCATGTTAGTGATGAGGTTGTTCAGGAGTTCGATGCTCAGCAAATTCCACTCCTCATGAAGAGCAATGTGAAGGTCTTGAAGTGTCCTCGGAGGAGGCTGACGAGATGCAATTTGTCTCCCTAAGGCATCCCATGCATGCTCTATAGGATTCATATCCGGAGACCTCGCTGGCCACTCCATACGCTGGATATCTTCCTCCTGAAGAAACTCATCCACCAGTTGTGACCTGTGAGGTCGGGCATTGTCATCCATGAATATGAATTCTGGACCCACAGCTACCCTGAAAAGTCTTACATGAGGTTCCAGGATCTCTTCTCTATACCGCTGAGCATTAACAGTGCCACCTGCGAAGATGTGAAGCTCTGTGCGTGCATTCAGCTATTACTATTATTATTTCCCCACTATACCAGGAGAACCACCGCCACCAAATGGACGTCTTTCCATGATGTTCATGGGGTTGTAACGAGTTCCTTGCTCCCTCCAGATAGTCACGCGATGCGAATCACAGTTCAAGCTGAATCTGGACTCGTCTGTAAATAGCACGGCTGCTCCACTGATTTAGAGTCCAGTCGCGATGTTCCTGACTCCACCGTAAACGTGATCTCTTGTTATCAAGGGTGAGTAGGACGCACACTACAGGCCGTCTAGCATACAGACCAGCAGCTCTGAGTCTTCTACAGACAGTTTGTCTGGATACTCTGATACCTGAGGCGGCCGCAAGTTCTGAACTCAGTTGTCTGGCAGACATTGTTCGGCTTCTTCTTGCAGTTAACGCAAGATATCGATCCTGCTGAGGATTTGTAACTCTTGTACGACCTCCCACTGGTCTTCGCCTAACGTCTCCGGTCTCTTGGAACCGTCGCCATAACCTAGATATAACATTTTGTGGCACATTAAGTGCTATGGAGACCTCAGTTTGTGTCTGTCCTGTTTCTCCCTAGCCGCCCAATAATTCTACCCCGAAGCAGAGGGTCCAGATGTTGTCTTTGTGCCATTTTACTACAATCTGTTCTTACACTACATCTGATTATATCATAACTCTCTTTAAAAATGAAGATTTATGGAACAGGGCTTAACTGCAACAATGCAATTTTCATTTATAATTGCTATTAATTGTTTCATTGTTGAAGAGAGATTATAATTTAGTATGTAAACTAAACTAAATGTACTGAGAAACGTTTTGATAAATAATTTTTACTCCTTGCTCCTCTTTAAGCATTTTGATTTTCCGTTTTACAAATTATCCTAAACTTTTGGACACCAGTGTGTGTATATATATATATATATATATATATATATATATATATGAACAACACTTACATGAGATTAAAGAGAAACTCTTCGAATTTTCATAACATACTTTATAAGTGTTCGAAATGGACACCCTTTCATTACACGGCACACATGTAGCCGAAAGTCGAATTCCTCCCAAACCTTGGTCAGCATGTTTGGAATAATGGATTCAATAGTAGTAACAATTCTTCTTCTCGAGTCTGGAAGGTCGACGAGAAGTGATGGTACGTACAAATGGCCATTCACATACCCCCATAGGAAGAAATCACAAGGTGTGAGATCGGGATACTGTGGAGGCCATCGGGAATAAACTGTATCATCTGGATTCTTTCATTTGGTGCGGACGTCCTGTACTTTTCCTTTTACAGATACGTCAGTTGTTTCTGTCTATGTCATCGACGGATACTCTTATCCGTCGGATGATCAATTCCAAATTACCGTCGAAAAGCTCGCTGCATTACAACACAAAGAATGACTTGGCCAGACCTCGCAAATTGCAACACACAGAATGACTTCTGTACGGGACTCGCCATTTTCACAAATTGAACGCTGCGATGTAATAATGCCACGAAACAAATTACTGCAGACAGGATAAGAAACTTTCACAGTTTTTCACTCATTATAGCAAATAATCACGCGTCCAATTTCGTTTGTAGAGCTATGCCAACTGTTTAAAACCCCGTCCATCATTTTGGAACACGGTGTATTTTCAGTTTAACGTTTTTTGAAAGGAGTTGAGACACGAGTCCCTGTAATGCATAATAGAATTGGGCCTGTTTAATTTCTTTGTGCATCTCATTCCTATTGGTAATTATTGTTCCTAGATACTTGAAACCAGCCACTTCTTCAAAATGTCCTTCATTTGTCATTAGTTGTCCATTTCCATTATATAATTCCATTATATATTGCCCATTAATATTGTATTGTATGTTTCAATATTCTTCAATTAAAGGCAATGAAATTTAAAAATACGCTAGGCCTACTGACGAATTACAGTATATCAGCAGAAAGATTGGGATCCAGACTCTGAAAATGAAATGAGATTTCACGGAAAACTACTTTTTCCATTTTTTTAAATTATTGAATTAGTAATAAATTTATCCCACATTTTGGCCACCGCTGTGGTCTCGAGGTAGCGTCCTGCCTTGTCACGCAGCGGGCCCGGGTTCCATCCCCGGTCGGGACAGTTTTTCTGGGTGAGGTTTTTATCGGGGTTTTTCCTCACCTGTAAGACAAAGTCATGAAAACTTTAAGGTCCAAACGGTCCCCGAAATCAAATGACCATCGCAATCATCATCATTCATATTCATCTTAGATTAAGCTTAGGATTAGGGACTCTCCTGGCGCACCACTATCATCATCATCACCCATCATCGGGGCAACGTAACCCCGCCTTCCAGGCGCCCCAACATCAGAAGTGGGTTACAAGTACGCCATGCCAGGAGGGAACACCAAGAATGTCGAAAGACAACCTAGGACAATTGCAAAAAAAAACATTTTAAACTAGTACCGGTACCAGAAAACATTGAAAGCATTAGTCATTAATGTCAAATAACCGCTCAACGTTTTAAAGCTATACGATAATCTCAATATATAGTACTGTATAGATAGGCTATCTGTGACTATTCTATAGTGTTCTGCCCTAGGGCAGGACTTTCACTGGAATCATAGCGGATTTACTAGGGAGTTACAGGTGTGGTTGCTTTCCACACCGTGAAAGATGATGATGATGACCAGATGATGTTCGGGGACCTTTTGGACATTAAAACTACCTCACATTTGTCTTACAGGTGAAGAAAAGATCCGGAAAAATCTCACTCAGGAAGTTTGTCCCGACCGGGAACCGAACCCGCTGCGTGACAAGGCAGCGCGTTACCTCGAGACTAAAGCGTGACTAGGAATCTAAAAACAGTTTCCAAATTTATAGCTTCCTTTTAAAATCACATTTTTTTTAATGGAGAATCATGCTTTACATTTTCAAGAGACGACATAACATTTAATGTGTTCTAGCCTATAGGCCTAATGTCTCATTTTTAATTTATTATTCCTATTTGTTTACAATTACATTACTAACAAAATATAATCAATTCAACAATATTGTAATATTAAAAGAACATATGAAGAAGAAAAGGATGTAAATGCAAAAATATCTACATTTTTAAGAATTTTAGGGTTAATAAATTCTATCTTCAAGCCACAGTTAGTCCAAAAGCATTCAAGACTGAAAGTGTTCTTCCAACTATTTTGTATGGTAGCGAAGTATGGACGTTGAAACAGAAGGATATACTGAGACTTAGATCTGCTGAAATGAGATATCTTCGGAGGACTGCAGGATACGCACTACTAGATCACAAAAAAAATGAAGACATATTAGAAGAATTACACATGGAATCTTTAGAAAACAAAATTTCTGATTATAAGTCAAGATGGATGCAACATGTTCATCGAATGGAAGATCACAGAATACCCAAACAAATGTTAAGATATCAACCTGCAGGAAGAACAAGACCAGGACGTCCACTCAAAAGACTTCTGGGTGGTGTTTCTCTTGAGGCCGAAACAGGTCAACAAATGGCCTAAATTCGTGAATGTACTATGATGATGATGATGATGATGATGATGATAAAAGAACATTCAATAGGTATTCAAAACGCAATTTAGAATCTATATTTCTATTCTTTTTATAGGTGCCAATTCAATGTAAACCGGGAATTGCAAACGAATTAGCAATTAAAATAATCCGAAACCTGGCACAAATGGAGCGGAAACTTGGAAATTAAATCAAAATTTGCAGTAAAAAATATTAGCACTAGGAATTAATTTCTTACGACTTTCAGTCAGACATTGTATACTGGATAGGATAAGATATGAAGCGATGAGGCAACATATGAATAAAGAAAATTCAGTTCTAGATAATATAAAAATACAGACAATTGCATTGATTTGGACATGTATGATGAAAGGTTACGAGTACCAAGAAGAATTTTTGGATTGGATTCTAGAGGAAAGGAGAGAAGTAGACTAAACAAACCTGGCTTCAGGACATAAAGAAATCGATGGATGAAAAAGGATTATAAAAAAACGGGATTAGGAAGACAGATCTGAAGGAAAAGGATAAGGGTAGTATGTAACACAAGTCACAGGAAGATGTGATAATCTAATATATAAAAATGAATGAATGAATGTTTGTCTAACATATTGACAACCCTTGAGGAAGCCGGGCGCGGTCTCTGCCGAAACGTCGGGGAACTACAAGCCTCAAGATCACGGCTAACGGCCTGGAAATCTTCCACAAGATCATCATAGTAACTCCGGCCGTGAAAGCCTAAGTCAATACATTAGTCGCCTCTACGGGGAGGAAATCAACAGATACATTCGACGATTTGAGAAATTGCGCAAGAAAAAGGCACGACTGCTCTCATCACTTACATTTCTTCTGCGTCATAGAGACAATAAGATGATTCCCAAATTCTTCGGGATAAAAAGCAGTCTCACCCTTGAGGAAGCCGGGCGCAGTCTCTGGCGAAACGTTGGGGAACTACAAGCCTCAAGACCACGGTCAACAGCCCGAAAATCTTCTACAAGATCATCATAGTTTGTTTGTTCGTACTTTATGCGCGGTCATACCGTTGATACGATTGTGATTGGGCTTCTTGCAAAATGTTCAGGAGATTCCCGGGATGAACATAGGCTATAAGAGAGTTGTGATACTCAACTCCTACACCCTTAAAAGTAGCCCTTTGTAGTGGAAAACGTGAAAAAAGTAGCTCTTTGGACGCTTAAATGGCTTAGGCTGCCTAAACTATAATAAATACACAAAATTAATGCACACAGAATTGAATATCTCCAAAAGTTCCTCAAAAAAGTCCGCGACAACATATGTTTATCTCTTACGGATAACTCACAATAACCATTTGTGTCTTTCATTGATGCCAAGAAGATAGACAAGTACGTAGATTCCTGTGCAAGCATAGCAGCACTTGATGGTATTCTTTTAGGCCTATGGATTATTCACAATAAGGAATTTTGTCTTTTAGCTCATTTATGCCAAGAAGATCGAGATAAGTAGATTCCCGGACAACGCCGGGTATACAGCACGGGGTATCTAAAAATAATTACGATATAAATGTTTCCTTTTACTTATTTAACTAAATATGAAGCATATTAATTTTTGGATTTCAGCTCACTTATGTCAAGAAGATCGGGATACGTAGATTCTCGGGCAACGCCGGGTAATCAGCACGGGGTTTCTAACAAATATAAATTTATAATTATTTTTCCTTTTACTTATTCAACTAAACATAAAAGGACATTAATTTTCATTTATTTAGGCGTAGCAGCGCACGCCGGGTATTAGCTAGTACATTATAAATCTGTTCATGCATGATCATTTGTAGTCTATTATCGAGACTTTTATCATGGTTATGTTCACTGTAAATTTTGCATAAAATGCAAAGTTTGGTTTACTAACATTAAAAAAAATTATCACAGCAATTTTAATTTCATATTTAAACCATTTCAATATCTGTCACAACTGTACTTTAAATATAATTTCTCAGCAAAAACAATACAATTTTAATGCAATCTAATATTATTACATTTATTATTATTATTATTATTATTATTATTGTAATTATTACTTATTACTGATATGTTAATACATATATAATTTCAATAGTATATATATATATATATATATATATATATATATATATATATATACACACACACACACACACACACACACGATTTCTATTTACTTTGATGATTTTAAAGGCATACACTTGAATGCAAATTTAGTAGTTTTTAAGGCATAAACTTTCTAACCCTAAAGATAACTTACATAAAGTTACGATAGCAGCAAATACTACATAACCGACTCTTAATAAAAATAACCAATACGGAATCATAAAGAGCATATCTGATGGCTAACCTTGAAGGTCAGGCCATAAAAATTCATGTTACAAAAATATTATGTTTTCTGCAAAGTCATTTAAGAATTATCAATCAACTGTACTTCTCAAAACTCACATTACATTTTTAAAACTATATTTATTATAATTTATGTATAATTCATTTTGTAATACCTCTAATGGTGGAAGATTACAATAGAGTAATTAGTCCTAAATGAAGGACAGAAAAATCTGAGCAAAGTGTTCTTGTAGAATTAAAGCAATCAAAAATGACCTTCAAGATATTCTTGTAGAGTATGAAAGCTTTTATTTAAAATTCTGTTTTTGTTCAGAAATCACTCTCATATTGTTAATAATCTTAACTTGAAAAGGAAATGAAGTTTAATGTTTAAACATATATGAATATTGACTTAGAAGTGATAGGCCTACTATGATTATTCTGTGTCTCATATGAATGTGTGGAATTTTGGAAAGTTGGCGTTTTCTCTCTTCCTTCGTTTACTCCCTTTGTAGGTACTTCTACGGGCCCACACAACTCGACATTACTGGTATACTACCCCTACCCATTTCGGCTTTGGTACTCTCATTACAGCATGGGTATGTTTAATGTGTCGGGAGAGAATTTTTAACTGTGAATCACATACATACTTTTATAACCACACCACAAGGGCATGGAAGGTTTCGTCGGAAAAAAATATAATAATAAATTCACTCAGAAAACTTGTCCCTATCAGGGATCGAGCCATAGCCTACAACATCATTGCCACAAACAGCACAACAGTGAAATGTATTGTATATTAACAATGTAAATTTTGCATCAGATATATTTGTCTGGTGATTATAAGAGGATACTGCGGTAATAAAGTAGAATATGATTTAAGCAAAACTGGCCTTATTTCTCTTAGAACTAATATACTACTTTTACTAATATATTTTATCTTTACACTTTACGATGAATTACATTAATTAATACCGTATCTGTCCAGTAATTTCGAAAATACCTGAAAACACCCTATGTATATGTGCCAATAAAACATGGATTCAGGAATTCAATTTTAATTTCATAACACACCGCACTACCGACCTCGTAGGTTCATAGCCGCGCGGACATAATCTTTCCATACATCCCTATCCTGATCTAATGTTTTCCAATCAGTTATTGTTATTCACCCGCCTCATTCTGGGTCTACCAACTGGTTTTCCTACAAAAAGTTCCCATGCCCCTCTTTCATTTCATTCCCCATTCGTGCCACATGTCCTGCCCATCGCAATCTACGATACTTAACTCTTCTTATTATATCTGGTTTCCTATAAAAATCAAGTAGCTCACTGTTATGTAGTCTTCTTCATTTGCTTGTTTGGTCATTTCTTTGCAGAACAAAACATTTTCTTAAGAAATTTATTCTCAAAAACTCACAATCTTTTCTCCTCCCTTAAAGTAAGAATCTGTGTTTTGCATCCTTATAATATAACTGGGAGAAAACTGGCAACAGTTTTATATATTTTCAGTTTAGTGCTTTTTGAGAGAAATTGGGAAAGTCCCTGTAATGCATAATTGCATGAATTCCAGAATTAAACCTACCATATGTTTAATTTCTTTGTGCATCTCATTCCTATTTGAAATTGTTTCTAGGTATTTGAATTCAGCAACTTGTTCAAAATTTCCCCAATTTGTTGTTAATCTTAATTTTATAGCAAGAGATATTAAAACAAACCAAATTATTATTGTACTATAATATTATATTTTATAACAATCTGCACTAATATAATAAATTCTACAAATTAATCAAGAAATTGCCACCATTAAAATTAATTAAATAAAAATAATGACTGGACATACATTTCTTTAAAATGTAATCCAGTATATAAATGATACACACTACCAGAACAAAATGTTAACCAGCTATGCATATAATGTGCATAAAGGCCACGGATCAATGTCATCTCTAGACAGATGAAGGTCTGTTTTCAATGACTGAATAACAAATTGTAATGTCTTACTGTGAGGAAAAAAATTAATTGTCAACCAGAATACTGATATATGAAGACTTGAACTTGGGCCAGGTAGGACAAGAACCTATTTTTATTGTCTTTAACATGACAGAGTTCAGGCCTAATGTTGTTAGAATCTACAGTATCTATGATGAGCCTGGTTTCAACAGAAAAGAAATTTGTCTACACAAAGCTGTGGAGTTTTGGAAATAAGATGTTTACAGGTAAGACAGCAAGGAACAGAATCAGAAATAACAATGTTTCAGAATTACTCCAATTATAATATACTAGTCAGTTATAAAGGTTTGGTTGTGTAATTTGAATGAGGAAAACAGATTAATGTACGTATCAGAAAACTAGAATACAAAGAAACCGTAAGAAAGAAAGAAATTGGAAGAAAGCATCCTTGATACCCTCTGAAAGAGAATGGAATTTAATGGAATGAACCAAAAACTTTATATTTAAAGAAACCTTCTAACTATACAGAAAGAGAAAGAAATTAAGTCATTACAATGAAAATCTAAATTTACTTCTAGAAATTCAAAATAATGACAGTAGAATGATAATACTGTAAAATTAATAAATTTTGATTCAATCATTTAATGTAACCATACTGGGGTCAAGAAAAACAATGATTGTATTAGGTTGAAGAACCAGACGAAAGAACACTCTCATGGTCCTCCAAATTTGACATGAGAATGAAAATATCACCTTGTAAAATTATTTTCATGTTACAAAAGCAAACACTTGCCTTTGATCAAAGGAACAGGTTATGTGAATGGAATGGAAGTTTTTATTAACCGACCTCATGGGAGTCAGCAGAGAAGTAGTCCTAAATATAGATTATGAGATTGTGTATAGGTCTACAGTACGATGACATCAAAAATGTAAATATTGCCAGGTGGAAAGCAAAAGAACAGAAATGGATGGACGAGACAGAGATCCATATGTCTAGGCAAAAAAGAATTATAAAAAATAAATAGTAAAAATTTAGTATAATAATTATTTAATCCACAAATGTTGGTACTTTGAAAAAAAGGCTAGACCTACTAATAACATGGAGATTCTTAAAAAGAGGAAATTGTACATCAAGCTTAAAGAAAAAAAGGTAAGATCTGATACTTCACAAGGTCAGACAGTAGGAAAATAAAACTGGTGTCACTACTTAACAAGTCAGTAAGTGATAATTTTGAACATGGCAAACTAAAGATTTGCTATTAAACTCTGAAAATGATCGAGAAATATTGATCAGTACAAATATAGAGCATGACTTATTTATTTTACATATAATTTGCATATAGATCATACCATTGTAACACAATATTTTATAAACTTTATCTATTCTTGTTTTATATATATATGGGATTTGAAGTAATTAACAAACTAAAAAAAAAAATCCCCTTTTTTCTCAAATAATTTTTTTATTCAATGTCGCAGGTTGTCATTTTGACATTTCTGGTGTTCTCCTGGCATTGGCTTAATTCTAACCCACTTCTGAAGTTGGGGCACCTACAAGGTGGAGCTGTTACCCTGATGATAAGATGGGTGATAAATGATAATGAAGCACCAGGAGAGTTCTTAACCTAAATTCCAGACCATGGGCAACCACAAGAATGATTCCCTTTAAGGAAAAATTCCTATGGTTTGACCAGGTATCGAACCTGGGACCTCATGAACAGTAGTCAGAAACACTGACCACTAGACTAGCCCATGAGGCTGATCTCTTTCAAAACAAATAAATGAGCACACTGAAATCCAATTCTTTTATCTTTTTTTTTTTGTCTATTCTCTATTCTAAAAACATTTGAAATTCCATAACAAATGTTATCACACATTAAATTTTTTCTGAGTAAAATAATTTTTTTTTTAGTTTCAAAAATGCTTCAAATTTCATTTATAAAGTATAAGAGATGTTATGGTGGAATGACCAATATGCAATCCTCAAATTACTGATTCAGGAACAATTAGAAAAACAATAGAATTTTTAATAACAGATTAATCATAACTGTCACTAAATTAAGTTTAACAGTGAAAAAAAAAAAAGAAAGGAAAGGAGTAAATCTAATAACCCCAAGCTCTATTCAAACTTAAAACACGAGTCCAAAACAAAATTATTTTATTTTATACCAGAGAAATTTGCAAGAACATCTTAACATCCTACAGCCATCACACAGTATCAACTTTATGACAAGCGATCATTAGGTCATCCAAGGAAGAGACAATTTGAAAACATCAGCATTTCATTCTTACTGCAACAGTTCTACAACTAGAACATGGAAGGAAGATGATGATTTTCTTTTCAATAAGACATAATTGATCACTTTTTAAAGAGCTCCAGTTGTCGCAATTTCTGATAAAAGGTTAAAATAATAAAACATGTGCCTGAGCTCTGTCATCCTCAACAAGGTAAATTTCATTAAAATAGTTCACTAATTTTCCCAATTTCACCGAACCAACATTGGTAATATCAGGGAGAAATTTCTTCACAATGAGGTATTATCAATCTTTGTTCATAAAGTTTTCCAGCATACAGGCCTGCTTTCTTAAGAGAACATACAGATATTATTTTCATTAGTAAGAGTTGACTAGCCGATGGTGACACTGTATTAACTGCAGGACAGTGGCATATAAAAAAACACCATGGCACGACAGACCTATAAGTCCCTTGCCCTACCAGCTGGCAACTGGCCTCACATCCACGTGTTAATTACACAGGTGAACGATCATCTAGCCAGCATTGGGATGACATGTGGACAGCATGTCGGATCCCTAAGCCATTATAGCTGATTTTCTCACCTTGGAGCCATTACTTATTGTAGCTACCCAAATTCCTCATGATGCTGGGTGGGCACAAGTCCCACACTGGATGAAATGCCGTAAGAAAATATCTTCCTCTATGGGGATTTAAACCAGAGCAAGTCCCGTAACTCTGCACCAAGGCATCATGCTTTAAAATGCTCGGCTACAACAAGACATAACTACATCTTATTAAAGGGACTTCAGACTCAATTCCCTCAACTCCCTCACAAAATTATCTTGATTTTTAATCAAGAAGCAAAAGTTAAATTTTGTATTATTATTTTAATTTTATTTTTGGCAGTATCCCAAGAAATGAAGAATGTTTGTTAAAAGAATTTGTATTTTCAATATACAAAAGGCAACACTCTTCCTTTTGCCCTACTAGGATTGTAATGACTAATGAGCTAGAAATTAATTTTTTTCTGGATGGCAGCAAGATTATTATTATTATTATTATAATATCCAATATTTGATGAATTTTGTCCATACAATGGATATGCTTCAATAAATTTTCATTAATTTGATAGCATATTTGAACATTTCAGCACCTCCTCAAACTAAAGATCCTAATTATCCAACAGCTGTGGGACCTCATAGACATGTGATAGATACACAGTTACCATACATAAAGTGAGTTGCTTATTAATAAAGAAATAGAAAATTATACAGAACAGCTCCTTATTGTTAAATCGTTCAACTGAATGAACACAGTAGTGAACAAACTCTGAAGCATAACTAAAAAATTGAACTTTTCTCTACCATATGTTTTTTTCTGTTGTTCTCACTCTCAATTAAAATGTTTCTTGATCAAGTACCTAAATTTGAGCAACAGAATTTATTTACTTAGACCTTCATGGATGGACTTCATATCACAATCTGTAGTTATCTTCCAGGATTTTTAAGCCTCATGACGAGGCCAATAAGCCCAGAAGATATCTACAGATTGTGATGTAAAATTTATTTAATTTTTTACACAATACTGAAGGTAATTTTTAATGGTTTTTCCAACCTGTTTACAAACAATGTATAAAACTTTAAAATTTTATTGTGCATCAAATTCTCCAAAAAATAACATATTACTAGCAATTCCCATTCAATCATCTTCATAAACAATGGGTTTCGTTAATAATAGTAAATATTATTTATCAAACTCAATTTATAAATTGGATGATATTATACATCAATCGGCTAAGTGCCATTTTTAAAAAATTGAGATTTTGTTGCCACCTATTGCACTGGCTCATGAAGTAAGTGTATGCACACTTTTAGAGCAAAATCTTTAATATAGCCTTATTTTTAAAGATACATGTAAAAGCCATCTGTCTTCTCAAAGATGCCATGATCCTGCTCTAAAATTGTTAATGCATAACTGTCAAGCAAGTAAAATAACTCACAATATCTAATATTGTTAGTTTGCGATACAATAAATAGTGAAGATGGAATTAAACATTAAAAGTATTTTTCTCAAAACTTAAATAATGGTGCATAGCCGGTTGATGCATAATGCCGTCCAATTGTAAATTATCCCCAAGTGTTTCTTCCCACTGTAATTTTTATAAAAAATAACTTAAGGCATGGTAGATGTAGATGAGTTAGTATACCAGTATAACAATAAGATGGTTAGAGGCAATGCATATTAAGAAAAACATGCACAATGTACAATTGAAGTCAGTGCAACATAGAGTATATTAAAGAGTCTTGGATAGTTAGTTTTAATTGAATCCAATGCACAACAGAATTTTTACAATTTTGCTGCATTATTTATAAACAGATTGCAAAAATCAACCTACACTATCTTCAATATTATGTAAAGAACAGGGAATTCTATTCAGGATGATCACCTACATAAATTCAAACAAAAAACACAAAAATTAATTTATATGTTATAAGTATCAATAATGTATATACTTTTTTTAATCCAGAAAAATCTGAAAAATGAATCAGAAATTAAAGTTAAAATAACCTAAAAGATGGCATATTATGGTATCTGTAAAATGTTTATTATCAGTTTATCACTACTAAAACAGAATAGCCAGCTTATGAAAAACATGCTGGCAAAAAATCACCAATACCTTCTTTACCTAACCTACCTAAAAGCAACTAGAATGAACATGTTGGCAATTAGTGTAGAGCAGCGGCTCCCAACCTTTTTCGACTTTGAACCCCGTCCACAACTATCTGAGTTGGATAAACCACTGACTATTAAATAAACATTCCAAGCAAAAAGTTTAATAACCTTAGATTAACTAACCCTTAACAGTTAAAACCTAAAGTTACTCTAGTTATGGCTTAAAAGCTACACAACGTGTAGGTCTAGTTAGTTGTAGAGAAATGAAATGCATTTCTAATGTTGTTACATAACTGTAAATCAGGCATTTGCGGTAAATATTAACTTATTGTGGAAATAATGTGATAAATTTTCGATGTTACACATATGTAACATAGAGCATTATAGGGTTAATTTAATTTTCTTCTTCTTCACTTCCTGGTTTAGGCAAGAGTTGCCTGTTCCGTCTTCACTAATAGATCTAAGACCATCTCTTCCGAGGGCATCCGACATCTCTTCTTCCTCTTGGAAAATAATGGAAGATTTTATTTGGTAATCTTCTTTCTTCCATTCTTTCTACATGTTCTTTCCACTGTATCTTCTTGTTAAATATCTTTTCTTTTATGGAGTAGATCTGCAGTTCTTCACGGATATCCTCGTTTCTTATCTGGTCCATTCTAGTGCAGCCTTTTACTCTTCTTAAAAATTTCATCTCGGCTGCTTGGATTTTACTTTCTTGTTTGGTAGTGGTAATCCAAGATTCACTCCCATACAAAAGGACAGGGACAGCCATTGTTTTATAAAATTTTTTATTTTGATTTTAAAATAATAATAATTATCATTACAATGCTGCAGAAATGAAGGAAACAATAATAGACCTAACCTTGAAACCCGCCATTACGGAAAAGTTTTGGCAAACCCCCTGACGCGAACCACAGGTTGAGGAATGATGGTGTAGAGGAAACTATCATTATAGTTTGTAATTAGTGATCATTGTAAGATTTATAGCAAAAGTATTCATCTCACAAACTTTAGTTAAAATGAGACCATGACCAAGAAAAGGAAAGAATGAGAAAAAGATAGGCAGATCCAGTAGAGAAAAGTGTAATTATTATTTAAGCCTAATAAGAACAGTTCACTAAAATGTTTGTTCAGCTAAATGATTCACCAACAAGATGAACTAATCTGCATAACAACCAGAAAATATTATGCACCATACTAGTACCTTTATTTAAATGCGTCTGAAGACTCTGGTTTTCATAAGATCACGGATTTTTTAAAAAATCTCAAAACAAATTTTGCTAAATTGTATTAAAATTGTCCTTAAAATTCCAAAACTCCCTACTCCATGGCACGACAGGCCTAGAATGCCCTTGGCCTACCAGCTGGCTTCACATTTACATGTGTTAATCACATAGGTGGACAATCATTTAGCCAGAACTGGAGTGACATATAGTCAGCATGTCGGATCCCCAGATGGTTCTCATCCTAAAGCCCCTACTTATTGCAGCTACCCAAATTCCTCACAATACTGGATGGGCACCAGTCCCATACTAGCCAAAATTCCATGAGAAAATTTCTTCTCCAGTGAGGACACAAACAAGCACAAATCCCATAGCGCTGCACCAAGACATCATGCCTTAAACCACTTGGCTACAGTGCAGAGTGCTTCTTAAAATACTGTACAATACTTATATGTTGTATATGACATACATTTTTTTAAGCTTTATATATGTGCATGCACAAAGTTTATGAGGTTGCAAATAGATAGAAACACATTATCTGTGACCTAAAGAAACCAACCTTTGCAACAAATTTTTAAAACATTCTTATTTTTAAAACATTCTTTTCTAAGTTTAACAATTTATTCCAAACCTATCACTTGTTACCTCAGGTTAGCTTCCGTAATGTTATATTATAAATTTATAAGTTTGGATTATGTATAACTTACAAAATAATGGGTTAATATCATATTTGGAAATTTATTGCAAGGGTTGGTCATAACAGTTTCTTTACATCATAGGTAATCCCTACCATCTATTGAGTATTTCATATGCCTTGCGCATGTGCACTACTATCCTGTGGCCTAATGGAAACTTTTTTGTGTCTGAAAATAGAAGAAAAAAAAATTCAACATAACCTTGTATTTCTGGTTTCTTAAAGATAGCATTGGAAAATTAAATTCAAGCATATGACAAAGCTTCAACTTCACATAATATCATATCATGGTAAACACAGAATTAGGAACACACACTAAATACCATAGACAAATGTGGAGGATTCTTGGAAAAATGATCACTAGAGACCAGATTATATGCAACATAATAAATTCAAAATATGCATGAAAAATAATTAAAAATATAATAATTGTTACTTTATTAGATATTTTATTTATAAATTAACATAAAAATTAGTATTTTTATTATCTATGTATTAATATATTATCATTTATCACTGATAAATGATAAATTATCAATCAGTATCAGGCAAAACTATTGTTCACAAATTAAAATATTCTACATTTTGCTACTGTTATAAACAGAAACAATCAGGTACTGTTCCAAATGTTCAGTAGTAAGAGTGTCTTCGATCGCTCAAAATATGTTTATAAACAGAAAAGGACCATTTAACGTCAACTGAAGTAACTGTAAATATAGCGCAAAAATATGCATTTGCACTAGTTTTTAGTTCAAATATGCAATAACAGGTGAAAAAGGTCTAAATATGCAAATGCATAAAAATCCGGTCTCTAATGATCACCTGTATTATTTTCAAGAATAAAACAATGTAAAACACACAAATTATGTTATAAATATGTAAATAATTTACCCAAGCAAAGTAAATAAATGTTTTTCAAAAAGAATCCTGAAAACGCCTTAAAATTATATGTCAAGTTGGTGTAAATCTAACCTAAAAATGGCCATATTATCGTTGATACATTTCTATTATCCCTGAAGAAACAGAATAGCCAATTTATTAACATAAAAAATGAAGATAAAATGCTCATCTGTGATGTTTCCAGTTATTACTAAAAAAAATTAACACTCATTACATTCCGAATTTCACCTAACTATCTAGAGAAGGGAAAAAATCTATAAACTAGAAAAAAAAATTGTAACATAAACTACATGTAGACTAAGATGTTAATTATATCACTTTTACCTGGTAAATCAGTCATCCTCAACTAAATTATTAAACGGATTAAATCCATTATACAACCTATATAACACCATCAGCTCTATCACCTACCCTTTTCAACATCTACCTGGAAGACCTAATGAAGAACTGCTTCAGTAATACGGGAGGCATAAACATGGGAGAAAGAAAAATGAAGTGCATAAGATTTGCTGATGATATGGCTTTGCTAGCAGAAGATGCAATAACATTGAGGAACATGCTGATGGAGCTGAATGATAAGTGTGAGGATTATGGGATGAAGATAAATATAAATAAGACAAAGGCCATGATTATAGGAAAGAAACAAAGAAAGATAAACATGAAGATTAAAGATGAGGCCATTGAGCAAGTGGAGAGCTTCAAATACTTGGGTTGTACTATCAGTAGTAACATGAACTGCAGTCAAGAAGTAAAGCAGAGAGGATAGCAATGGCAAAAGAAGCTTTCAACAAGAAGAGAAGCATTTTCTGCAGACCTATGACAAGAGAAATAAGAAAGAGGCTAGTGAAGTGCTTTGTGTGGAGTGTAGCATTATATGGTGCAGAGACGTGGACATTACGATGGAATGAGGAAAAGCGGCTGGAAGCTTTTGAGATGTGGATATGGAGAAGAATGGAATGTATAAAATGGACAGACAAGTAAGAAATGAAGATGTGCTAGACAGAGTGGTGAAAGAAGAACAATGCTGGAACTCATAAAGAAGAGGAAAAGAAATTGGATTGGCCACTGGCTAAGAAGAAACTGCCTGCTGAAGGATGCTCTAGAAGGAATGGTCAACGGAAAGAAAGTTAGAGGCAGAAAAAGACATCAGATGATAGGCAATATTAAAATAAATGGTTTGTATGCAGATACAAAAAGGAAAGCTGAGTCAAGGAAAGAGTGGAGAATGCTGAGTTTGCAGTGAAAGACCTGCTCTTTAGCAGAACACTATGAATGAATGAATAACACCATCAGTTCCAGTTAAAATGCAGAAGATAAAACATTGTTTTCGAAAGGCCTCCATATTAGAATAACTTGCGAAGTTTAATAATTTAGTTGAGGACGACTGATTTACCAGGTAAAAATTATATAATTAACATCTTATTACATAACCTCAACGATACTTCAATACGAATTTCAAATATATATGCTAAGCCTATATCAAAATGTAAGAAAATGTAGTGTGTCTTCTCATCAAGTAGAAATGCCCGGTAAACATGCACACTAAATTGGATACACCAAAAACATGAATAAACATTTTGCTGTAGCAGAAATGTAAATAGACATGTTGACAACAAGATACAACTAGTAAATAACTATTGGTCCATTACAAGATTCATAAGTGATCAACACTAATTTAGCCCAAATATGTTAACAAGGAACTTTTCTACATATCATTTAGTGAATTTATCAGATTCATTATTTTTGTCTAGTGTAAGTTATTTATACAGGAAAAAACCTTTTTTGTACTAAAAGTTATGATTCCAACACAGGCTATAGGTGCTATTATTCAGAAAAAATATATGTATGTACACAAAATGGGATAATTATCTCCCAATGATTTTTCTAAGTTCTACAAAATCGTAGTGTGCATGTGCTAATGTTTACGAAATTGCCAGCAGATGGAACATATCTATGAAATCGGTATGACCCAATATTTGCATTTAATTCCAAAATATGTTTTAAGAAATGGATGTTCACTCATTTCATTGGGTTCCAATTGGACAAACTAATATGCATCAAATAGTTTATAGTTTATATATGTAATTTATTTTGTTAGGTTATGAAGGGGCAAGTAGTGTAAATCCATTTCTTATAAACATGTATGAACATTAATTACAAAAATTGATCATGTTAATTTCACAGATGTGGTTCCAGCAAGCAACAATCCTATAAATGATTGTGCATGTGCACTGCTATTCTGTAGAACTTAAAAAAATTATTGGTTGAGTTACTGTACAGTTTTCTTGATGATTTTCAACAAGAACTAACAGAGAGACTTTAGATTTGCCTTCACTTAATCAAAGAATTTTTATAAGTTCTACAGAATTAAAATGTGCATGCACAAACATTTAATGTAGCTTCCACCAGATGGCACGACATATGTGAAATCAGTACGACCAACTTTTGCAATAAATTCCCAAAAGAAATGGATGTATACTAACTTCCCCTTCTTAAACTAACAAAATAAATTGCATGCATATATCTTAATAAAGATGACTGGAAAGTACTTTAAGACAGCAATTCAGTGCCTATACTTAGAAGTGAAGATGATGACGATTATTTAATAAACTATAAACTAATCCGGTGTATGCTGACTTGTCCCAACGGAACCTAACAAAATTAAGAGAATTTCTTAAAATATATTTTTGGAATTAATTGTAAATGTTGGATATACTGATTTCAAAGATATATCTGCCATCTGGTGGAAGTTACATTAAGCATTTTCACATGTTCACTGCGATTCTGTATAACTTAAAAAAAAATTAATAAATATCACAATTTGCATACATAGATAAATCATCATCATCATCTACGACACGGTTTAGACCATTTCTGATTTGTTCCGGCTCCATATTATAGTTGCTTGCTTGATCTTTTAAATGGTCATCCACGACTTCTATGTCCTTGTGGATCCTTCCTTAGTAATTCTGCCAGAAGGCAGGTCCTTCACTGCAATCATAGCATTTCATGCTATGCTTGCAGCTTTACTAGGGAATTGTGTAGGTGTGGTAGCTTCCCGTTGCTTTCCACATCGGTGAAGGATGATGGTGATGTTGATAATGATGATGATGTTGATGATGGCCATATGATTTAGGGGACCGTTTGGGCCTTAAAGTTTTCCTGACATTTGTCTTACAGGTGAGGAAAAACCCCGATAAAAACCTAACCCAGAAAAACTGCCCCGACCGGGGATCGAACCCGGGCCCGCTGCGTGACAAGGCAGCATGCCACCTCGAGACCACAGCGGTGGACGTCCTTGTGGATGGTAAATTAAATATTTAATAATTTTAAAATATGTTCTAAGAATAGTTATAAAATATTTATATCTATCTATGATGGTATAGCCCATTGTTGAGCCATAGCCTCTTCTTTATAAGGAGTTACTAGACCAAGTTAATTTTTAGTTACCTTAATTGCTCATAGATGTCATGGATGGCAAGCGGTCAACACATGGACCCATTGAGACATCTAACAGGTAACTAAGGTATTACTAGGACATTGATGTCGTTAAATTTTACTTAGAAGTCTGTTTATTCAGGTTTAAGGACATTTTACAAGCCTGAAAATCTTCAGACTCGGGATCCACAGCTTAAAGTCCCTCCCAGAGGACTTGGGTTAAGATTGTTAGTATTATAATTAAAATTAAGAATCCGAAAGCGTCTTTAATAGAAAAGTAAGGATGGAAGGGGATTTTATCAATATTTCTATTTAATCCTATAGGGTTATTTGATCCTGTTTGGTGTAAGAATAATAAATGAATTATGGTGATAGTTACATTAAGTGTTCGCCCATGCGGACTGCAGATTCTGTAGAATTTCAAAGAATTCATTAAGTGAATGTCTAATACTAAAGTTTTATTTCAAAATGGTAAAAGCATGTAGTGCAATAGTGTCATAAGAATGTTATATGGACTATTTAACTCATGCCCCAAATGGGAGTCAATGACCAATCACGTTTCAATGATTTCTGTATTACAACCAATCAGAGACGTGTTTCACGAAATAATTATCAACGTTAGGATTATCATATATTAAGCAAAGCTCCTCCTTTTTAATATTCTGAACAGGTCTGACCGTTATTTTGCAGTGACTGAGCCTATAACAAATACGGCTACCAGATTGTATATAATAGTGCTTACATGTCAACATTTGTAGCAATTGATTATACCACCAAAAAAAGAAACCACTGTTTGCACTTTCTTAAATGTATACGACATCAAAAATGAATTAATATACAGATTGATGTGTTTCATTTTTTCTCCACTAGAGAGCATTCTTACAATATTGCGTTCCTTTGGCAATAAATAGTATGATCTGGTTGCAGTGATAAACAAAAGAAGCAGTAGAAGCGTAGGCTACCTATCGTTTCTCATTAGTTTTCAAACATCACCGTTTACTTTAAATATAAAAATATTTTTAAATAACTGTAGTTAAATAATGATTTGTGAGTAAACAGCTTTATTTTATTCGTTAAATAGTCCTAACAAATGCCACTCTTGATTTCCAAATTCTCTAGATAAATTCACTCCTCACTTCGTGAGTCGTGAATTTATCGATAATTTGGAAATCACTCGTGGCATTACTTATGATAATTAAACAACGTCATAACCTAAAGTTCAGCCAGAACTGATTTCATGGTGAATTAACCATTTGAAAAATAATTTAAGAAAAATCTAGTATTTATCGCTCATGAATTTTTCTACGTTCTACAGAATCACAGATGCTCATGAGCGAGATGCTCTAATGCTTAATGTAGCTTCGGCTAGATGACTTTGAAATCGGTGTACCAATTTTTGCAATAAATTCCCAAATGTTCATAATAAATAGATGTATACCAATTTCCCTCTTCCTAACCTAACAAAATAAATTACATGCCCAATACTAAATAAACTATGAACTAATCTTGTGTACACTAACTTGTCCTATCGGAACCTTAACAAAATGAAGTTAATTTCTTGAAATATGGTTTGGAATTAATTGTGAATGTTGGTAACACCAATTTCAGAGCCATCTAGCAGAAGTTGTATTAAGCATTTGCACATCTCATGCATGCACATGGCAATTCTGTAAAACTTCATTCACAATATTCACGTAATTATATAAATATTTTAAAATCGTAAGAAATGTCTAAGAAATAGTTGCAAAATGTTTAAAATAGTATAATACGTTATTACAAATACAAAAAGTGTGTAGCGTAACAGTGACAATGTTCTATGGAAAATCGTGAGCAACAAATACTAGACTTGAGCCATAATTTTGGAACACATGCAGCTAGAGAGAGATTCAAAAGAACAATGTGACAATCATCCATAACCTTACAGGTCATATTGGTTTAATTTGCATTTTAGGATCTAAATTGAGAATGAAAACTAACCTAGCCATAAACTGTTTCACGTTTTGTTAAAACATAACCTAATCTGAATGTTTCTTGTATTGTCAGAACATAACCTAAAACAATGATAGACATTTATCATGTTATTCTCTGAAATAGAGGTATTAAAATTAAGTCATTTTCTTACCAGACAACACCGAAAGCTCCATAACCTATTGGCCTGTCGGGTTGAACATCTTGGGTGTGGGTATGGGCCGGTGTCGCTGGCGTCTGATGGGGATGTTGCGGGTGATAATAGGGTTGTGCCGCCGCGAGGATAGCTTGTTGGTGTCCTCCCCCTCCTCCCCCGCCCTGCATGAGTGACATCGAGACAGACATGGACACTCGGGAGTGTCTACTTGGACCAACAACAGCCATGAAGTGGCAGTGAACCTAGCTGTGAGGTTGGTGTTGTAGGCAATCGCGCAGCAGGCAGCACTGACACCAATGACTCTTCGCTGATATCCCAACCATTAACAGAAATAATATTTGCTGATATTCGAGTGGTTGTTTAACAGTCTGGGCGGTGGAGAGAGAGAAGAATGCAATGGTCACCAAAATGACATTAGACCGACCATAAGCCCTACCGTGCTTTCTTTTTTAAGAAAGCTGTGGGACTTCAGTCCGTCGGGGTACATGCGTTCTTAATTTTTAACGTTACCATTCCTCCACTTTCAAAAACGCTGTTCGAATCATTTCTTCTATATACACACTAGGCCATTTACATCGATAAAATGTTGCACGCCATACAAAACATTCTTCACTTCTGACATACGATAAAAAGAAATACGTTTTGAAATAACACAAAGCCTGATCATCGAACACTAGTTCACTTCACAGTCTTCCTTCTTGTATCTAATCATTCATGCTAGTCTTTGTAGTAGCCTTAAGAATTTCACACACGAGAGAATTCTGAGCTGAGAGACTGACACCAAGGAATAGAAGAAACAGCCAGTCGAGGAGTATATATCCATCACACACTATGACAGTAATTTCACAACCAACACACAATCAGCTCCACATATCCTGCCAAGCACAACGTCCCTCCAGACAAAGGGAGACCGACAACTGCAGCGAACCCAAGGCTACTAAACTGCTGCACAAACGTCACGTGACTTCCAGCAGACGCGCATGCGCTATCAAAGTTTGCGATGACTTCACGCGGCAATTCAAATCCATTTCATTATTCTGGTTTTCTAAATATAGTCATGTTTAATAAATAAGTAATTGTATGGTAAATATACTTTCATATATATATATATATATATATATATATATATATATATATATATATATAATTTTTAAGACTAGAAAATATCATTCTATGTAACATCTATGTTCATAACGAAATACTTTTTTTTTCCCTTGTATTTTTCCTCTCCTAACTCACTGGCACTATCGAACCCGTAGGTTCATGGCCGCGCGCAGATAAGCCCTCCATACATCCCTGTCCTGAGCTAATGTTTTCCAATCAGCCTTAGCCAAGTCTAACAATTTAAATCTGTACCCCCAATATGAATGCATTATTAATTTTAATTATTATTGTTATTATTATTATTTATTATTATTATTATTGTTATTATATATGAATAGATTAATAAATGAATGGAGGAAAATACAAAGAGGATATATACCCATCAATAGGAACCTCAAACTTGATGCTATTCTTTTTGCAAACGATTTAGCTCTTCTGGCACTTTCCGAAAATTATTTGCAATGATCAATTTATAATTTACAAAAAAAAAATAGATACCAAATTTAACATGGAAATATCAATTAACAAAACTAAAATTATGGCATTTCATGGGAAGGACCCCATACAAAGTAAAATCTGTCTCCAGAATAAAATTTTAGAGAGAACTAATCAATTTAAATATCTTGGATATTATCTCTCTATCTAGGATGAAAAGGATATCCCTGAAAAAATTACTAGTTATAATAAAAGTTTGGGAATTATTAATCAAGTTATGAAACCATCCCTTGTTCAAAAAAACACCAGATTACGTTTATATAACACTTTGGTTAGACCAGTGTTGACCTATGGTAGTGAAGCATGTACACTAAAAAGACAACATGAAAGCAGAATAATGGCTTGTGAAATGAGATTCATGCGTAGAACAGCGGGTTACACCAGATGGGATTGGAAAAGGAACACTGATATCTTAAAAGAATTGAAGACTATGCCAATTTTGGAATATATTAAACAGTACCAACTAAATTGGAAACACCATCTTGAAAGAATGAGTTCAAATCAGATCCCCAAAGCTGTTTATAATTATATACCAAGAGGACGAAGATCTCTGGGCTGTCCTTTGAAATGTTGGAGGGAAAATTTTCTATAGGATCGTAACAGGCCTTGGCCTAATACTTGGAAGGAAGAAGAAGAAGAACATTATCAGTGCTGCCTTGTCACACCAGCAGGCCCGGGTTCGATTCCCGGTTGGGACAGGCTCCTGGGTGAGGTTTTTCTCGGGGTTTTTCCTCAACTGTAAGACAAATGCCAGGAAGCTTAGAGCCCAACGGTCCCCGAAAATCATCCGGCCATCATCATCATCCTTATCATTATCATCATCGTCCCTCACCGGTGTGAAAAGCAATGGGAAGCTACCACACCTATAATTCCTTAGTAAAGCTGCAAAGCATAGCATGCAAATGCTATGATTGCAGTGAAAGACCTGCCCTCAGGCAGAATTACTATAGAATAAAATAGAATAATAATAGTAATAATAATAATAATTATTATTATTATATCATCATCATTATAAAATCAACTTTTTTCATTATTTTTATTAATCGTACCTGTTCCAAGTCAGGTTAGAAAAGGATGAGGGGGAGGAGTAACAACCTCGTTAAAAAACCAGGGTTCAGTACGCCCGGCTGATAGTACCCTGTGAGGGCCCCTTATCTAGGGTACAGATACTGCTGCCTTGCAGTTCGTCATTGGTTTGACAAAGGCTAGAGGAAGAAAACCTTGATCAAAAATTACCTGGTCCTCCAGGTTGGGGGTTGATGCATCAGGCCAGTTCCCTGTTCGTCACAAAAAAAACATAACAATGCTAAAAGGCCTAAAGATTTAAAGCCGTGCGGAAATAAATCAAGACGACTAAAGCAAAGGAAAAGGAAATTTCTTGTTGGTACATGGAATATTCGAGGCGTTCAAAATAAAATGGTTGACATGGAATGGTGTCCACCTGGAAGAAGGAGGACAGGATGACCTCGAAACTTGTGGATGCAGGAAATAAGAACTGGAATGAGAGCAAGAGGACTGGAGGACATGGATTGGATGGAGAGAGACGAGTGGAGAAGAAAAATAAAACTTTAGGCACAGAAAGATGTGTAAACATCAAAATTCTGTATATAAATAAAAACTTACTTCAATATTCTTACTTACACTATGTTAATTCATATTAATAATAATTCTATGTACGACAGACTTCAGAGGGTCTCACTTTCATTCAATTCCTTGTTCCATACATGTATAGAAGTTTAACTTCATACATCTCATCATCATCATCATCATCTTAAGGCACGACAACTTCAAAAGTGAAAGTTTTGACCGTCTCAACAATCCTCCTCCATGCCAATCTGTCTGCCATATTCAAACAGTCACTTTCATTTTCCTTAGATTGTTCATTGTGTCATCCTCCCATCTGATCTTCGGTCTTCCAACAGCTCTTCCTCCTATAGGTTTCCATTTGTAGAGTTTTTTGACAAGTCTCTGATCATCTATTCTTATCAGATGTCTAAGCCAACCAATTCTGAGAGATCTTATATGGTTTACTATATTCTGATTTTTTATTAATTTATTTGGTTCCTTATTTGTTTTGATACTCCATACATCTATTAGAAATGAATTTAGAATTATAAATTATTAGTTGTAATTAATTTTTTGTTGTTAGTACTGTTGCTATCTTAGTCAAGACTTGTTTTCAGGATGTTCTGAGTTAATATTCAGGATTCATAGTTAAATACGGGAAATAACAGTATGAGGTTCTTAATACATGAATGAATGAGTCATTTTTTTACATCTTACCTCATAGTTTGTGTTTTCTTAAACATGGGAACTGCAGTTTTCAAGAGGAAACATCTCTCCCATTTTCAATCGACATTATGACTGGGTTGAAAATGGGAGGGATGTTTCCTCTTGAAAACTGCAGTTCCCGTGTTTAAGAAATCATAAACTATGAGGTAAGATGTAAAAAAAAACTCATTCATTCATAATATTCTGGAATTGATCAATCTAACTGAGATTTTTTTATATTTTCCACATCTTCATTAAAAATCAAAGTTACTGTATTTGTATTGTTGCCACAATAAATAATGCGCAGTGAGATTGGACTTACACAACTTTCCAAGACTATGACTGCAGAACAGAAATATAGGCTCAAGTTTAGAATAATTTACCCTTGATTTTTCAGTTTATTGTGAATTATAACTCTTCTTCTTGCCTCAGGATCAAAAAAAGATGTATTTAGATTCTGGTCTAGTAATAATATTGTAATTGCCCCTGCTAGAACTGGTCCCGAGGGTCGCGGGTTCAAACCCGGCTGGGGTCGATGGATTTTTTAGGACAGGAAACATCCAAGGGGCAAGTCCTCCAGGAGGGACTTTAAACCATGGGTCCCGAGTCTGAAGATTTTCAGGCTCATAAAAAAATCCTTAAGCCTGAATGAAAAGGCCTCTAAGCAAAATTTACCGAATTTTCCCATCCTAGTACTGCCTTGGTTTGCTAGATGTCAGTATGAGGCGGAACGCTGACCACAGACCACTCAAAATGACATCTATACGAAAACAAGTGTAACTAAATTAGTATGGTTCAAATTCTTCCCTGTTGGGGGAGAGTGGCTAAATCTCTGTAAAGGGAAAACATAGGCTTACAATGCAATACAAAATTTTAGTATTTTTAAGTATTTACTCAAATACACATATTGTGATGGTGACTTGCCATTTTCTCCAGAGAGTATATTATATAGTTGGAACCAGTGAATTATCAATGGTTGTGATTATTAAGGAGTGAAAAAAAGGTTGTTTCATGGGATCCACCTTAGGTTAGAGTAATTGAATTAGGTTAAGTGTGAGTTAATTAGTTAGCTTTTAGGTTTGTTACATTTTAAATGTGTCTAAATATATAAAACAAAAAAAAAACAATAACAATCGAAACAACAATAATAATTAAAACAATGATAATAATCAATATGTGGTTCAATGGTGGGTTATCGCTGGCTCTATAAATTCTGGCGCATGTGCACTGTTGTTCTATAGGACTTTGAAAATATATCAGGTAAGTTAAAGTGGACAATCCCCAAAATATACATCCTCCTATATGATAAAGAAACATCTTTAAAAGATAAAAAAATAAACTGATTTCATTTAATCGCTCTTTTAATTTCCACCGCTTTCAAATCACAGTGATGCACCCATAAAGTAAATTGATCTCACTGCAAGCCCTGGAGTCTCTAGGGGAAGAAGAGTGTTAAGGCATCCACCTTCCTAAACAATTTATTATAATTTGAAATTTTTAAATAAAACAATTATGTATCAAAGAAACATTTGAGGACTTTTTATACATGGAATATGTTTCAAATAAACAATGCTTTTGAAGTATTATATTTTATTCAGCTAACATTACTCTTAAATTTTCTTTTGTCCATATTAGGTATTCTCTGCATTTTTTTAAGACTACTCAGTTCAACTTTGGGTTGCAGCCTCAGTTGCTGCTTTGGTTGCTTATTCAGTTGCAGCTTCGGTTGCAGCTTCGGTTGTTGCTTCGGTTGCAGCTTCAGTTGCAGCTTCGGTTGCGGCTTCAGTTGCAGCTTCGGTTGCAGCTTCGGTTGCGGCTTCAGTTGCAGCTTCGGTTGCGGCTTCGGTTGCAGCTTCGGTTGCAGCTTCGGTTGCGGCTTCGGTTGCAGCTTCGGTTGCGGCTTCGGTTGCAGCTTCGGTTGCAGCTTCGGTTGCGGCTTCGGTTGCAGCTTCGGTTGCAGCTTCGGTTGCAGCTTCGGTTGCGGCTTCAGTTGCAGCTTCGGTTGCGGCTTCAGTTGCAGCTTCGGTTGCGGCTTCGGTTGCGGCTTCGGTTGCAGCTTCGGTTGCGGCTTCGGTTGCAGCTTCGGTTGCAGCTTCGGTTGCAGCTTCGGTTGTGGCTTCGGTTGCAGCTTCAGTTGTGGCCTCGGTTGCAGCTTCGGTTGTAGCCTCGGTTGCAGCTGCGGTTGCTGCTGCAGTTGTAGTTGCAGCTGTGGTAGTTGCAGCAGTTGTAGTTGCAGCTGTGGTAGTTGCAGTTGTTGTAGTTGCAGCTGTGGTAGTTGCAGTTGTTGTAGTTGCAGCTGTGGTAGTTGCAGTTGTAGTTGTAGGTTTAGCTGTTGTGGTTGTTGGATTTAATGCATTATCAATATAACTAATTATGTTTGACAAAATTGTTTGTGGAGTACGTATTGCTCCTGTTAAAGAAATGAATGGTTTTGGTTCAGGTTTTGCACTGCAGACTGCAAGGACAGCCAATAAAATAGCAATCTGTAAAAAACAAAGAGAGGAATTATTAATATTAGCAACCTAATTTGTTCTTCTATTACACTTTTAATGATAATTTAGTGTCCATTTATTATTGGAAATCCTTGGGCAAAACATCACTAGGAAGGCCTAGGCATAAGTGGTGGAGGATAATATTTGTATGGATGTTAGGAAAATGGATATGAGATATATATTAATTGCATTTAGATGGGTGAGGATAGGGATCAGTGGGAAGCCTCAGTGGAGTTGGGTTGAACCTAGGGTTCCATTAGCTATGGAGTCGGATAGATATATGATATGGGTAATGAGGTCTACTACTATCTGAAGGCATTAAGATGTTCTGGAATGCCCAATATGATAATATTGTTTATAAAGTGACATACCTTCTCAAAATCTATTCATAACAGCAGGATGAAATTTTTACTACCATTTATGTGAATGCTTTATCTGTAATTTAACACACAGATCTTTTATTCATTATGTATAAATGATTGACTTTCTAGCAAGATAATTTTTTTCTAAATCTTTCAAAATAATTGTATTGTGAATCCAACCAAAAACAATTGTGTTGATTTATGCAAATTAGTTGGAGGAGAAATCCTTAGGTTAAAATTTGCAGAAGGATTTGTCAAATATCCCCTGAAAATTGAAAGCAAATCCATTCAGTTGAAAGTGAGAAAACATAAAAACTAATCTCTATTATTACATAAAAGCCCTAGAGGGACCTTGGCCTACCAGCTGGCTGTTGGCCACATATCCACATCTATTAATCACAGAGATAGATGATCATCCAGTCAGTGTAGGGGTGACATGTTGCATGCCCGATCTGCCAGCTGTCATTGCTGGACCCAAATTCCTCACGATTCTAGGTGCTGAAATTCCACGAGAAAATTTCTTCCCCATTGGGAATCCAAACCAAATAAGACACATAGTTCTGCAACAAGGCATGATGCCTTAAACCTCTCAGCTATGGTGTGGGATGATAAAACATACCCTTCATTTTATACTGGTCATGGTCCCGAGGGTCATGGGTTCAAACCCGCCCGGGGTCTATGGATTCTTTTTTTAGGATGGAAAAATCCAAGGAGCAAGTCCTCCGGGAGGGACTTTAAACTATGGGTCCCGAGTCTGAAGATTTTCAGGCTCGTAAAAGATCCTTAAGCCTGAATGAAAAGGCCTCTAAGCAAAATTTACCGAATTTTCCTGTCCTAGTACTACCTTGGTTTCCTAGATGTCAGTATGAGGCAGAATGCTGACCATGGACCACTCAAATGACATCTATATGAAAATAAGTGTAACTAAATTAGTATGGTTCAAATTCTTCCCTGTAGGGGAAGAGTGCCTAAATCTCTATTAAGGGAAACATGGGCTTACAAGATTATAAGAAGATATATGCCATTCCAGAGTCATTTAACAGGTCATATAGTTATATTTGCAGACAGTGCTATAAAAAAAAGAGGTAAACTGAATAGCCCTATACTAGAATCAGTATTACTCAAAGAAATAACCCCCATATTCTTGACATAAATGAGTGAAGTCATCTACAGCCCAGAAACAAACTCAAATCATCAATTCTGTTCGGTCACATACTGCATAAATGGGCTATTTTATGCCTTAGTCTAATAATACAAGAAATCTTGAGTTATCAGTTGATTATTGATTTGCATTACAAGTATTTAGAATGCAGTGCTTAGGAAAATCATTGAGATGTATGAAATTAATAATAAAAACATCGAAAATAGCCGTACTGGCATTTATAATGTAATGTATAATTCCCAAATATGTCTTCTTAATATAGGAGCCGCCATTTGCAAAGATAGAAGCAAAGGCTTCAAAGCATTTGGTGGGCGGGAATTACAACGTATATAGAGAAAGATTTGCATTTAGATCGGTACTTGCTCAGGTAGCTCAAATGGTAGAGCACTTGGACTAGAAAACCAAGGGTCCCGGGTTCAAGTCCCGGTCTGAGCGTATAATTTTTCTCTTTAAATATGATTTATCCATCATTGAGATGTATGAAATTAATAATAAAAACGTGGAAACTACATAATAGTGAGTAACATTATCTTTATGGGAAACTGGATGATGTAATAAGAACAGTTAAGTTTCATAGAATGGGATGGGCAAGACATGTGGCATGAATGAGGGATGAAAGAGGAACATGGAAACTCCTTGTAGGAAAACCAGTAGGTAGGTCAAGAATGAGGTGGGAGAATAATACCATTTGTGGGCATGATTTGAGGGGTAAATTATACAGGAGGTGATTAAAAAACATTAGTTCAGGTTAGGGATTATATATACATCTTATGTCTATGCTGTTATGAACCTATGGGTTCAATAATACCAGTGAGTTATATATATATATATATAGAATGATAAGAAAAATAAATGCCTGGACGGGATTCGAACCCGGATCTCTGAGTCTGTACCTCAGCGTGATATCCATTACACTACCAGGCGAATCCAGGCGAGAACTCGTTCTCGCGACATCTAGTAATAATGGAGAGTATAATACATATATAAGAAAAATAAGTGTTTGAATTGGATTCGCCTGGTAGTGTAATGGATATCACGCTGAGGTACAGACTCAGAGATCCGGGTTCGAATCCCGTCAAGGCATTTATTTTTCTTATCATTCCATATTAAGCTTGCATTGCTCAATGTTAAACATTTAATTATAACTTATATATATATATATATACACACACACACACATAACTATTAATACTATTGTATTTACAACCATTGAAGGAAATTAATATATTTTGGCAAATTTGATAAAGCTCTGTAAAAACATTTTTTTAATAAAACATAACACTATTATGTATTAAACTTTTATAGGAAAAACTCACTATGAGGTTTAATTTAAGATTTAAATTAAAATGTTTTATACCTCACATCATTTCCAGTCTTCTAATTATACCAGTTTCCGAAGCTTAGGCAATTTCATATTCAGTAATTTCTTGTCAACAAGAAATTACTGAAGATGAAGCTGCCTAAGCTTAACCAGTATAATTAGAAGACTGAATATGATGTGAGGTATAAAACATTTTAATTTAAATCTTATTTTACTAATAAGTATAGTTTAAAATATAAAGGGATTTAAAAAAAATTAAAGAATAAAATGGTTATATTTCATTAAACTTGGTAAAGCTCTGTAAATTTAAATTAATATTGGGAAGTAAACATTATGAGGTTATATCATTAATAGTGAGTGGAGAACATATTTTTAACGACTCACCTCATATAATTTCAAATTTCTTTGATACCGGCAGTTTCAGACAATATCTTGTCATGACTGAAGAGGGACAAGATATTGTCTGAAACCGCCGGTATCAAAGAAATTTGAAATTATATGAGGTGAGTTGTTAAAAATATGTTCTCCACTCACTATTAAAGCTCTGTAAAGTTTGGGTAGGAAATAAAACCTGTTGTTTAGTAATTATTCTCTCTCATATAATGAAGATGAACATTACTACTTCGACAAAGGAAATTATTGAACCAATAGATGATACTACATTTCACACTGTGTAAGCATCTGGATAGTCAGAATAACATCGTGGCATGCCCACAAATTTAAAAAAAATAAAACATAAAACTATTAAGTATAATTTAAAACATAAAGAGATAAAAAAACGCATAATCATCATCATCACCCTCTTATCGTGTCCTCCTTTCAGAAGATTGATTCCAAATATGCCTCTAACCATCTCTATCTTCCCATGCTTTGCTTCTTTCTAGTTATTCCCAGTCACATCATCTCCCTTGTAGACTTTTCTTCTAGTTAAAAAACTAAAGAATAAATTATTATTAAAACTGAAGTAACTTACTGAAACTTTGGACATGTTGGTTGAGTAAAGAGAATCTGTTGGTGTTCCAATACTTGATGCAACCCAATTGTACTGAAACACAATTCAACTGATCCTTTTATACCTCAACATTCACTTGTTCAAATGTTTACTTGCATGCATAAGCTGTGAAATGTTCTGTGTTTACCAAAGTACTGCTGTGAATCAAATTGCTAGACTATAGAAAGATTTATTAAAGAAATTGCCTAAGTCCACTTAGCAATCATTTCAATTTACTTCTGTAGGATTTGACTATTATAGAAACAACTATTCAAGGTAAAGGTATGCCTACTGTTATAGTCTTGAATTCACATAGAGGCATGATTTTTAAACAATTGTGCAACAAATAGGTAGGATGACTAGTCTTACCTTACCCAACTTTACCTCCCAGAAGGTTACAGTACTTATTTTATGGTAGGGAGCAGTGGCAGAGGGTCCACTTTAGTCCTGTTAGCCCGGCTAACACTTTAAAAAGTTAGAATTAAACATAATACCAGAATGGAATACAACTAAATGTTGTAAATAATAATATATATTGTACATATAAATAGCATTCCTATACTTCAACTTACTGCAACATCTTTAAATGCTGTTAGTCAGCTATCCGAGGCTTACATAAATGGCGACCTTGAGAGTGAGTTGCACAGGCACATTCAGGTTGATCGGTAGTACATTGTGCTGCATTTCTAACTGAGTAGCGTGCTTGACCTGTCAGCCAAACATAAAAAATATGAAGCTTTACTGCTAAAAAGTAATGTATAAATTCTCAATAAAACACTTCTGAATAGAAGACGTCATTTGGCATGATGGTAGCGACAGCTATCAGCCTTCGGACGGACAAGAATTGCATAAGTAGAAAGAAATGTTAACGTTTGTATTGTCGTTTGAATGGTATAATTGACAGTACACTCGTACGGAGAACGAGAGGTCCAGGATTCAAATCCCGGCTCAAGTGTTAAATTTTCTTTCTTAAATTAGATAGGTAAAAGGATTTAGAAGATTGGAGAAGAGGAACATAAAAGAAAAAAAGATTTTTAGAAATGTTAAAATTGTAGTGCATATGAAATAGTTGTTTTTATAGGTAATTGAAGGGTTCTATCACACTTTAGCTCTAATGATTCCATTCAAGTAATGCTAATGTTTGCAGTGTGAGATATTTACACAGAATATGCAATCATTATATGAAGCACTTGTGTACACTACATTTCATATTGATAAAGTCTGTGGTATGACGTGATACATAGATCAATTAGCTATCCTTGTTATGCCTCACATTGTTCTTCAATAACCCATTCATTTTAGTTTTAAATGTCCTAAGCTATTTTATCAGAAAGTAAGTACATCCAGGGGCAAGTTTTGTTTCACAACACATTACAGATTTTGTAAAGATGAATACAAGAAGATTTATGTAGTAATGATGAATGCTCTGCTGATGACGTCCATGCAGTTGTAAAATTTTGAAAATTAAAAAAATCTTAAAAAATACTATTTTTATCTCAAACAGTTAAATTAATTTATTCTCTTCAAAAATCTATTATTCAAAGAAATGTTCCTTTGTGTTAGTTACTTCACACAATATCCTTTAGAATTAGACCTATAGATATTTGGTATTTATAGGCTATACACAGTGAAAATAATTGGTAAATAATCTCTTCGCTAGGGCATGAATTTTTAGGTGTCAAAAATTGTAAATATATATATATATACACACACAGTAAAACTTGCTCAAAGCGGAATCGCATGGGACCATCACATTGGACAAAATGAAAAAAAACTAAAACTTATTAATAATCTTAGACTATAGAGTACCGTATGTGTTTTTTTACGTACCTAAGATTAATTGTAGTTTCGCTGCCATTGAAAAGTGAAGTATAGTATGTATGAGCGACTTCGACGGTAACGCGTGAAAAAACAGTCCTATTTCATCAGCGTTAAAAATGTCTCTTAGGCACATATCCGGAAATTCAAGTATGCAGTATCGGTTTTCACTCACTAACTACACTTTTATCGACATTCTTTGATTCTCTGTAAATTTCATTCCACACTACATTGTGTTGTCTTTTAAAACTGTCCAGCTAACCTGAAGATTCCTTGGGGTTTAACAAGAGCTAGTGCTTGACTTTGGAGGATCAGTCCAAAAAGGTTGGAGATTTATCTTCAATCACTTTCACTTTTTCGCTTAATGATGATATATTTCAGCCATCTTTATTCCATAAATTCAGAATGCTATCTGTGAAAGACAACTTAACTAATTTAAGATTTTACAGCGCAATTGTTATTTTTAAGACAGGTATCTCTGGAGGGAAAATTTTCTATAGGATCGTAACAGGCCTTGGCCTAATACTTGGAAGGAAGAAGAAGAAGAAGAAGAAGAAGAAGAAGACAGGTATCTGTGTTTCACATAATGGGTGTGCAATGAGGCCAAATCTATACAGGTAGAATCTATACAGTAAAAGCTTCTTATTCACAGGGGATATGTACTGCAAATATGCAGCGAATACAAAAACCATGAATATGGAATGGTAATTTCTATGGGTATATAGGGGATACGTTCCAAGGTTACAGAATAAAATAAAAATTATCAAAATAAAATAAATTAATGAGAGATTTTGAACAATGTCTATTAATTATTACTGTCAGGTTAAGGCTAGGACTTAAAGAAGTGTATTTTTTCCTGTTTTGCCACTTTTAAAGGTCTTTCAACTAAGATTGATATTCAGCTGTGAATTCTGCAATTTAATTCCTTATTTTGTCTTCGGATTTCTTGATTCATTAACAATGAAACAGCATGATATAGACGCAAACGACTCGCCAATGCGTATAATGGTCAAGCATTTTTATTTTTACTTTAAGTGGCAACACTAATTTTTTTTTCTCTTTGGTACTAATTATTTTTCTTCCCTTTTACTTGACATTATAAACTGGGAACAAAGCACAAGAGACACGTGTTAATCAATCAAAATTATTGCAACAAACAATTTTTAAACAATAATATACCAATCGTGGTGATGGAGGCATTTATCAAAGCACATATCAGCATGTGAAATACAACAGCTTTTAACCATGAACTTTGGGGTCAGTGACAATTAGGTTTGTTTTGATATTTATTTGTCCATTTGGTTTTGAATCACTATTTGTAAAAGCCATCTTGGCACCTGCCTTCAGTAAAAAAAAACTGCTGATGGTTAATAAATATATATACCTTTCCGCTTTATAAATTTTTTTTCATGAATTGTGTAGAAATATCCTTCCATTTCCATGTTGGACAGATTCCGTTTTGCAAAATAAATATACGTAAAATTACTATTATTTTGCCAGGACCAATAAATTTGTTCACATTGGACAGATTTCTGCATTATTCATGTTCCAGATTAAACAAGTTTTACTGTGTATATATATATATATATATATACATGAAAAATATTTATTTTTTATATATAAAATGTAAAAAGAAAATTACTAAGAGGCTAAAAATATCATTTAGTTGCATACAATCAATGCTATATTCACATGACTACACACATTTAAATAGCTTACATTTGCTTATTTGGTTCAGTAGTATGAAATATGTTACAGATCAGAAAGGATAGCATATGTTGAGGCTCTGAAGAATGTAATATTTGTATGCATTGAACAGATATAAGTAAAGTAATTTTGTTTTAGAAAGAAAAATTAACGTTTGGACGGGACTCGAATTCTGGAAAACTATGTCCAATTCTGGAAAGTGCTGATTGAAAATTTAACATCAAAATATGTAAAATAATTTATTCATAAGTTAATTAAGGGAAATAACATTATGAGGTTCTTTCTTATCTTAACTCACACTTCATGTTTTTCTAACACATGAACTGCAATTTTCAAGAGGCATCCCTCTCATCCTCAGCTGATATTATGACTCATGATATCAACTGAGGATGAGAGAGATGCCTCTTGAAAACTGCAGTTCCCTTGTTAGGAAAACATAAAGTATGAGATAAGATAAGAATTGACTCATTCATTAATATGTAAAGTAAGTTTAAAATATTGTGCATAATTTGTATATGAACAAGAAAGTAAGAAATGCACCCTGATTTATCAAAGTTACTATAATGTAGATGGCTAACACAAGAAACATGACAGACTTTAATCTTCATTGGTCTCCAATTCAAATCCTAAGCAATACTTTTTTAATAGCCAGATTTTTAAACATGAATCTAGAAAGTTTTCTTTCTGCAACATTTACACATTATATTTAGCATAATATAATAATGCCATTTCTATATGTGATTTAGTAGGTCTATGACATGTTAAGCAATCTAACAGATGTGAATAAATTGCAAAATCTTGCATTTGTTTAGTTTTAAATATAATGTGATTGCAAGATAAAGAATACAGAATAATGTTCCATTTCCTATTTATTTAAATAGTATTACAGATACATTCTTGGAAATAATGTGGCAACATTTATTAGAATGCTCATAAACAAACATAATTTACCTCTGCACTGTTTACTTGCATCTGCAGAACTGCAGACAGGCAAGATCTAAGTTTGTAGTTCATAGGACTCATTTGCACTGGCCTTTCCACTGCCGCAGCAGGAAGATAGCTTGAAGTTCCAGCATCTACATTAAGAAGGTGAACCAGTTAGACTTGTCTAGATGGAAAAATAAGAAATTGTGTAATTCCTGGAAGGCACGAATTTCTTCCCGGACAGAGGACACGAGTTTAATTAAGGAAGTTAGGCATCTATTTAACTTTTACAGGAATTAATCACTATGAGGTTTAATATATGTTAAAATCAAATGTTTCCTACCTCTCCTCATATAAATCTTCTAAGTAGATCGCGATTTCAAGACCATAACGGTCTCATCTTCAGTACTATATTGGTGACTGATGTTATGTCGCGATCTACTTAGAAGATTTATATGAGGAGAGGTAGAACACATTTGATTTTATCCTAAGTTAGGCACCACCCATTTCTAACTTCCTCTGAATTAATAATAATCAGGTCCAACGTACAGATCCACCACAACTGCTAGGAGACGTTTCAATAGCCATGATATAACTGAACAAATTAGATAAAAGTATGGAAGGAACATCATACTCGCGTGATTCCAGTGGGTGGAGCCAAAGCGGATGAGCAGGCTACAAGAAATGTTACCTTACTTGGACTGAGAAGCTGACAGAGTTGCATAACTTTCACACTCATCACTGGTTTCTGGATGATCTCTGGGTGTAATGATTATATTGTCAATAGTTTCATCCATAAGAACTTTCGTCCACCAATAATTCTCGTCTATTTCCTTCTCATAATTACAATACATTTCCAGCTTTTAGATGCGATTTCTCTGAATAGATATTCACAGTGTCTTCTTTTTCTCTGCTAAATTTTCAATTATTATTTTCTTCTTCAAGCCTCCTTTTATATCTGACCAAAATAACTATGAGATTTAGGACCGTATGATAGCGCAGGAGGCAGAGTACATTATGACCATGTTCGTTAAATTCATCAATGGCATATGTTTTTCTAATGGCTGTCTCTTAACTAGTCAAAGGAGATCAGACTTTTAAAACATATTTTCATCATATGATATGCTGTTGTCTCTCAATCAATGAATGACTTTTTCTTCAGTGAAGTTATTGTAAGACTTTTATTGACTTGTACATTGTGGTAAGCTGCATTGTCCAGCATGATGACAGAATTTTCAGACAATTACTTTCTTTTGTCTTACTGTTTGGCGAAAAGAAACTGACCTGTCCTGTGGAGGACAAAGATTTGGATCCTTCCTTTAAAATGATAGTTACCAAATTTTTAGAAATACCTGTCACCTCACTAGTTACTTCTGGAACATTGTGTTTTAATTTGTATTGAGTCTTCTTCTCTTGCAAATGATTCACAACATTATAAACAATATTACGAGCTTGACTTGTTAAAGGCTGACCAGATACATACTCATAAAGTTACAATTTCACTATTATATAATTGATTTCTTATAAAGGAGAATAGATGAACAACAAGGATTTCGAAAAGGAAGATCATGCACAGATGCCATTTTTATATTAAAACAGACTACAGAAAAAGCTATCGAATTTAACATCCCAGTCTTCCTATGTTTTGTGGATCTGGAAAAAGCATTTGATCGGGTAAGATTAAATGACATACTTAACATATTAGAAAACAAGAATGTATCTAAAAACCTCATCGCAATCATCAAAGAAATTTATTCAGGAAACAGTACAACTATCAAATGTGGAAACAGTAAATCTAAAGAAATTTTAGTCCAGCAAGGAATATGACAAGGAGACTCATTAAGTTCCATATTGTTCACACTAATAATGGATGAAATCATCAAAGAACTAAAAGTTGAAGTTAGAAAAGGCATTAAAATAGGTAACAAAGAGCTGAAGATAATTAACTATGCTGATGACACAGTTCTAATTGCACAAAGTGAAGATGATTTACAAATGCCATTGCACAAATTTAGAATCATTGCAGCAAAATATAACATGAAAATCTCAACAAATAAAACCAAATCAATGGCAATATCCAAGGACCCATGACGTGTCAAATTAGAAATAGAAGGGAAAAGTATAGAACAGGTCATGAAATTCAAATATTTAGGAGTGGAAATTAATAGCAGCAACAGAATAACAGATGAAATCCTCCATCAGGCAAATAATGCAAACAAAATATCGGGATGTTTAAACAATACTGTTTGGAAAAATAAAAAAATACAAAAGTAAGAATTTACAAATCTGTCATAAGACCAGTTCTAACATATGGTTGTGAATGCCGAACAGAAACTCAAAAAACAAAACAAATCAATGAAACAACTGAAATGAAAGTTTTAAGGAAAATTGTAGGAAAATCGCTGAGAGAGAAAATTTGCAGCTCTGTTATTAGAGAAGAATGTGAAATTGAACCTATAAACCTCTGGATAAATGGTAGAAAACTAAACTAGAACGATCACATAGATAGAATGGAGAACAGTAGATTAGTGAAGAAAGTACGTGACTGGACACCTCAGCAGAAAAGGCCTTTAGGACGACCACAACTACGATGGAAGGACGTCACCATACCCCGGACCTGTAGTAGACAAACTGCCAGCTTTCATGCGTAGAGGAAGAAGAAGAAGAATAAAGGAGAAGAAATCACAACAGTTAACATAGACTTCTCAAAGTTGCTAAGAGCCGATCTGTCACAGGGAATATCACAGCTAGACTAATCCTGTCTGCCATGCGCAGGATTAGAAAGTTGATTCTGCACATACTTTTTTCTCCTTAGTATACTTATATAAGGTCCCATTGAGCTGCTAGGAAGGTTAGGCTGGATGATGAATAGATCATTGATCATCTAGCCATCGTTCCTACTCAAGAGGACTTCGAGTGGAGCAATGTAATTTTCTCCGATGAAGTAAACATCTAGGGTACAAATTAGAGTCCTGTCCATATATATCACATGGATGGCTACCAATATGAATATGATGCTTGTTATATGTATCCAGTTGTAAAATTGATGCATAAGCATATCATTCTGGGGGGTGGATGTTGTTTGATGGGGCAGGAGTTCTACAACATATCCATGGGAGGTTTAACAAGGCAGCCTATCTCCATATTTTGGAGAACATATAGTTTATTCTGCTCGGGAGCATTATCTTGAAGGAATACTTGTGTTCCAACAGGATAACCACCAGGTCCACACAATACTCTTCAGGTTCAAAGATTGTTTCGTGGGATGCATAATATCCATTTCTTGGATCACCCTGTGATGCCACCTGATAAAATACCTGTGGATAAGAGTGAAGGTAACTTTGCACTCCAAATAGCCAGAACAATACCACAGCCAGGATGAATTGTGGAATAGAATTGTTGGTGCATGGGAAGAGGTGGCCTTGGTATGGGGTAAGAAGAAATGACAATTCATTCAATTCTTATCTAATGATATACTGGTTAGCTTTTATGTGGTTTCCCTATTTACTATGATGCCTGTCAATGAAACCATGACCTACATTAGACAGATTTGAAATATGTGTCTATTCAGACCCATACTAACGACATACTTTCAATGAGACAAGAGCTATTATTAACAGACCAACAAAGTAGCAATGGGCAATCCTTTAAGTCCAGTAGTAGCAAATTTTTTCATGGAGAAGTTCTAAGAAGAAGCACTAATAAGTTTCCAAGTCCCCAGAACATTGGTTTTGCTATGTAGAAGACGCTTTTGTAGTTTGGAGACATGATAACAAAGAATTAGAGCAATTCCTTCAACACCTTAATGGCAGACACAATAAAATACAGTTCACCATGGAAAAAGAAGATAATGAAAATTCCTGTTCCTGGATGTTCAGATAATAAGAAACGATAATGGGAAAATTCTACTTAGAGTTTATAGAAATCCCACACACACAGACCGATATCTATATAAGAATTCTAACCACCACCCAAGACAAAAGCGAGATGTCATAAAGACACTGTTCGACAGAGACAAGAAGTTATGCCAACCACAACATTTTAACCAAGAACAACCCATATTTTCAATTGTTTCCGGGAAAATGCTTATACATATAAAGAAATATGACAAACCATAAATCCACGAAGACAATGCAGAATGGATAATAAACCCTCAGTTGGCATGGCTTTCTTGCCATATATACAATGGGTCACGGAGCATATAAGAAAACTAATACAAAAAACACAACGTAAAAACAATTTATAAACCTACAAGAAAAATAGAAAACTACCTTCGCTCAGCAAAGGATCCTGGGTGACCACTCTCCACTTGCGGTGTATATTGCCCCTCCATGTTCGTGTGGAAAACCATACATGGGAACCACGAAAAGAAGCATAACCACTCGTTTATCAAAACACAGAAAAAACTGCAGACAAGGAAAAATGAAAAAATCAGCTGTAGCAGAACATGCTATTATAAATGGACATCAGATTCTGTATGAGGATACACAGGTTTTAGCCACAACACCCTATTATTTCCCTAGACTCTAAAGAGAAGGTAGAGAAATTTATAAACATAAGGACAATTTCAATAGAAAAGAAAAAGGGATAAAACTGGCTAAAGCCTGATATCACACATTCAACAATATAAACATAACCAGTAACGAGGAGATAGTTCTGAACAAATCAGATTCTAGATTGACAAAAGCCAATCAGCTCTGACTTCGTCTAGTCATCCTGGGACCAGTACTAGTATAAATACTGGTTTTCAGCAGTCTACCGTTCATTCCCAGTCGAGCTTCCGATCAGGATACTACCTAGAAGTACTCACCACTGAAGATACTCTCTGCAATTGAGGGAGAAACGTTTGGAAGAAACACCAGTCATGGACCACAACCACATAACCTGGAATCTCTTAATATTATAAGTAAATAAATTAATGACATAAAGGATGCAATGAAGATAAAGGAGAGAGGAATGAAATGAATAACTGGGACTGGTGTAGTAAGTTATATGGAGGGTTGTTTCCGATCTCTGAGAACGATTTGCCAAGTAGATTGTGATGTTGGAGTGTGAGTCATCAGGACAGAAGCATGCGAGGTGATCAAACCAGTCAGTATGCTGCTTCTGTTACACTCGCATGCATGTTGCTCTCATAATGCCTAAGCAGATAGACCCATTTTGGGAAGGGTATATTACTGCCCTTTCCGATGCTAATTATAGTTATTCCACGATTATTGAGGCTTACAAAAACGTAATTTTGTGGTGTCGAAGTGTGGAATTAGCTCAGTGCTTAATAAAAAGGGAAAGGGTCACTTGGGATTAATTCCAAAAGGAAAAAAACGGGCAAATCCACAACCTGCTACTACCCGTACCCCAGATGTAATCAGAAAGGTCAAGGTCCTTATCTCTGGTGGTAACCCTGCCACACAAAGGGTGATTGCGAACAGATTGGGAATATCCCTTAAAACTATAAACACCATAATAAACAAAGATTTAAACATGGAGAAGCGTCACAAAAGCAGGGTTCATAAATTGTTGCCACGTCACATTGCCGAATGCCGCACAAACAGCAGGAAACTATGAAAGCACCTGGCAGGAGGAAAATGGAAATTTTTGGTCACACTTGAGGAAGCATATGTTCATCTAGGAGACTGCAACAAACCCCGGGCAATTTACTATAGAAAAAGGGGTGAAACAAATTTTCAAAAGTGGTATGCTGAATGCAGAGAAAGTTTTTCCAAGGGATTTATGGTCATTGCGGGATATTGCTACAATGAAAAACTGACCATTCATAGAGTAGCTAAAAAGGCCAAAATCAACTCCCAGTACTACCAGGAAGAAGTTCTCATCCCAATTTACCGGACTGAAATCCCAGCTCTCTATGGTACAGACAAAAACCAAGTCTGGGTGCACCAAGACAAGGCCTCCCGTCACATTTCGAGTTCAACCCCGACATTCCTGGAGAAATGGAGCAGGAAACTGGAATATATGCTATTCCATTCAGCAACATCCCAGTGAAGTCTCCTGATGCATCACCGATGGACTTTGTGTCTTTGGACTCTTCAAAAGGGCATTGGGAAACAGGTGTCCTCGAACAATAGACGGTCTTTGGAAAGCATATAAAGAGGAGTGGGAACTTCTAGACATGGCTGTGCCGTGTAAGAGTCTTCTGCAGTGGAAACTCCGATGCCGAGCCATAGCTCGGGTGAAGAGCCATCAAATAGAGTATGCTCGATGGTGGAGACACGGCTTTTCTTAAGGTAAAACTTAAAAATCATTTGTTATCAGAGATCAGAAACAACCCTCCGTAAAGTATGAAAATGTATATCTTAGTGAATATTTGGCAATTTATTTAACAAATTATATCATACAATAGCAGGTTCTGAACATAAGAGAGCTGCTTTATTTTAAATCTTCAAGTCAATTTTGCTTCTGATATATTTCCAGTTAGAATATGCACGCCACTTTACATTCATATCACAAATCTGTTTTTTCCTTTTAAAAAATTGTGCTGAAAAACTATATTCAATTAAAATTTTTGTAGGTCTTATTTCTTTACTAATATTAAATCTTTTCTATGAAAAGTCTTATACATTTTTTTTATATTTACTAAGAAGTATTTGTTATAAAAACATAACTGTTTTTCAAATTTTTTATAGTCTGGATGATTTTTTTCTCTTGGTTGCAAAATTTAATGACATAAAGCTTTTGGCCAAATATGTAACATTCACAGCATTTTATGTTTCAAGTCTAAAGTTACATCTAAATGAAAATCAATATTGTCAATATGTTTATTTCCAGCTATTTGACACAAAAAAAAATCACTATAATTGTAATCAGTAATTGTACAACCATATTTTAATTTTTATCACCTTATATTTTTTCCTGGAGCTATGAACTGCCAATGCAGACAGTATTGAATAATCTTTAAAATTCATCGGAGAACATATTGTTTAAACAACTCACCTCATAGGATTCATGCTTCCATGATATCGCGATTTCAAACATAGTCATGTTCATCATCAGACATAACTATAATTGAAAAAAAAAAAAAATTGAATAATCTATTTAAGAAGTGCGTTTTACTTATTAATACATGATTCAGCAATGTGCAAAGACCCATTCACAACGAAAATTAAGCACAAATGTAACATAAATGCATAATTTTACAGCCAGATTACAATGAAATAATTCATAATGATTGACATAAACAAAGAAGCCCTATTGGCTTTATAAAGTAGTGTTTAAATTCCCAATAAATGTCTTCTTAAATAAGAAACCACCATTTACGTGATTGAGCAAATGCTCGTAGCATTCGGCGCTCAGGAATTAACAATGTTTAAGAGAAAAATTTGTGTTTAGATTGGAGTTTCTCAATAGCTCAGTGGTAGAGCATTGGCCTAGAAAGCCAAAGGTCCTGGGTTCAAACCCCAGTCTGAGCGTATAAGTTTTCTTTTCAAATATAATTTTTTTTATTCAATGTCACCAGTTTATCATCATCATCATCATCATCATCTTAATGGTAGGCCATTGGCCTGTTCCGCTCTCAGAATTCATCTTCCTATTGTCTTCTAGGACGTCCCACATCTCTATAGCCTTGAGGTTGGTACAATAGTGCTTGTTTTGTTAGCCTAGAAGAGTCCATTCTTAAAATATGTTCATGCCATTTTTGTTCATAGTTTTGTATTTTTACATTTAGATTAAACATTTTTGAGTTCTTGCCTAATTGTGTCACTAGGAATGTGATCTCTTAGGCCGGGCGCCCACTAAGATGATCGTGATATGATAGTGATACAACAAATACACTGATCCAACATGGACTATGACAGCAAAGTGACCTGACGTTCATTGGACTGATTCATAGTACAACATGTCGTCGGAGGACGAGGATGTTCTCGATCTAGTTTATTTAGCTAATATCAATTATTACAACAGAAGATGTAAAAGGCGATTTTGGGTACATCCTTTTCGGCTTGCTAATGTAGAAGAAAGTTGTGCTTATAATGTGTTCAAAGAATTAAATATGTATTAAATAACAATTGGAAGAAATATAAGATGTCAAAAAGAAAAAAATAATTTATTTATGACAAGTTATTTAAATTTAAAAAAATAATAAATAAAGAAAATGACCAGCTTCATGGGCTAGTGGTCAGTGTTTCTGACTACAGTTCATGAGGTCCCGGGTTCGATTCCCGGTCAAGCCTTAGAAATTTTTCTTAAAGGGAATTATTCCTGTGGTTGCCCATGGTCTAGAATTCAGGTTAAGAACTCTCCTGGTCCTTCATTATCATTTATCACCCATCATATCATCGGGGTAACGTAACTCCGCCTTCCAGGTGCCCCAACCTAACAAATGGATTATAATTCTGCAAAGCCAGGGAAGAAAGCCACAAATGTCATAAGAGACAACCTGGTGGCATTAGACAAAAAAAAATAAATAAAGAAAGAAAATAGATAAATGAAGGAGTCTATAATTACTGTTTGCATATTTGTAAATTCTCAATTACATAAATTCGTATGCAACGTCACAGTTGCTTTCCTACGATCATTTGTTCGGAAATTTACTTGTTCCTTTTACATTTATTTATTTATTTATTGCGGGCAAGTGTGTAAAGAGTTTGACATAAGTTAAAAATACTTTAATATTTTCATAATTGAGCTGTTATTGTAATCTATTTTGTGAATTGTGGGCTTGACAGAAAATAAATTATCATGGCATTAAAAAAGGTTTGGAAATTCAATTGTTAATGTTAATGAGTTTTTATTTTTAATAATACAATATTCATTATTTACCAGATTCCGACAATTCCTTGGCAATCCTATGCCATGCCTGATCTTGAACATTTCTGTTACTGTATTGGTTCAATGTAGTATCATAAAGACATGAATATTCTTTAATAAGTTCAACAAATGTTATATTGAAATCAGGATCATAGAGAACGATCAGGGTCGTCTCTCATCTTCACACTTGTATACGAGCAACTCACAACTGACACAACAAAAAGTGGAGCATGCAGCACATTGAGCGACACAACACAAACAGTTGGTGTCAAGTTGCTGTCGTATCAGATGAATGGGCTTCTTGCAATTCGATATTACGGGTTATAAAGAAACATACACGCTAGCAACAAGCAAAGCAACAAATCCGTGTCTTGTTGCTGTCGCTTGTCGTTCCAGTGGGCGCCCTGCCTTAGAGTATATCCTGCAACATATCTGAGGAACTTCATCTCTGATGTTTCTAGTAATCTTCTGTCTGATCTATTCATGATCCAATTCTCTGATCCATGTGTCACAATGGGAACTGCCATTACCTTATAAAACTTTAGCATTGTTTCTATTGTTGATTTTGTTTGTACTGTTCTTTTAATAGTCCCACACATACTTCAAAATTTATAATTTTGTTCATGTATATCACTTTCCCAATTGTAAGATATGGGGGCACGCCGTAGCGTAGTGGTTAAGGCACTGAGCTACAAGCCGGAGGGTCGAGGGTTCAAGTCCCGTTGGGGTCAGGATTTTTAAAAACTGACCCAAACCCTCTGGCGGCACTGTGGCCCTGGGGTCGACTCAGCCTCTAACGAAAATGAGTACCAGATGCCTGTTCTGGGGGTAAAGGCGGCCGTCACGCAGGGCTGACATAAAGTGCCGATTGTCTAGAAAAAGTGGGAGCCCTAACCTCCTACTACCCCAAGAACCTCCGGGTCTGTTGTGGGATCACTTTACTTTAATTGTAAGATATGTACTTGTTCGATAATTTTATCGTTCAAAACTATTTTCGATTGAACTGCATATTTTCCCGAAAGGCCATTGTTTTTGTTTTCTTTGTTGAAATCTTGAGATTATATTTCTCCATGGTTTTCTTAAGCAGTAGAGTGGCTTTTTGTAATTGATTTTCTGATTCTGCACATATGACCTGATCGTCTGCAAACATAATTGTGTCTACAATGGTAGTTCCTGGTTTAAAATGTTTATTTAGCTGTGTCTGCCATTCTGTGACAGCTGCATCTAAATCATCATCATCATCCATGCAAGTATTAGGTCATGTAGCCTGTTACGGTCTCAAAGAGGAATTTCCATCCAGCGCTTTTTTGGACGTCCCAGCGATCTTTTACCTTGGAGGCAGTAGCGAAGTATGACTTTTGGAATTCTATGAGACGGCATTCGTTGAAGATGGGCTTTCCAGTTGTTCTGGTAGTTTTGTATATGGTGAAGAATGGGTTCTACATCCACCTCTTCCATAATTTCCTCATTTCCTGCGTCTAAATATATATTAAATAAAGTCGTGAGAGAGGACAGCCCTGTCTTACTCCTAAACTTATTCACCAGTTTGTTGTGATTTCATCATTTCTGTTATTCTCTCCTGGCATTGGCAAATTGTAACCCACTTCTGATGTTGGGGCACCTGGAAGGTGGGGTTACACTGCCCCCAATGATATGGTGGGTGATGATGCGCTAGGAGAGGTCTTAATCCTTAACTTAATCTAATGAGGTGAATATGATAATGATGTTCAGGGACCATTTGGGCCTTAAACTATCTGACATTTATAAGAATTAAATTAATCGTGATTATTTCATACCTCATACTTCTATATTTCTTTAAATACAGCACTGCAGTATCGGCAATTTCTTATCACCATCATCAGCTGTTTTCACGATTGTCAATTTTTACTTTTGTTGATAATTATCCATCTGATAGCAGTTTGGATAATTATCAACAAAAGTAAAAATTGACAATCGTGAAAACAGCTGATGATGGTGATAAGAAATTGTCGATACTGCAGTGCTGTATTTAAAGAAATATAGAAGTATGAAATAATCACGATTAATTTAATTCTTATGAATTTGAACCTCATAATGTTAAAAATTCCCAAATTTAATATATAAATATCTGACATTTGTCTTTAAAGGTGAGGAAAAATCAGAAAAAAACCTCACCCAGGAAATTTGTTCTGACTGGGGATATAACCCAGGCCTGCTGCATGACTAGGCAGCATGCTACGTCGAGATCACAGTGGTGAACACACAAATATAACTGCTAGTCATTAAAATGAATTCACAAATACCAAAATGTCATGTTTGTGTTTTAGCTGAATTGGAATTAAGGAGTACATTTTGATTTTTTATCAAATCATTTCATGGACCAAGGTTAGAATATAACCATTAAGCTGTGTCTGCACAAATCACCTCTATTTTTTGGCATTCCTATTAATGTAGTAGGTCATGAGTAGAGCTTGGAATTTTAGGTGCTACACTTTTTTTTTTGTTACTATAATGTTCAAATTAGCTAGTATTGCAAAGAAAACATTAAATAAATGCCCCTAACTGTGTTTTAGTTGCACCTTTTTTCAATGCTAGCACCTTTTTGCACCTTTTCTTTAATGGAAGCACATTTTGCACCTTTTCAAACCTTTTTTTGTCTCCTTTGGAACATTTTATTACCAAAATAATATATATATATATTATTTTGGTAATAAAATGTTTGTGATATTTGAATAACAATTGATGAAAAACATCAATGCATTCATGTTATGCAGCATATATATATATATATATCCATCCATAGTAATTCTGCCCGAAGGCAGGTCCTTCACTGCAATCTTAGCATTTTCATGCTATGCTTGCAGCTTTACTAGGGAATTGTAGGTGTGGTAGCTTCCCGTTGCTTTCTATCTATATATATATATATATATATATTACATTTATTCAAATACGATTTCAAGGGTTGGTAATGATATGTGGTATCAGCCCACATCACATTACTTCCACTTCAGTGCAATCCCATTAGGCTATTCCTTTTAAATTAGTTTGCACCTCATTGCAAAAGCTATTGTTCAAGCAAGGAAGGTTGTTGAGTGCGTGAATAAATGTTTCAGTTCAAAATAATATTTGACTAGTGCGGTCTGCTATTTTCCTGAGTTACCAGTATACAGCATACCGAAACCGAAAGTGAACTCCTATAAACTACGTGATATTGTTAAAAAGTTTAGTGCAGATGGAATTCAGAGTGACGGATCTGTTATCAGGTGCATTCTTTGTGATATTTCAATAACAATTGATGAAAAACATCAATGCATTCGTGTTATGCAGCATGTAAGTACTTACACAGACTCTTTAATATAAGACAACATGCGTGAATTTTGTGTCGTTAGTTACTTGTTGTAATTGGTTTTGGTAATCTTTAATGATTATTTACATGGGAAATTTGCAACTTTTATTTAAAAAATTGCACCTTTTTCTGCTAAATTAAAGCACCTTTTTTACCAAAATTTTGCATCTAAAATTCCTAGCTCTAGTCATGAGATTGTTTTGAACTATGGACATTGTGAATGCTATTTGTGCTCTTATAATCATTATGTCTCATTTTAGCCCTTATTTTTTCATTGTGAGTGGGCCATGGTGTATTAAGGAAATCTCTGATTTTACCTATGATATATTCAAATGATTTTGTGGACTGTGCTGATGGATTACTAACTATATTAATAAATTAATGAGTCATTTTAACATCTTACCTCATATTTCATGTTTTTCAAACACGGTAACTATAGTTTTCAAATGATCTTGTCATTCATTTTCAACCGCCATTATGACTACCGGATATTCGTTGGAATCTCCCTCTATAACGTTGCCATCTGGTGTTGATTTGACGAACTTCGAGATATCGTTACCATCTGGTGTTGATTCGATGAACTTCGAGATGAGGTCACGTTCATCCGGAATGCCGAAATTCATAGATTTAAATTTGTTCTTCTGTCAAATCAACACCAGATGGCAACGTTATAGAGGGAGATTCCAACGAATATCCGGTAGTCATAATGGCGGTTGAAAATGAATGACAAGTTCATTTGAAAACTATAGTTACCGTGTTTGAAAAACATGAAATATGAGGTAAGATGTTAAAATGACTCATTAATTTATTAATTAAGAACCTCATAATGTGTTTCCCAATTTTAGCTTTGAATACTAACTATATATTCCCAAAGACCTAATAAAAGATAGCTAGAAACTATAAATGACCTAATACTTGATGATATTGTTGTTGATGTTGAAAAACTGCAAGAAGACCATGACTTTTACCTTCTCAATCTGATGGAAGAGTTGCTGTCAACAGCATTGTTTTTTTTTAGTACAAAATATGAGGTAAGGTGATATTTTGAATATTTAATTACATGTCTTCTTATCAAATGTACTATGGAGGAGTTTTGGTATTTAATCCAGGCATCTGGTGTATAATCTATCTATTTACAAATTGTAATCAATTGTAATAATCCTGAGATTGAAAATTTTTCAATTAAAATTTCTAACTCCATTGGGGATTAAATGTGGACCCACTAGACTGAAAGCAGCCAGTCATACAACCTTTATTATTATCTTTTTTCCCATTACATGCCATTTACTAATCTGGACAATCATCCGCAAGTATAGAGATGACATGTAGTCAGCATATCAGGTCCCCAGCTGGTTTCCTGGAGCCATACTTATTGTAGCTAGCCAAATTCCTCACCAGACTGTATTATTATTAATTCTGCCTGGATGGTCCCAAGTAAAGAAATGAGGAGGGTAAGTGGCTGCTATACTGAGTCTCAAAGGAGTTCTGATGTCGAGTAGAAACTCCATTAAATTCTAAGAAATGCTCTAATTGATAGTCTCTATCTACATTAACAGCAAATTCTATACTTGTAGAAGAGTGAAGGAGAATTTCTGGCACCTAAATATGGGGACTTCCTTGGGCTAAGATATGACAACCCTGAAAGAAGGTTCCCTGGTCCTCCAGGGTGGATTAAGTCATGGAACTTTAAAAATCTGGAATGTTGAGAAAATCAAAGGAAGAAAATCTGGACAGATCAACCAATTGGAACCTGGCAATAAAAAAAAGAAACAATTTAAGGATTGGTATTTGGATTATGTCCCATGCCATAGTCAAATGGTTAAGATAAGAGGCCTTGGCGCAGAGTTATGATTCGAGTCTTCATGGGGGAAGAAATTTTCTCATGGAATTTCAACCAATATGGGACTGATGCCCACTCAGCATCATGAGGAAATTGGGTATCTACAGTAAGTAGGGGCTTCAGGTTAAGAAAACCAGTTGTAAAAGCTGGAGAACCCGACATGCTGACCACATGTCACCCTACACTGACAGGATGATCATCTACCTCCGTGATTAATGCATGTAGATGCAAGGCCAATTGCCGGCTGGTAGGCCACGGACCTTCTAGGCCTGTCACACCATGGAGTTTAGATTTTACTTGGATTTTATTAAGTGACAGAACCAACAGTCGCATATCAATGCTAATACTGTGTTAATGCTAATACTGTGTTCCAGTTTCAGAATAAATAATTATTAATAAGTAATTAAATAAATTAGTAAATTAGTGAGATAACCATGTTTAGTCTCAGAACATTTTTCTAACAAATTTTCACGTAATTTCCAATTCCAAACATCTATTGATGAATTTTATATCGGCAGCATTTTATTTCTTATTTCTTTTAATTTTAAATATCTTTTAATATCCATCTTAGTTTCCAAAAAAATTATGCTAAATTCTTGAATTTTTGATACTGCCATCTTGTTAACAGTTGTTTCCACTTGTAGAAAAGTCAGCAGTAGCTGTTCATGCTTGGTCCAAAAAACATCTAATTGAATCAAAAGCTAGTTTAATTAAACAATTAGACAAACAAAAGGAACTCACGGTTTGGGAAAAAACCCACGTTCAGAAAAACAAAGAAAAACTTATGAACTTTGAAATTTCCGTGGATTCTGACCTGATCCGGAGATTTATTGGTCCACCAACAGAGGGAAGAAGAAGTGGTTCTTCCGATCGACATAACATCAGTCGTCAAGATGATACTGAGGACGGGACCACAATGGTCTTGAAATCACAATCTACTTAGAAGATTAATTATGAGGAGAGGTATGAAACATTTTAATTTATCTTAAATTGAACCTCATAGTGATTAATTCCTATAAAAGTTCAAAATAGATGTTATCTTGGTCTAAAAGGACATTTCAAATCTAAACACCTTACTCGAGATACAAACAACTTTACTAAGAAAACACTTACTAACCCATATAGTTGTTCATTTGTGAAAGCTGGATATTGTCATAAATGGATGTAATGAAACTTGCAACCTTTGAGAGAAAGATATTATGTAAAATATATGGGCTAATTCAGGATGCAAATATTTGAAGAATTAGATACAACTCTGAACTGTACCAACTTTATAAATCATTGGATATTTAGCCTCAATGAAAACGAGTAGATTGAAATGGGCTGGTCACGTGCAAAGAATGAATACAAACGAGATACCTAAGAGGATCATCCAATCAAATCCAGATGGTAAGAGTGAGCTGAAAGACTGATACATAAATGGGTAGATGGTGTTGTTGAGGAAGTGAGGAAACTTGACATTCGCAATTGGTGGAAAATTGCCCATAATAGACAAAGATAGATATCTATCCTGTGAGAAGGTGAAGCTCAATTTGGGCTGTTGTCCTGATGACAAATATTATTATTACTACTGGGGCACGCCGTAGTGTAGTGGTTAAGGCATTGCCCTACAAGCCTGAAGGTCAAGTGTTTGAGTCCCGGTGGGGTCAGAATTTTTAAACTGACCCAAACCTTCTGGAGGCACTACGACCCTGGGGTCAACTCAGCCTCTAACAGAAATGAGTACCAGACGCTTGTTCTGGGGTAAAGACGGCCGTCACGCAGGGCTGACAAGAAGTGCCAATTGTCCAGAAAAGTGGGAGCCCTAACCTCCTACTATCCCATGGGCCTCCTGAGACCTGTAGTGGGATACCTTTACCTTTACTATTACTACTGCTTCTGCTGTTATTATTACTATTGGGAACATTTTTCGGACATTGAAAAGTATTAATTTTACTTACATTTTTAGGTTTTGGAGGTTGTGAGGATAAAAGGTTTGAGGAACTCTGGTCTAGCCATGTGAAATTTCCAAAAATCAGCAACAAAATACATCTGCATTAAAAATTAGCTGGAAAATTAACAAATTGGCAATATTCTAAAAATGCATCTAAGTTGAAAAATAAAACTAATGCACTGTATCTGAAGAAATCTATTTTCTACTTCGTAATAAAATAATATACAACATTTACAATTTTTTTTCTGTAAAGTAAACTAAGTAAGGTGTACATTAATACATGATTCTATAGGTTTTTGTAACATATAACAGGTAAAATGAACTTCCCTTCTCATTGTACTTGCTCCGCCACACACTCACTATCATGAGATTGGTGTTATGAGAGTTCGAATCCTGTGTTGCTAGACACAGCATAGCGCAGCTTATCTCTCAATGTGCTCTTCTTCTGATAATTTGGAAGCTTTAATAAGTTAAAACATGTAGAAGACGTAGGCAATCTATTCTGTGGATCTTTTTTCCTGATTGTAAAGAATCCTCGAATAACACTCCCTGAAAAAAAAGGAACATATATAAGCTCCTTGGATATTTAGCTCATCTCATGGTGTTAAAGATTAGTTACAATGTCTGGTTGGAATGGGTACATAAATATGAATTAAATAACCAACTCACTGGCATTATCAAACCCGTAGGTTCATGGCCATGCAGACATAAGCTCTCCATACATCCCTATCCTGAGCTAATGTTTTCCAATCATCCCCTGTATAATCTACTCCCCTCAAATCATGGATAATGTTATTCTCCCACCTAACATTCCATGTTCCTACGAATATGTTCCTATGTTTGAGCCTTTGGCATGGATTCCCTGAAGTAGTCCTCGCCCAGAGAACCGAATGGGAGATTATTTTACCTCCGGAAAATTTTATCCCAGTGGAACCTATGTCCGTGTTTCTTGACAGTTGTATTTTTACGGTGAAAGAATGTCACTTTTTCGATCAAGGTACTTTTTTTCATCTGGCTTATCACCTTCGACCAGTCTGGCATGGGTAACCCTATCCCAGTGGAACCCATGTCCACATTTCTTGAAGGCTGTATTTTTACGGTGAAAGATCACTCTTTCGACCAAGGTACTTTTTTCATCTGGCTTATCACCTTTGACCAGTCCGGAATGGGTAACCCTATTGGCAGCAATGCTACCGCTGGCATGGGTAACCCTATTAGCAGCATTGCTACCGCCGGCATAGCTCCAGGCATCATTTAAGCATGCAAGCCACTCCACCACGACAAGGTAAAGATACCACGGAGGGACATAAATTTGAATAACAAGAAAAATAAATAACCAAAATGAGAGATAAAGAAAGAAATTTTAAATGTGGCCAGGAAAGCTAATAATTTTTATTATCAATTAAGTGGAATTAGATTTGGAAAGATAGAAATCTTGCAGATAACAAAAATTCAGTGTATATAATATTAATTGAACCAACATTATTACATGAATCAGAAAACTGGTCAATGAGAAGTCAAGGAATAAAAAACAAAACTGCTGTGGAAATTAAATGTTATAGAAAGACAATGGAGAAGACAAAAAAAGAAACAGAATAAGAATGTATTACTAACTTTAAAAGTAGTGGTTAAAAGAGTAATAACAACAATAATAATAATAATAATAATAATAATAATAATAATAATAATAATAATAATAAAAATAAACACTGAAGATATGTAATACTAATAAAAATAAAACCGTCATTAAATGTACAATGATTTTTTAATTGTTGTGAATATAAGTCACATTTAATTTTCCTCCTTCAGTTTTTGGTAAAATATAACTACAATAATCCATCTTTGTTATTGTAATTGTAATCATTTTTATTCAACAACATTCTTTAACATTGCAATTCAAGTTTGGTTTGAAATGGTTGACAAATTTTGCTAAGAGGTCTATTTTTTCAGGCTTCAGGTTTTTACGTATTGTAAATCTATAATATGGGACCCATGACTAGTTGCTTTCTAAAGGAATCCATACTCAGAATTTTTACACCTTAAAAAATAGATTGAATCGGCCACGGTGGACTAGTGGTTAGGCTCCTTGTCTCTGGTCCCGAGGGTCGCGGGTTCAAACCCGACTGGGGTCGATGGGTTTTTTAGGATGGAAAAATCCAAGGAGCAAGTCCTCCGGGAGGGACTTTAAGCCATGGGTCCCGAGTCTGAAGATTTTCAGGCTCGTAAAAAATCCTTAAGCCTGAATGAAAAGGCCTCTAAGCAAAATTTACCGAATTTTCCCATCCTAGTACTACCTTGGTTTCCTAGATGTCAGTATGAGGCAGAACGCTGACCACGGAACACTCAAATGACATCTATATGAAAACACATGTAACTAAATTAGTATGGTTCAAATTCTTCCCTGTAGGGGGAGAGGGCCTAAATCTCTGTTAAGGGAAACATGGGCTTACAAGAAGAAGAAAAAATAGATTGCCCCTGGCTGGGTTTGATCCCACAAATATTGGAACCAGGATAAGCATGGTAACCAATAGTCCTCCAGAACCTATTTCCTTCCTATCTTCTATTGCTTGATTAACACATATTAACTTTTGTTGGATAATTTCCAGCAATTTTAAAATTTACAAAATTTTACCAATAGTATCTCCTGTATCTTCATCATCTCCAACTTCAACACAACGTATGGAAAATGGTGGTTCTAGATGAGCAAAGCCCAATAGAGGAGGCTTCGAACAACTGGTTACAAACTGAAACAAATATTTAAATTATTTAGATAATGGAGAAAATATTTATATTAAAATCATTTTATTTTTGATAATACTAAAATAGCTGCAATGTTTTTTTTAAAAGTCCTTAATTTCATATTTCCCTTTCAACTTTATTTATAAAAAAATAATGGAAAGTGACAACATAAGGTAAATATGAATGAAATCAAAACATGAAAAAGAAATTATATTTGAACAGAAAAATTATACACTCAGTCTGGGGTTTGAACCCCGGTTTGAGCATGTAATTTTTCTCTTCAAATATAATTTGTCCCTCAGTGAAAGTATTAAATTAATCAAACAAACAATGAAAAAGGAATTTTACATAAAGAACAGATTATATCGGCAACTCAATTCAAACAGTTAGTAATTACTCAAGAATGGGGATTATAGCTTTTGAAAAATGTTTATGACATCTTATTTTTTGAGATGACGTGTAAAATAAAATAAGAATAAAAAAGATCTAAGTATAGAGAAGGGGCAAATTATCCATAAAAAATTTATAATTGGAGAGTCCTAAAAGTAAGGTCCTGACAAAAAAATAGACTGGATTCCATAGAAATGTAATTATAGTGAGAGAGAGACAAGTATCAAAGATAAATTGGACAGATAAAAAAAAAGTAATCGAAATAAAAAAAAAAGTAATTATTCTTCAAAGTCAATTTTAGAAAATATCCTTTTTTTTGGTCATATGCTTCGCCACAAAATTTATTAACACAACTTTTTTAAGGAAACATTTTTGGAGAAAAAAATGAGGCAGCCCAAAGAAGAATGCTTTGGAAGATGCTACAGAAATTATAGGATTCAAAGATTAATATGTAATTACATGGGTAGCTGAAAGAAGAGAACATAAGATTTACTTGACACAGCATTGCTCTTAGATGAAGATGATGTGAAAATCCAAGTTTTGATTTTATTTATTACTTTATTATAGTTAATTATAACTAAATTCTGATCAACGAATTTCACAGTGCAAAAAATAGATTCTTATAAATGTAATTGCCAACCAACTAACTTACTAACTAACTAACTCACTGGCACTATCAAAATTGTAGGTTCATGACTGAATGGACATAAGCTCTCCGCACATCCCTTTTCTGAGCTAATGTTTTCCAATCATCCCCTGTATAATCTACTTCCCTCAAATTATGGTTATGTTATTCTCTCACCTCAGTTTTGGTCTACCAACTGCGTGTTTTCTACAAGAAACATCCATGCCCCTCTTTCATTTTCCATTTGTGCCACATGTCTTCCCCATTGCAGTCTATGAGACTTAACTAATGTAACCGCCAACATAGAAAATATTAGGTTGCCTCATAAGTAATGACAGTTTTTAATGAATGTTGTGTGTCTGATATAATTTTGAAGGTGTGATTCATTGTGAGTTTGTTCCAAATGGAAATACAGTCAATGTGGACTTTTATTCTCAACAACTGGAACAATCAACACTTTTAAAATTCATATTACAGAGAGTATAACAACAACAGGATCAGCATCCTTGAAGATATAGAGATTCTAAAAGAAGCAAAGAATACAGACTCAATGAAAACACACCCGCAGACATAAACCTGATTGTATAACTTATACAACATCAATACCAGTTAAACAGCAGAAGATGAAACACTGATTTTAAAAGGTCTCCATATTGGAACTTAATGAAGTTCATTAATTTAGTTGAGGACGACTGACTTACCAGGTATCAATTTTATAATTAATAACTTGAACAAGTACAGGACATTTTGAGGGTCGCAGGTTCGAACCCAACTAGATCCCATATTGCATGAACCATCATGACAAAAATTCAAGAATTCGGAGAAATCAAACTACTACCACATTCAGTGTATAGTCCTGATCTTGCACTTTCAGGTTACCACCTGTTTCGATCCATGGCCCATTTCTTGCGTGACATTTTGAAAACATTGAAGCTGTGGAAGTAGGTATCAACAAATTCTTTGCATCAAAAAACCAGAGATGGTACCATTGTGAGATAATAAACCTAACCGAAAAATGACGGAAGAAGAAAACCGCCAAGAAACGACATAACAACGGTCGACTAGAGGCTACTGATGATGGAGATAAGCTCCGAAACTGCAGTCTAGAAGAAAAAGGATATGAGGTGAGGTAATAAAAACATTAATTTAATTCTTGCTAGAAATAACTGCACTGAATAGTTTCATTTTATCGAAAAAGAATACCTCTTTTTTTCTCAAAAATTAATTTTAGGAAATAACATTATGAGGTTTTCAAGCTAATTACTAATAAATAGTGAGTTATGAAATCTCACTTCACTCCGTGATCTGCAAGCTGAGGATGGGAGGGAAGCCTCTCAAAACTGCAGTTCCGTGCTTGAAGATCACAGAGCATGAGGTGAGATTTCACGACTCACCATTTATTAGTTATTAATAAGAACACCTCTAATTATTATTGAGTTGGTTATTTTGACTCACCTCATATTTCTTGATTTTTATTCCAATGTTGGAATGCATCGACAATGTTGCGCAAAAGCGACAGAACCAGGTCTGCATAAAAATCAAGAAATATGAGGTGAATCAAAATAACCAATTCATTAACAATTAAAAGAAACCTCTTAGTGTTATTTCCTACATATATTAAATAAAAAAAAAAGAACACCTCTGTTCAGAAGTACAAAGAAAAGGGCTATGCTTTTAAAGATTTTGTACTAGACTGTCTTGAAGCCATGACAACATTGAAGTTGTGCGAAGAAGAGACAGATGAGTAAGAAACATATTCACAAGCATCAACTTTGAGTGCATGCTTACAGCCTCATTGAAGAGACCTCCAAAGAAAGGTTTTGATTTTCGACTACAGGATGGTGTAAAGACTCACAAAATTAATCATGTGTTCCAGCTAAAAGAAGAAGGGTGCTGCAACGTGAAAATGTAGTGTAAGAATTAAATTAAAGTGTTTAATACATCATCTCATATCCAGTCCCCTAATTAAACTGGTTTCGAAGCTTGGGCAGCTTTATCTTCAGTAATTTCTTGTCGAATGATGTTATGTCGATCAGGAGAACTGATTCTTAAGAATTAAATGAATCGTGATTTCTTCTTACCTCATACCACGATTCATTTAATTCTTATTAACTGAACCTCATAATGTTAAAAATTCCCAAATGTAATATGGTTGGTATCTAATGTCGAGCACTTGATAATGAAATCATTCGCTCTCTTGCACTCCAATATTTAGCAGAAAGGCTGGTCACTTCTACAAAAGCTGGACAACGGAGGAGATGGTTTATTTCCATATCTTCATTTAAATTGCAAAAAGGGCATTTAGGTGAATCTGTTATGCCAATTCATTTCTTTTTCCAAGGCTTCATGTTTGTATTGGAGTACAATAAACTAGTTGTAACCGTTTAGTAGTAGGCACCACATGTGGTGGTTACGTCACCCATAGAGAGAAAGTAGGTATAGGAAGGAAGGAGAAATGAACCCCTAGGCCTCGAGTACTCTAATACCATCAGGGTCGAAAGAAACAAGAGGTCAGTCAAGGGAGACTGGATAGAAAAGTTGAAAGAGGGAATTGGTATGGGGAGGAGAAGTAATACCAATTCGGTCAAAAAAGAAAACTCACCAAGCTGACCAGTGCTTGTTGGTGAGTAGCCCTTCCCTTTCGTTCATCATGCATAAGCATGATTACTAACAGCTGCACCACGAGAAGGTGAGGGATTGGACACTAGGTTACTGTCCAGGTCGGTTCCTTTAAGCCTTTGATGGAAGGAATTAAAGGGTCTCCTCTCTGTTAAAAACAGTAGCCTTTCCGCAGCCCCAAATGTAATATATGAACTGATTCTTCCTTCCTCTGTTGGTGGACCGATAAACCTCTGGATCAAATCAGAATCAGAATTTCGAAGTTCATAAGTTTTTCTTTCTTCTTTTTTTTGAATGTGGATTTTTTCCCAAATCATGAGTTCTTTTTGTTTTTCTATTTGTTTAATTAGACTAGACAAAAGCCAATCTAATTAAAGAAATAGAAAAACAAAAAGAACTCACGGTTTGGAAAAAAATCCACATTAAAAAAACCAGAAAGAAAAACTTATGAACTTCGAAATTCTCGCTGATTCTGATTTGATCCAGAGGTTTATTGGTCTACCAACAGAGGGAGGAAGAAGCAGTTCTCCTGATCGACATAACATCAGTCGACAAGAAATTGCTGAAGATGAAGCTGCCCAGGCTTTGAAACCAGTTTAATTAGGAGACTGGATATGAGGTGAGGTATTAAACACTTTCATTTAATTCTTAAATTAAACCTCATAGTGATTTTTTCCTATATAAGTCAAAATGTAGTGTATTCATCCCACTGAGTGAGAAAAAAACAAGTGTGATGTGTTCAAACTGTGGTGTGGCTCTCTGCAAAACTATGTTTCCACAGCTATCATACCAAATACTGTAAATTTTTTTATATATAATAGAACATTCTGCCATTATTCCCTGTAAATTTCAGCTTTTTAGCCAACAATAGAATTGTCACAGAAATTTATATTTCAGCTCTGTAAGTATTAATTGCCTGCCGGGCTATTGTAAGGTTTAAATACCCATGCTGTTAGGGAAAGGGTTATCTTTATTTACTTTAGTAATTTCATAATTTTTACATCTATTTTATTAAGGTAGAATATTTTTATCACTCACCTCATATTGTTCTTCTTATTTGATTATAAACTAGTTTTGGAATATAATTTCTGTTCCATCCTCAGTATCGTCACGACCATTGTTCTATCGTCTTGAAGAGCTGTCCTTCTCTCCTTCCATTGGCTGACTGAAAAACCTCGAAACCAGGTCATTCTCACCGGGAATTTCAAAGTTCATTAATTTCTTCTTTTCACTCTTTTGAATGTAGATCTTTTCCCAAACAGTAAGTTCTTTTGGTTTTTCTATTTGTTTTAATCATTTAGCTTCTTTCTCGATAAGATGTTTTTCAGACCATGCATGGGCAGCCACTGCAGATTTTTCTACTTCCCCTTTCTTGACATTCCTGAGATGTTCTTTCACTCTAGTTTTCAAATTTCTCTTAGTTTTTCCTATGTAGAATTTATCACATTCTTCACATTTAATTTGACTATTTAACTCATGCCCCAAATGGGAGTCAATGACCAATCACGTTTCAATGATTTCTGTTTTACAACCAATCAGAGTCGTGTTTCATCAAATATTTATCAGTGTTATAATTACCATATTAAAGAAAGCTCCTCCTTACAATATTGCGTTCCTTTGGCAATAAATAGTATGATCTGGTTGCAGTGATAAACAAAAGAAGCAGTAGAAGCATACCTATCGTTTCTCATTTGTTTTCAGACATCGCCGTTTACATTAAATATATAAATATTTTAAAATAACTATAGTTAAATAATGATTTGTGAGTAAACAGCTTAATTTTATTCGTTAAATAGTCCTAACAAATGCCACTCTTGATTTCCAAATTCTCTAGATAAATTGGAAATCACTCGTGGCATTACTTATGATAAATCCCTGATTTGTTTTCTTCTTTAATTTTCTCATTCTTATTAGGTCTAAATCAGTCTACTGATGCTGTAGTCATTTTTGGGTGCTAACCTATGTTGAAATCTTTAAAAATTTTTTGAAACATGTGGTGTTTTAATGGATGATATGTGAATTTTCTAATTTTTTAAAATTTTTTAAATTTAGAAAATTCACATATCATCCATTAAAACACCACAAGTTTCAAAATTTTTTTAAAGATTTCAACATAAGGTTAGCACCCAAAAATGACTACAGCATCAGTAGACTGATTAGACCTAATAAGAATGAGAAAATTAAAGAAGAAAACAAATCAGGGATTTATCAAATTAAATGTGAAGAATGTGATAAATTCTACATAGGAAAAACTAAGAGAAATTTGAAAACTAGAGTGAAAGAACATCTCAGGAATGTCAAGAAAGGGGAAGTAGAAAAATCTGCAGTGGCTGCCCATGCATGGTCTGAAAAACATCTTATCTAGAAAGAAGCTAAATGATTAAAACAAATAAAAAAACCAAAAGAACTTACTGTTTGGGAAAAGATCTACATTCAAAAGAGCGAAAAGAAGAAATTAATGAACTTTAAAATTCCCGGTGAGAATGACCTGGTTTCGAGGTTTTTCAGTCAGCCAATGGAAGGAGAGAAGGACAGCTCTTCAAGATGACAGAACAACGGTCGTGACGATACTGAGGATGGAACAGAAATTATGTTCCGAAACTAGTTTATAATCAAATAAGAACAATATGAGGTGAGTGATAAAAATATTCTACCTTAATGAATATACCTCATAGTGAGAATTCCTAAAATAAGTAATCTATTTTATTGTTAACGATAGTGATGGTGATATTATACATTTTTTAAAAACCTAAAATAGTATTTTTGGAGCATATTCATAGATACTTTAGGTTAAATTATATTTGAAGAGAAAAAAATACACGCTCAGGCTGGAGTTTGAACCCAGGATCTTTCACACTCCAGGTGAATGCTCTACCCACTGAGCTATCTGAGAAACTCCAATTTAAACCCAAATTTTTCTCTTATATATGCTGTTAATTCCCACACACCAAATGCTATGATGCTGTTGCTTCCATCTTGCAAATGGTGGCTTCTTTATTAAGAAGACCTTTAATTGGGAATTTTACATTACATTATAAAGCCAATACGGCTTCTTTCGCTGTTTTTATTATTAATTTAATACATCTCAATGATGGATAAATTATATTTGAAGAGAAAAATTATATGCTGAGACTGGGGTTGGAACACAGGACCTTTCACACTCTAGGCAAATGCTCTACCAAAAGATATCAGAGAAACTCCAATCTAAATGCAAAAATTTCTCTTATATTCGCTGTTAATTCTCGCGCACCAAATGCTATGAAGCCGTTACTTCTATCTTGCAAATGGTGGCTTCTTTATTAAGAAGACCTTTAATTGGGAATTTTAAATTACATTATAAAGCTAGTATGGCTTTTTTCAATGTTTTTATTATTCATTTCATACATCTCAATGATGGATAAATTATATTTGAAGAGAAAAATTATACGCTCAGACTGGAGTTTGAACCCAGGACCTTTTGCATTCTAGATGAATGCTCTTTAGATGTCTAAATCCTCATACTTCAGAGTAAAAAAATCTGAGGTTTAATGATTACTAGCAATAATTCTATTAACCTTTCACAAAAAACTGACAAAACTTTATCGTCATGGTAAGAGGAACAAGACAAAATGAAAATTTTTGTTAAAGAGATTCACATCTGACGACTTGTTATCAAATTTCTTTAGTCAATGTCCTCCCCATACTTCAGGTCCCAGAATTTTTCAACTGAGACAACTGAACACAGTATGCAGATGATTATAGAAACATTAGTGACCTGTAAAAGCAATCTGAAAGTTGTTATTGCAGATTTTTTTTCGAAATTCTTTTCTGAGAAATGTCAAATTATGTTTACCTTGAGGAACAGTCTTCTTTCTTCATCATTAAAATCTTTGTCTAATATATCCCAAAGCCAACATACCACACGGTGTGAATCATGAAAACCACCATAATAATGTGTGTGTCTTCTCAAATCTCGCAGATCTAATGGAACATTGTCTCCAGATATTAGCCTCTGTAACTGTAACAATTAAACAAGTACTTTGTATTAAATTAATATTGAGAAACTAAAGCTATTACTATGACAGAGATAAGTAAATTAATGAACACAATTAAATTATTGTAAATCAATGGTAAAGAGAAAAATGTTTGCCTGAACTGGGAATCAAACCCCGAACCTTTAGCTTTCTGTGCTAATGCTCTGACCACTGAGCTAATCCAGGCTTCATTCCCATCCATGCAGAAATCCTTCCTTTACCTTACTCTATTGGTCCCACATTCAATTGCAATTAAGCATCATTCACAAATATACAATGAATGGCCTCTACCTGAAGAAAATATGAAGGGACTCCACACATCTATAGCATTATTTATTAAATTAATATTGAGAAGCTAAAGCTATTACTATGATAGAAATAAATAAATTAATGAACACAATTAAATTTTTCTCTTTACCATTGATGTACTTTGTAACTTCTGTAAATCAATGAGAAGTTATTTCATTATATTATTTTTGGTCTGGACATCTTACCTCAATATTAATGTTGATTTGTTCTTGGACATGTTTCAAAACAATTCTCTGTTTTATCTTCAGCTTTCCCAGACTCTGGGAAAGCTGAAGATAAAACAGAGAATTGTTTTGAAACATGTCCAAGAACAAATCAACATTAATATTGAGGTAAGATGTCCAGACCAAAAATAATATAATTAAAATAACCTCAAAATATAACTTCCTAAAATTAAATATTAGTTATTTCATTACCCAAAACTACATTTTAAAACTATACCAAAATATGTTTCAAAGACTTTTGTGACTATTAAACTAAAATTAATTAAGTTAACTCTATGTCATTAGTAGGGCTGAAAAAATGTATTGGTTATAGGCTGCATCGTACTTAGACTGCTATGTTTATACACTGAACGTTGATATGTGCTAATCGGGACAGACTTCTAGTACAGTCTGCTTTGAGTAGCAATGGACTCATCTTTGCACAATTTTTTTGTTTCAGCATTCTGATACAACCACATGTCACGTAAACAGGTCTATTACTGAGGAGAGTCGAACATACACACTCTCTGCTCTGAGCAGGCAGTGGAGACGCTCGACAAATACACACATTTTGTTAAACAATGTGTATAGAAATTAGTTACTATCCTGATACCAATACTTTTTTTTCAGCCTTAGTCTTAGCAATTTTATTTAAAATTTCTGTATTTTCTATTTTGTTTGCTTCATTCCTTAAATTTACAGTAAATCAACACATATTTTATAAAATAATTATATTATAGTCCCATTATGCAATCATTTATTTAATACAAATATATGAACTTATTAAAATTCATCGGAGAACATATTGTTTAAACAACTCACCTCATAGGATTCATGCTTCCATGATATCGCGATTTCAAACATAATCATGTTCATCATCAGCCATAACTCCGACTCTGACTCCGATGAATTTTAATGATTATACCTCATAATGTTTACTTCCCAACATTAATTAAATATGAAACTTAGTTATAATGACTATTTAACTCATGCCCCAAATGGGAGTCAATGACCAATCACGTTTCAATGATTTCTGTTTTACAACCAATCAGAGTCGTGTTTCACGAAATATTTATGTGTTATAATTACCATATTAAAGAAAGCTCCTCCTTTTTAATATTCTGAACAGGTCTGACCATTATTTTGCAGTGACTGAGCCTGTTAGAAATACGGCTACCAGATTGTATATATAGTGCAGGAATGTCAACACATGCCGCATGTGAGAGTTAATATAAAAACATTTGTAGCAACTGATTATACCACCAAAAAAAAGAAACCACTGTTTGCACTTTCTTAAATGTATTTTTTCCCAGGTAACAATCCAGAAAAATATAATTGTCATATTTACATCATACGACATCAGAAATGACTTAATATACAGTTTGATGTGTTTCATTTTTTCTCCACTAGAGAGCATTCTTACAACATTGCGTTCCTTTGGCAATAAATAGTATGATCTGGTTGCAGTGACAAACAAAAGAAGCAGATGAAGCGTACCTATCGTTTCTTATTTGTTTTCAAACATCGCCGTTTACATTAAATATATAAATGTTTTAAAATAACTATAGTTAAATAATGATTTGTGAGTAAACAGCTTCATTTTATTCGTTAAATAGTCCTAACAAATGCCACTCTTGATTTCCAAATTCTCTAGATAAATTCACTCCTCACTTCGTGAGTCGTGAATTTATCGATAATTTGGAAATCACTCGTGGCATTACTTATGATAAGACTAATTATTGTAAATTTATCTAATCTGGTGAGTTGTTGATGAGACCTTAACTCTTCAAGTAAAGTAATAAGTTTTTCAGTGTTACTTCTACTGATTTTTATTTCTACATCAAATGCTGTATTGTTAGCTTATATGGGGACATACTAATTTAAGAGTTTTGAATGAATGCCTGATCCTACATTGTTATTCATTTTCATTTTTGAGCCATCTGTGTATACTCTTAGTATTCTGGTGTTAGAAAACTTGCATGTATTAGTTCTAATTTAATTTAATTTAATTTAATTTAATTTAATTTAATTTAATTTAATTTAATCTAATAAAAACATTTTGAAACATCTATCTAAACCTTTGGAATTAACAGTTTGGGAAAAGATATACATTCAAAAAATCATACAAGAACCATGAACTTTCAGTTTCCAGACGAACCAAATTAGATTACAAAGTTCTTCAAAAGTACACCAGATGGCAGTTTAGAAAATTACCAGTATAATGAAAAATTGACAATTGTGAAAACATATTTGAAGAGAAAAATTATACGCTCAGACCGGGACTTGAACCCGGGACCCTTGGTTTTCTAGTCCAAGTGCTCTACCATTTGAGCTACCTGAGCAAGTACCGATCTAAACGCGGGAGTTACAACGTGTATAGAGAAAAATTTGCATTTAGATCGGTACTTGCTCAGGTAGCTCAAATGGTAGAGCACTTGGACTAATGTTATTTGTTGACATACAGCCAGATTTTTTATCACTTTTCTATTATTAATATTACTAGTATTAAAATAAAATAAAGACATACCTCAGGAGTTGAGAAAAGAGAGAGCCATTCTGGATTGATGAGTGAACGGAAGCCCCTGATAAAAGCAGCTGTCTGATCTTTAATTTGTGTGTGCATTCGGAAGTGTGCCATTAAGTGGATGTAGTTAATTCTGTTAACAACAAAAAAATTGCATTCAACTTCATATTATGTTATTTTTTAAAATTATGCATCTTTCTTTCTTCATGACAACTGGTCTAGAAAGCCCTTGGTTGACCATTTGAATGCTGGCTTCACATCAACATGTGTAAATCACAGAGGTGGGCGATCATCTGTCAGTATAGGAGTGACATTTGATCAACTTCCCAATATTAATTTAAATGTAACATTTCACAACCCTGACATTACAACTAATTTCTTCAACCTGGAGCTACTACTTAACATAGGTACCCACCCAAATTCCACAAGATAATTTTTCTCACGTGGGGACTTGATTCAGCACATTCTGCAGCTCTATGCGAAGGCATGTTGCAGGACAATTATGCATTTATTAGAATATACATTCATAACATGACATACCTAGATGGCCATTGGCCTACCAGCCAGTTGCTGGCCTCACATCCACATTGTGAATCACAATGGAATGAACATCTAGATAGTGTAAGGGTGATATGTGGTTAGTATGTCATGAGTCCACCAGTCAATATAACTGGTTTTCTTATTCTAGAGTCACTATTTATTGAAGCTACCCAAATTCCTCATGAGGCTGACTGAGTACTAACTAACTAACTAACTCCTGATTTCAATTATATTACTTTTTAGAGACCAAAGTTTAGCTGAGGAAACTACTATTTACAAAGTAGCAGGAATAATTAATTACTTATAGTGATATTTCCTATATAGTTCAATTAATTACTTATTTTCATTGGTGACAGGAATTGCCTTCCCGCCAGGCACAAGTTCATGTGTGATAAGTTTTCCCAAACAATCTTCATCCACTGAGAATGTAAGATCCAGATCTTGTACATCTCCTTGATGATGTTTAATGAAGGTCAGACTTCTGTATAGCTCCCGATCAAGTGATGGCAATTCATCCATTGAACTGTATAAAGCCTGGTGTTGCTGTCCTAGTAGTTGGCTCAGGAAGAATGAAGCAAAAGGTACATCTACCACAATACCCTGCAACAAATTTAGGTGAAGGACAGTCAGAAGGTCATGGGAGCTGGGCCATGCCAACCAATGGGTTTATGGTTCTACTTTACAGAAAACATTAATTCTGACCTCTCTTGTGATTTGGCAATGACATATCTTATTAACTATCATTATAACACACAACATTTACTATTTAATTATCTACCGAATACTACAAAGAAAATTATATTTTAAGGATTTAATATAAAATATGATTGTTTTTTTAAATACAGAGGTCTTAACTTTTGTAACCATCAGGAAATAGGAAGATCACAGCTTATATGGAAGAAGACATACAGAAACTTCGAATAGAGGGAAAACTGAGTACAGTAACATCTAAAAAATTTTGGTCGTTTACAATGAACTACAATGGTAGCGCTGTTTCATAATAACAGAATGCGTAACTAAATAAAACAAATGCAAGGCACACGGCATGTTCACTTGGGATTATGGGAAGTTAGCCATTTTGTAAATTTAAATTTTGAACTGCTATCCTTTCATTCTATGTAGACAGTACTGTAGAAATTATATATTATCGAAAGTTAAAATCATTACTTAAATCTTATTTTACTCTAATTTGTAAGTAAATTCAAGCTTATTTACTTTTTAATGTGAATCTAGTTTCAAAGATAGTCCTACTAGAAGTTATAAAATTCTAAGATTTGTTAGGTTAGGAAGAATGATGTTAGTGTACAGCCATTTTTTATAAAAATTTAAAAAATGTGACTTTATAATGGATTTGAGATGTACGACATGGCTAAGATTCTTTAATAAATATTGTATAAAATATGTATGTGAGAATAACGGGACAGGTCAATTGTACATATTTATTAAAAGAGCTCATAATGCACGTTTTTAAATTTTAATAAACGAAAATAAATTAACATGTTTTATTTATTTCCATTCTTCCCTTCTGTTAAAATTTAAAAAAATCTTTATGTCTGAGAGGCTGGGTATAAATAATTCCATAATTTAAGATTGATTAATATGTTATTTATTCCTATAAAAGTTAAATTCCATGATTATCCACCAGATGGTGTTATATAATTATAATTCATAATTTTACCACCAGACGGTGCTGAATTTCATATTAGTACCAGAAAAAAATGAAAATAATTTAGATGTCGTTAGTTGTTCTATACTAGCGCCGCTTGTGGCATGTACGCGAAACTTGTCCACTTTCTTCTCTGGTACTCTGTGGGAAGAAGATATTAAAAGAAATACGTATATGAGGGGTCTTAAAGATGGAAATTGGATAGTTAAGGGAAATTGGAAGATGAGGATACCATGATATCTTTAGGTGGAAGGCCAGAAGTTCATGGGAGCTGGTCTATACCAACCAATGGGTTTGTGGTTGTATTAAAAAAACAATAATTCTGATCTTATGTGCATATCTTACTATCAATTTAACACACAAAATTTACTATTTAATTATCTACTTATTATTACAATGAACATTACATGTTAAGTTTTAATATCAAATAAGGTGATATTTTAAATAAAGAAATCTTAAATTATTTTGAGTCTGTGAAATCTTATCTCAATATTAATGTTGATTTGTTCTTGAACATGTTTCGATTAGTCTTCTAATCATCCTCAGCATCATGGCCGGACTGATTAGATTTATGTTGTAAACCCTAGATGTCGATGTCAGCTCCCTCCTGCGGTTGGCCAAAGAATGTCCAAACGAGGTCACGTTCCAACGGCCAACTGCAGGAAGGAGCTGACATCGACATCCAAGGTTTACAACATAAATCCAACTATCTACATAACTTAATAAATCCAACCAGTCTGGCCATGATGCTGAAGATGATTAGAAGACTAACCAAAACATGTTCAAGAACAAATCAACATTAATATTAAGGTAAGATTTCACAGACTCAAAATAATTTAATTAAAAGAACCTCAAAATACAACTTTCTAAAATAAAACATTAAAGAAATCTTACTTTTGAAAGTACCAGGAAAGAGGAAGAGAGGAAGACCACAGCATACATAGGAAGAAGATATTAAAAGGAGTATGTGGATGAAGGGTTGTATAAATGGCAATTAATTTGTTCAGGAAACCTGGAAGGAGATTATATTTTTTGGTTAAAGAAGTCTGTGACACTTCAAAAAACATTCCTGATGATGGAGAAGACAGGGGCAGAAAGGAGATCAAGCTGTAAACCAATATATAGATACAAATTACATATAAAAGGATTTAAATGGAAGAGCAAAAAATATATAAAGATATAAATGGAGGCTTTTGTCTAACACTCAACTTTCTAATGAAGAGCATTAGAACAAATGAACAATAATAAACAAGAAGGTGTATGATATAAACCATCTATAGGAAAGAGTAAAATGTCTTACCTCATACACAGCTTTCCCAAGCATACGACCTACAAATTCAAATAGCTGTAAATGATCATCTTGCATGTATGAAGTTGGTGAGGGATATAACCTTTCTTCACTAGTTACTCTGAATAAATTTAAGGATGGATCAAAAACTCTCTTTATTGTCTCCTCTAAAAATTCTGTAAAAAGGAAAAAGAAAATGTTAGAGAACTAAATTTATTTTTGAAAGGAAAAATAATCCACGAATGTGTCATAGTGATAAAAAGTTTGTAAAATAAAATGTATAGGTTCCAATACCACCCACTGGATTCTGTGTGTTTCAGGTATTGTGCTAGTCAGAAGAGATTATTCCTGGTGTGACAGGCCCAGAAGGTCCTTGGCCTACCATCCAGCTGCTGACCTGACATCCACAAATGTTAATCATAGAGATGAACAGTCATCTAGCCAGTTCTAAGGGTGACACATATCAGCATGTCAGTTTCTTCAAGAAATCTACAAATATGAGGTGAGTCATGGAAATTTCTAACTTTATATATATTAATATTCCACCGCTGTGGTCTCGAGGTAGCGTGCTGCCTTGTCATGCAGCAGGCCCAGGTTCGATCCCTGGTCGGGGCAGTTTTTCTGGGTGAGGTTTTTATCAGGGTTTTTCCTCACCTGTAAGACAAATGTCAGGAAAACTTTAAGGCCCAAACGGTCCCCGAAATCATATGGCCATCATCATCATCGTCATCCTTCACAGCTGTGGAAAGCAATGGGAAGCTACCACACCTATAATTCCCTAGTAAAGCTGCAAGCATAGCATGAAAATGCCTTTAGGCAGAATTAATAGTCCACCGCTGTAGTCTCAAGGTAGCGTGCTGCCTTGTCATGCAGCTGGCCCAGGTTCGATCCCCTGGTCGGGGCAGTTTTTCTGGGTGAGGTTTTTATTGGGGTTTTTCTTCACCTGTAAGACAAATGTCAGGAAAACTTTAAGGCCCAAACGGTCCCCGAAATCATATGGCCATCATCATCCTTATCATCATCATCATCCTTCACCGGTGTACAAAGCAACGGGAAGCTACCACACCTACAAATCCCTAGTAAAGCTGCAAAGCATAGCATTTTCATGCATGAAAATGCTATGATTGCAGTGAAGGACCTGCCTTTGGGCAGAATTACTATGGATGGATATATTAATTGAATCGCTGAGTTGAAAAGGGAAGAAACTCCAAATACACTACTTTTGAGGAAACCTTAAAAAAACTACATAATTTCTTACAGCTTGCTGTGACAAATTTTTGATCAATTACAATATTGATCCTCTGCTTACATGATATGCAAATATAGCAAGAATTCATCATTTCTGTGTTGCATACGTGTTTTAATGCTCTTCGAAGGCAGTGGAGTTTCTTCCCTTTTCAACTCAGCGATTCAATTAAAATAAACCTCATAGTGTCACTTCCTTTAAATGTTAAATTTAATTTTTTTATTGAGAAAAAAGTTGGCTAAAGGATAAGACTAGTCATTCTACCTTGTCCATACCAAAGGCTCAAAATTGTAAAACTTCCTATACAAATCCCATGGAATTTCATGAGGTGTTAACGGCATATCTTTATCTTTCCTCTGTTTACTATAGTTATTGAGTATTTGGTTTTAAGTTACCTTTGAAAACACCATCTTGATCAATACCAGCTTCATCAAGACCCTGTTCATTGATAAACCTAACTCTAATAACTCCTTTTAAAGCTTGTGATGGAAGCATTGCAAGTTGTCTATAGCCATCCTCAACAATCCGACATCTGTAAAAGAAGCGAAACTGGATAAATATGCAAGGGAAAAATTAAGTGATATCATACAATACATTCCTTTGATGTCCATAAATGGAAACTTTCAATCTAACCAACTCTGTATCTTACGGAACCCTTATTGTTCAATGTCAAGTCAAGTTTACTTACGACTTGCACTGTCCCAATCCTCAGCCAACTTAATCCAATTCATGTCATCAATATTCACTTCCCTGCAATCCATCTGATTATTATCCTTCCATCTACACCTGGCCTTCCTATTGGCTTTTCCCCTCAAGGAATTCCAAATAAAAATTTTAAAACCGTTTTTATTTCCATTCATTCAAACTAATGATCTCAATTTCCTAGACTCAATAACCATGGCAATTTATATAGTTCAAACTATAACAATATTAGACAACAATATAAATTAGAAAGTTCCTTACTGTGAAGCTTCTTCCATTCTTGTAACTAACTTACTAACTAACTCCTTATACCTGAGTCTGAGTGAATATAGATGGGACATTAGTTTTTTTTAAAAGAAAAGGTAATTATATTAAATTGATGCTGGGAAGTAACATTATGAGGTATAATAATTTAAATTCATCAGAGAACATTTCTTGAAAATCACCTCATAAATTTCATGCTTTTCACAAAACCGCAGTTTCAAGCGTAATCACGTCCATCCTCAGTCACAACTCCGAATGATGAAAGTCTTCGGCCGTCAACTCTTATATTGTCATCATCTTCAGTATTGCCATCTATGGTTGAATTTATAAACTTCGAAATCAAATTCTGTTCGTTAGGAATATCAAAATTCATTAAACTATTTCTATTTAAATAAAAATTAACAAAATTTGATTTTTAAAATTTATTTTTATTTAAATAAAAATAGATCAATGAATTTTGATATTCCTAATGAACAAAATTTGATTTTGAAGTTTTTAAATTCAACCACAGATGGCAGCACTAAAGATAGTGACAATAGAAGAGTTGACGGCCAAAGAATTTCATCATTCGGAGTTGTGACTGAGGGTGGGCACGATTATGCTTGAAACCATGGTTTTGTGAACAGCACGAAATTTATGAGGTGAATTTTCAAAAAATGTTCTTCAATGAATTTAAAAGAAAAATAAATGCTTGAACCAGGACCTGAACCATTTGTTCTCCTTATGAGTATGCTACCCATTAGTTATTTGCCACTATGTGTGTTCTGGTGCAATAACTCCTTATCATGGATGTCACGAGCATTTGGCAGATATTGTGAATTTCAGGCCTACTCTAGTGAAATTTATTAGTGTCAAGTCAGATTGAGGCAGTCTGAGATTAGACCTTGGAGTTGAAGTATTTTAGTAAGATCTTCATTATGCCCCTCGTTGTGGCGACAATTTTAAAGAAGTAATTCTTTTCCCATATTGTGGCGATGTTTTGAAGCAGCTAACTCTCTTCATGCCCGATGTTGTAGTAACATTTTGAAGGATTAGTGTCCCAAAAAGAATTACTGGTTCAGGTTGGGTTTGATTTTCGGTAGAGCTGGATTCTCTTCTCAAGGTCGAAATTGGTACACAGGATAGGAAAACACTTTAAAAATCACTAATAACTGATTCTTGTAGAAATATTAAAATTCATCGGAGAACATATTGTTTAAACAACTCACCTCATAGGATTCATGCTTCCATGATATCGCGATTTCATGGAAGCATGAATCCTATGAGGTGAGTTGTTTAAACAATATGTTCTCCGATGAATTTTAATGATTATACCTCATAATGTTTACTTCCCAACATTAATTAAAGATACTTGTAGAAATAGTTATAAATTTATTTACTATTTAATTTCCCAGCAGATCAAGTAAATATAGGTGGTATTATTCTTCACTGTCAATTAAAATTAAATTATTTTCTTTTCTTGAATGAACTATTCTTCTTGTTAAGGTAGAATATTTTTATCACTCACCTCATATTGTTCTTCTTATTTGATTATAAACTAGTTTTGGAACATAGTTTCTGTTCCATCCTCAGTATCGTCACGACCGTTTGTTCTGTCGTCTTGAAGAGCTGTCCTTCTCTCCTTCCATTGGCTGACTGAAAAACCTCGAAACCAGGTCATTCTCACCGGGAATTTCAAAGTTCATTAATTTTCGCTCTTTTGAATGTAGATCTTTTCCCAAACAGTAAGTTCTTTAGGTTTTTCTATTTGTTTTAATAATTTAGCTTCTTTCTCGATAAGATGTTTTTCAGACCATGCATGGGCAGCCACTGCAGATTTTTCTACTTCCCCTTTCTTGACATTCCTGAGATGTTCTTTCACTCTAGTTTTCAAATTTCTTTTAGTTTTTCCTATGTAGAATTTCTCACATTCTTCACATTTAATTTGATAAATCCCTGATTTGTTTTCTTCTTTAATTTTCTCATTCTTATTAGGTCTAATCAGTCTACTGATGCTGTAGTCATTTTTGGGTGCTAACATTATGTTGAAATCTTTAAAAATTTTTTGAAACTTGTGGTGTTTTAATGGATGATATGTGAATTTTCTAAATTTTACATTATCTTCTTTTACTTTTAGAAGAGTGCTTTGATTAATAAATTTTTGTCTTTTGAACTTGTTTATTTTTTTGAGTATCATTTTTATTGCAAAACCATTTTTCGTGGCTACGTTGATTATGTGTTCTTTTTCTTTTTCATAATTTTCTTTGTTTCTTTCTTGTATTAAATATCACATTTTATCAGGAGAGCTGTTATTGCTTCTATCCTTGATGAAAGTTATATGTTGACTGACTAGAGTAATTCTGTTATAATTTTAAAGAACATTATTACATCACATGATTTTATATTTAAATTCTATTGGTTAATGGTCCATTAAATACCAGGTTTAAATTTGATTTGTTAAATCAAAAAGTTAATTGTTTTAACATCCAATCAGAATTTAGTATACTTTTATTTAAAAATATTAAGTTAAGCAGGTGTTCTTATTACAGTTATAACAGAAAGCTTTATATTTCAGACAAAAATGACTTAAGACACAATTTTAAAAGCATTATTTATAAAGACTTATATAATACAATTTCTTTAATTGTTACTGAGACATTTTTATTCAACAATGAACAACAATTAATTATTTAGATGTTTTTCTTTATTTAAGTTATATTTAAATATTAAAAGAATTTTAAAATATAAAATTATTAACTTAAACTTTCATATTTATTATGATATTAAAATCCTGCTATAGAGTGAATGTGTGTATTATTGATTTTACATATGTTCATAATACAATGTGGTTAGATGCTCACTCATGAATTGGTGTACACTTTAAAAACATTTTTAAGAAATAAGGAATTTGTGCGGAAAAAACTAGACGAAAATGTAGATATAAATTTCCTAACAGGCCACTTCTGTGTAGAAATACAATAATAAACTTAATGAATAGGTTTAACACATCAGGTTCTGTGAATAAAAAGAAAAGTCAATGAAACTCTCGCCTCCTTGCAGAGGAACACAAGTTAAATCCATTAGCATAGAAGAACTGATTCATGTAAATGATAATTTCATAAGAAGATATGATAAGGTCAAGTATTGAATATACTGTTATTTAATATCTTGTATCCAATTTCAACCAAGTGCTTGCAGCATGGATGACCGGAAGTCGTCACACCAGACCCACAGAGCAGCGGGTAACCAAAGTCCATTCAATATCCACTCGGACTCACTGTATAACAACATATATAATCTTGAAAGATTCAGATATAATTACCGGTATATGAAATAATTTATATATTTTTTAAAATTCATTTTAATTTTTTTAAGAGTTGGAATTTTGGCTGACGACGGAGGCAAAGGCCTATGAAACCAGTACCATAAAAACACAGAGCTTTATAAGATGAAATGAAAAAACATTTATCTGATTCAATTTATAAATTCTATGGCACCATGCATAAAACCCATAACCCTCAAATTTAAAAAAAATGAGTTAATATTATTAATGTAATATTGGAGCTGTCATTTATCATCCCTCAAATTTTGATTGCTATACAATTAGTTAAACAGAAGATCCAGAGATGGACAACCACATTGGGGGTTCACTTCAGATAGGAAACCTCCATGCATGAATCTTCATTTTCTCAGAACTACTTAAATGAGGGTTATTGGTTTCATGCATGGTGCCACAGAATTGTTGGTTGGTATCTAATGTCGAGCACTTGATAATGAAATCATTCGCTCTCTTGCACTCCAATATTTAGCAGAAAGGCTGGTCTCTTCTACAAAAGCTGGACAACGGAGGAGATGGTTTCTTTCCATATCTTCATTTAAATTGCAAAAAGGGCATTTAGGTGAATCTGTTATGCCAATTCTGTGTAGGTGTTTATTCAAGCAGTCATGTCCCGTTAGCAGTCTGAATGTTTGCTACTGCAGATTTTCTTTGTAATGTAGTAATGTCATAAGCTTGTAGATTTTCCCATTCCTTTCCAGATGTTTTGGTGGTGTATTCGCCACAGAATTGTAAATTACCTCATAGTGTTATATCCTACCATAATTTCTATTAACTTAATTTTAGTGTTTGAAAAATCCTTGTTTTTTGCCAGCATTCCAAGTTTTATCACTGTCAACTGCACCAGATGTCAGGGTTATCCCTATTTATGTTATTTTGTAACATTCCCCATTTTTTCCCTATGATCTTCATTTGTATTCCATGTAATTGTAATCTTAATGATGCAGTAATTGTAAAAAGATTAATTTTTACCTATGTACAGCTATGAGAGTGGACTGCGGTGAAACACAGGCAGATTCTGTGAGACCCAACACAGTTTTCTCATTTGCCACGTATCTTCTGAATAACTGTACCCTTTCCTCATGTGGAATGATATGTGGCATCTTCTGAAGCAGTACCTGAAAACAATTAACATCTAAATAAATTGTTTTTCTTTGAGAGAAAGTTATGCATATCATTAAATCCAGGATTTTTATATTCTTCTTATTCCTGCTGACCAGTCCTTTGGACACTTTCCAAGAGCTTATGTAGGATATCCCTGTACATATATAAAGCTACAAATTATATTTTCAACTCACCTAACTATTCATCATATTATAAAATTACAATAGGAAGTAACATTATGAGGTTTTCTTAATAAATAATGTGAATTGGTTGCATCCTACCTCATAAAAGTTGAGTTTATGAACTAAGATGCAACAAACTCACCTTATTTATTACTCATCATACAGTTTAACTTTTTACAACTTTTTGGGGTTCTTCATATTGTAAGAAACAAAATGAAAATTAAAAAAAAAGACAAAGAAAATCAAAAGAAAATATTCCCGATACCAGGAGATCTATAAACTTAACAATAAATGATATTTTTTTATATTTGAAGAGAAAATTTTTTGCTTAGACCGAGACTCGAACTCGGGACTCTTGGCTTTCTGGGCCAAGTGCTCTACCAGCTGAGCTACCAAGGCGAGTTGTGATCTAGATGCAAATTCTTCTCTTATATACGTTGTAATTCCCTCATGCCAAATGCTTGAAACCTTTGCTTCTATCTTTGCAAATGGCGGCTTCTGAGTTAAGAAGACATTTATTGGGAATTTAACACTACTTTATATAGCCAGTAGGGCTTCTATTGACGTTTTTATTATTAATTTAACACTTCTCACTGAAGGATAAATTATATTTGAAGAGAAAAATTTTCACCTAGACCAAGACTCGAACCCGGGACCCTTGGCTTTCCTGGCCAAGTGCTCTACCAACTGAGCTACCGAGGCGAGTTGCGATCTAGACGCAAATTCTTCTCTTATATACGTTGTAATTCCCTCGTGCCAAATGCTTGAAACCTTTGCTTCTATATTTGAGTTTACTTATTTAGGATATAAACTCTCTTTCATTGAAAATTTGGATTTACCAGAGAAAATTGTGAAATTCAACAAATCAATGGGAATCATTAATAGAGTTTTAAAACCTTCATTAGTGCAAAAATCAACTCATACTCGTCTTTATCAAATAATGGCTCGACCAGTCCTATGTTATGGGAGTGAAGCGTGGACTATAAGGACGAGAGATGAAAGCAGACTAACAGCTGAACAGTGAGATGAAATTTATGCGCCGAACAGCTGGCTACAACCAAATGGGATTGAAAAGAAAAATGTAGAAATCCTTCAAGAACTTAATGTGTCACCAATATTGGACTACATCTCCAGATATCAACTAAACTGGAAGGAACATGTCTCAAGAATGGCTAGATCCAGGATCCCCAAGGCAATAATGAACTACTGTCCAAATGGGAAACGGTCACTTGGTCGATCCATGAAAAGATGGCTCGAAAACCGCTTTCTCAGGCCGTAACAGTTCTTTTAGGACTAATACCTGGCAGGATGATGATGATGCTTCTATCTTTGCAAATGGCGGCTTCTTAGTTAAGAAGACATTTATTGGGAATTTAACACTACTTTATATAGCCAGTAGGGCTTCTATTGACGTTTTTATTATTAATTTAACACTTCTCACTGAAGGATAAATTATATTTGAAGAGAAAAATTTTTATTTTTTATGTTACATAAAAAATATGTTGTCTAAGGACAGAGAAGGATATATCTACATTTAATAAGAATTTTGCCTTAATATTGATCATGTGTTCATGGCTGTGGTCTTGAGGTAGTGTGCTGCTTTGTCATGCAGCGGGCCCCATTTCGATCCCCAGTTGGGGCAGTTTTTCTGGGTGAGGTTTTTATCAGGGTTTTTCCTCACTTGTAAGACAAATGTCAGGAAAACTTTAAGGCCCAAACGGTCCCCGAAATCACATGGCCATCATCAACATCATCCTTATCATCATCATCACCATCATCATCCTTCACCGGTGTGGAAAGCAACAGGAAGCTACCACACCTACAAATTCCCCAGTAAAGCTGCAAGCATAGCATGAAAATGCTATGATTGCAGTGAAGGACCTGCGTTCGGGCAGAATTACTATGGATGGATTGATCATGTTTTGTAAATACAGTATTGGTCTATCACCATTCCAAATTACCCACTATGGAAAAGAGAATATGTATGTAGAACATTTAAAATCTTAATAACTAATAAATAGTGAGACGTAAAATCTTACACCATAAACTATGTGATCTTCAAGATACTGCACACAGTTTATGTGGCGAGATTTCAAGATTTCACGACTCACTATTTATTAGTTTTAACTTGAAAGCTTCATAATGTTATTTCCCATAATTAATTTATGATTTAAAATCTTGCCAAGCTTTGAACATGTATTCAGATATAGTTGCCAGATATTGGGAAGCTAGAAGAAATGGCTTCTGTCAAATCCTAAGCATTAGATACATTCACATATTCATATATGTAACTAACTCACTGGCACTATTGAACCCAAAGGATCATGGCTGCATGGACATTAGCTCTCTATACATCACACTTTTTGAGCTATTACTTTCTATACTAATTATGAGCTAAGTTCCAGTTGTACTGTAAACAAACTTCCATAAGGTATTACTTCGCCGACTCCATCTATTGGAGGAAGTGTGGTGCTACTTTTTCCTGCCATATGACTGAATTATGTATGGAACTGTCATTGATAGAAATATTGTTTTTAGACAACATCATATTTTACGTGAAATAAGACTGAAAAGAAGGTAAGAGAGTACCAATAATAGGAACTTCCTCCATTTCTTATTTATGTATGATAAAAAATTATATATATATGGGCCTTTATATAATAAATTTGGGAATTTTTAACATTATGAGGTTCAATTCATAAGAATTAGATGAATCGTGATTTCTTCTTACCTCATACTTCTATGTTTTTTTAAACACAGCACTGCAGTATCAGCGACCATTGTCACCATCATCAGTTGTTTTCACGACTGTCAATTTTTTCTTTTGCCGGTAATTATCCAAACTACCATCTGGTGTTCTTTTGAAGGGATTATTTTCTAAACTGCCATCTGGTGTTCTTTTGAATGAGTCATTTTCTAAAGTGCCATCTGTTGTATTTTTGAAGAAATACATTTTCTAAACTGCCATCTGTTGTATTTTTGAAGAAATACAACAGATGGCACTTTAGAAAATGACTCATTCAAAAGAATACCAGATGGTAGTTTAGAAAATAATTCCTTCAAAAGAACATCAGATGACAGTTTGGATATTACCGGCAAAAGAAAAATTGACAGTCATGAAAACAGCTGAGGATGGTGACAATGGTCGCTGATACTGCAGTGTTGTGTTTAAAAAAACATAGAAGTATGAGGTAAGAAGAAATCACGATTCATTTAATTCTTATATATATGGGCCTACCTAATCAGACATTTATGCTTTTTCCATTATGTTGATAGATATCCTTTATTAACAATTTCATTACGAGCAGAATTTATGCTACATGCTGACTCACTTGTACATTCTGCTGTTATTTTTACCACATCCTCAATGATTAATGTGGATTTTTTCACTAAACTGCTTGTAAACATTCAAAATAATTTGTTTCTCTCTGTTTTTCAAATGCTTTCCTTTCCAATGTTTTAAGAAATTCTACAGAACAGCAATTTTGAAACAACTGAAATTTCATCATGTTCTGCATTGTGCATATGTAAGAATAAAACAATGTTTGTTTAATCTACTAGAATTGTAATTATATATTTTAAGATTCTCCCATATAAGTTATATAGACATGTGCTTAAATAATACATTTTTTATTATTTTTACTTTCTTTATTTCGAGAGTTATAAAGAGAACTACAATTTCTTGCATGCTTTAAAGGTAAAACCATTATTTGACCTATGAAAATGCAGTCAAACATATGGTTTGTTTACATTAGAACTGGAACTTAAATTAGTATATAGTTATATTCATAGTTAAATATGGGAAATATAGATATGTTAATTACAGCCAACAGACAGCTACTTTGGAAGCACTAATTTATATCAGAGTATTATTATACAGAGTAAATGGTAATTACACCGACAAATTTCAGGGACTTATTCCTGGCTGGAAATGAAGAAAAAAGGTCCTATAAACATGTGTCCAGAAATGAACGATGTGCATCCTCTCTAAAAACTCTAGAAGTTTGTAATGGTAAATTCCAAATATAAGATGAGGAGGGCAAAGGTTAATGGGAGTTTATGGTCTCTGACCATCATGTCAAAACCCTGATCTAAACACCAAATCTTAACCCTCTTAGTGAATTTGGTGGAAAGTCAAGAAAGTTCAATGTAGCTAAATTCAAACTGTCTTCACTTCCACTTGCTGTCTATTGGGATCATAAAGAATACAAAATAATAGAGTGGTATATCAAAAGAAATCACATTTATACACATCCCTAGTAAAAATGCAAACCACAGGGAAGAGTTTAAATAACAATAATTAAATGAGTCAGATTTTACAAGATTTTAGATACTGAGTTTATAATGAATAGAGACCGGATGTTAGGGAAAATGCCTATAGTTATTTATTATAGATATTGTAAAAGTGACTTCATGTAAGTTCATAGCAACAACCCTAGAGAGAAACCAAAACAAAATTACTTAAACAATTGGAAAAACCGAAGGAACTCACAATTTGGGAAAAAATTTACATATGCAAGAATGAAAATACAACTATGAATTTTGAAATACCCAGTTATAAGGAGAGAGGACTGATTTTGGAAGTTTGTCGGTCAGCCATCAGATGGCGCGGAGGTCAGTCTGCAGGATAGAAGGCAGCCGGACATCAGTTGTGAACGTGACACAGCATTGAGAATGTCACAAAGGATGTGACGAAACCCTGGGTATGCTAGGAGTTATGAAGTATAAGGTGAGTGAAATAAAAAATAAACAATATTAAAAAACCTCATAGTGTTATTTCCTATCTACATAACTTAACCCTAGAGTTGTTTTCCATGAAGTTCATTTTGCCTATGAATGCCTATTTCAGCTTATAATGCCTATAAATACCTATTTGCAATTTTTTCTCAAAATTAACTCAGTATTTCAATTAAATAAATTGAAATGGACAAACTTCATGGCACATAGTATTTCATAGAAGTTTTCATGTGTTCTTTTTATAAATTCTTTTAGAATATTTTAGGGTAAGGGTGGCAGTAACCCAATAACCTAGCAGGTAGATGGTTTCCCCCTCAATGCACCCCGTTAGTAAATATTGTATTTTCCACCTCATGCATTCCCGTTAAGCGAAATAGCCCTAAGCTATGTCCCATTGTATTATGCTCCGGCTCTAAGGCTTGGAGAAAAGTTCTCTGCTTCTTTTCAATACAAACATTGCTGAGTGACAAAGAGGGTTCTGCTCTTTGTAAAAAGGCAAAACAAATTCCAAAAGCATCTATGATATCTTAGCATGCTATTGATAGCATATATTTATATTCTTAACGTAAGACTGTAAAAAGTTATGTTGTAATTCATTTTTTGTAAGAGCCTATTTTGAATTTATTAGTGCCTATATTAATGATTTTTAGTGTCTTTTTGCCAGCCTTTTTTTAATTTTTTAAGTGCCTAACATCCGGACTGTAATATTGAAGAACCTGCCCTTGGCACAAAAATACGAAATAATATACAAGATATGCAGTTATTAGACACAAAAAACCTAAGTTGGTGTGTAAACAGAAATTTCTCCACCCAAGTAAGATCAGCTTACACAAGAATCTTAAAATTCTGATTTACCATGAAATATTAAAAGAATTAAAATAAGTCTTACATCTCACCTCATACACACTCCGCGTTCTTCACAGCACAGGACGCGTTTTCAGAAACAGTCATTCCTGAATGACTCATTTCAATTGTATTAAATTGAAAGCCTCACAATCTTAAATCTCATCATAAAGAGTATAAAGTTCTAAGAACTGCAAATACATAGGATTGAATAATGGCCACAGCTGATTCAAGAACTAGAAGAGCAATTTGAGTTTTATGAAATACCATAAAATATTTTAAAATACAATAGGAGTAACACTAAGAGTTTTTTTAATAATTAAGATATTTGATCTGTATATTCTTACCTTTTATGGTTGTTTTTGTTAAACTGTAATTGCTGACAATAGGGCTCAGAAGCTTTTGAAACATATGTTCAACAAAAAACAACCATAAGAGGTTAGGATATATACAGACCAAATATCTTAATTACCAAGAAATATACCCATCACAATCGATGATATGAGATATCCTTATACAATACAATTCGATCAATAATTTTTTTTTCTTGTGGTTCAGAAAAAAAATTATCTCCCTTTTTAGCTACATTAGATATTTCTCACAATTTTAGAGATATTTCTTCTTTACACCACCCACTCAAGAAAATATGGGTATTATGCAGGGTAGCTAATTAACCAGGAGCATATTTAATGGTTTATTTTAGGAAGTAATATTTTGAGGTTTTTTAATCAAGTTTTTTGAGACTGGAAACATCTTACCTCAATTAAACATTAACTTGAGGTAAGATGTTTCCAGTCTCAAAAAACTTGATCAGGAGCATATTATTGGAATTGAATTGTATTCACTGGGCACGTCCTATGAAATGCTGGAGGGAAAATTTTCTATAGGATCGTAACAGGCCTGGGCCTAATATTTGGAAGGAAGAAGAAGAAGAATAATTGTATTATTACACATACCTGAGTAGTTTTCTTGCCTTTCTCAAGGTCACTAATGAAAGCACTAACCACGAAGCTCTTTAATAAGCCAGTGATTGTCAGGGGTATAATTTCTCCTGCAGTCTCGGCGATAAAGAACCATCAGTAATGTGTGAAGTGATTGAAACAGTGCATTTGTATTCAAACTTTTCACATCTGAATCACAAACATTAAGAAACATAAATCAATAATATTGAAAGGAAGCAACCATATGAAGTACTATTATAAAGTGATTGATATATCACTTCACCTCCATATTAAATTCATTATCTCACCTGGACATGTTTAAGAGACCACTGGCCACATTTACAACTAGATTCTGAATTTTTTTAAGTAACATTTTATCACCTCACCTCATATTCTTCTTCTTCTTCATAAACCAGTTCCAACAGAACAACCATCATGAAAATACTGGGGATGGAAATACAGAAGAAAGTTTCGAAACTGGTATAAGAAGAATATGATAAAGGTGAGGTGATAAAATTGTATTAATTAAATTAATGTTTTTATTACCTCACCTCATATCCTTTTTTCTTCTATACTGCAGTTTCAGAGCTTATCTCCATCATCAACATTAATTTAATTCTTAAATTAAACCTCATAGTGTTCTTTCCCAGTGAAAGTTAAATAAATGATGAAATTTTACTTAAATAAATAATACCTCATAGTATTGTTTATTTTTTATTCACCTCATACTTCATATTCATAGCATAAAAAATAAACAATATTAAAAAACCTCATAGTGTTATTTCCTATCTACATAACTTAATACCTCATAGTGTTAATTCCTAGAAAAGTAATAGATTCTGAATGTTGTATTGGCCATTGGATGTCTTGGAGATTCTTGCTATTCCCATCTTGTGATGTGTAGACATATCTCATGATAAAATCTTTCTCCCCAGGAATTTCAAAATTAATTTATCCTTATTAATATAGATTTACTGTGAGTTCTGTTGGTTTTTCACATGTTTCAACAGTTGTGCTTCTTCTTTAATTCTATGATTTTCATCCAACCATGATTGCAGATTTTTCTACTTCTCATAGTTTATATTTCTGTGGTATCTAACACAGCAATTTAGAATTTAGTTGGGAATGGGGACAATGGTGTCCAAAACATGCTGGTGAGAAAATGTAATATGAGGTGAGATGTATTTCGGTTTCAATCTCTTTAAAAACAGACATAATCAAAATTAAATAATAACTATTTTAAATGGATTATGGAAATTCATTCAATGCTATCACAAAATCAAGACACTCTCTCACATTAAACCCCATAACCTATGACATAAAAGAAAAATAATAAAGTTATGGAGAAGCAGTCATACTACAGCAAGGTGCAAGGATAAAAATAAATATTTACATAAACTTACCAAATAAGTTGCCCAAGACACCTTTATACAAGAAATGATTTAGGAAAGTTGACATATTTACATAATCTGTTAGTCGGAAAGGCTTTTGTTGCTCATACATTTCCAAATCATCAAGAATGCTGGAAAGTAAAAAAGAATGATGATTATAAAAATTTATTGGTGGGCTACAAATAAAAAAAATACTTAATTTTTATAACTCTACAATTATATTAATGAATGAATCCACTGATTGCTTTTTAAAATTTTAAGATTAAATTAAGGAATTACTATTTTTTAAAATAAGGGAAATGATAAGCAATTTTTGACTGGTATTAGTCACTTGGTATGGTATTTTATTTTAATGCTATTCTTTAACAACCTAGGCAATTAGTGTCACAATTCAAATCTGGGGATGAAAGAACCAAAAAGTTTAGTTCCAAGAAGCCCTTATTTCAGGCAAGAGGTTCTTTAAGGCAATAAATCAATTATGGGACCCCATGAGTTTACTTCCCTTCCAAAGAAAAGCCATACTCACTACATGTACATTCTAAAAAAATCCATATACCTAGGCTGAGTATGAACCTGTGAACATCAGAATCAGAGGTGAACATGGTAAATCACTATGATGGATAAATCATATTTGAAGAGAAAAATTATATGCTCAGACTGATATTCGAACCCATGACCTCTGCCTTTCTAGACCAATGCTCTATGACTGAGCTATCTGGGCAAATTCTAATCTAAATGCAAATTTTTCTCTTATATACGTTGTCAATTCCCATGCACCAAATGCTATGAAACCTTTGCTTTTATCTTTTGCAAATGGCGGCTCCTTTATTAAGAAGACATTTGGGATTTTTATATGGCAGTTTCTTTATTAAGAAGACATTTGGGATTTTTATATGGTGGTTTCTTTATTAAGAAGACATTTGGGATTTTTATATGGCGGTTTTCTTTATTAAGAAGACATTTGGGATTTTTATATTACAATATAAAGCCAGTATGGCTTCTTTCACGGGTCCACTGGGACTGATGAATGCTATTAATGTTTGATTATATCAACATTTCTCTAGCCAGCCAATATACTTTGTGTATCTTCCAATCTAACAGCTTCAAGGGTATGCAAGCCAAGCTAAATGACTTGAAATATAAAGTTCTACAAATAGGGCCTCCTAGAAAATCAAGAGTTGGCTGGTTCTGTTATTTAAAGTATAATCACCACCGAAGGAATAATAACCAGAAAACATCAGAAATACAATAGGTGCATTCACAAAGCTAAGACCAATCTGGAGATCTCGTGAGCTGCACATCAAAACAAAAATATGAATTTTCAATTTCAGTGCCCAATCCATTCTTGTTATATGCCTTCAGACATTCATTAAACAAATGCCTGAGAAATATTCTAAAGATATTTGTGGCCACAAGTTATTTCTAATTAGGAGTTTTGGGAAAAAAACTTTTTACCTTCCCTAATGAATATTCTAAGTCCGATAGAATAACAGTGCCCATATGCAAAAGTTTATAGAGTTGTCAATTGATGGAAACACATATCTATGGAGTCTACAGAAAGTTTATAGAGTTAGTGCTATAGTCCGTTTTGCTCAATTAAGAGAATCTGCCCGTTCAAATATTTGAAGGGGGTAGGGGCCAGGGGGTGAATTGTCTGTCTACTTGAAGGCCAGCGAGCGTCAGGTTATCGGAAGGGTCAGACGTTCTTTCTTGCTTTCTTTCTTTATTTCGAAGGTATTGCAGTTAGTGGTTTGTTGAAGTTCATTGAATTGTGCTACGGTGACGTAATGTTTTTCAACGATGGAGTGGTTAACATATTTTAGAAACGTCGGCTCGTTGCTCCCACTCTAAGACTGGCCGTGTAGCAACTGTTTGAAAATATACATGGGAAGATTCTCTTAATTCTGTAGGAGCAAACGGGACTATAGTTAGAACCACAAACTGTGAAACTCAGTAGGACCAACCCTCGCAATTAAAATTTTCAACCGTTTATTAGAAATGAATGTGATACCAACTTCCCCCTTCCTAACCAAAACAAAATAAATTACATGCAATTATGTTAAGGAAGTGTACACTAATCTGATGGACACGAACTTGTCCCATGGTAACCTAACAAAATAAAGTGAGTGAACATCCATTTCTTAAAACATATTTTTGAATTTTGGTCATTCCAATTTTGCAGATATCTCCGCTATCTAGCAAAAGTTTCTTTAAGCATTTGCACATGTGTATAACAATTCTGAAGAACTTTGAAGATAATATTGCATACATAGATAAATATTTAATAATTGTAAAAAAAATGTTATAAGTATCATTGTAAAATGTTTAAAATAGTAAGAAATGTTATTAAAGATGGAAGAAGTATGTAGAGCAGTGGTATTACAAGAATATAGTATGGAAAATCAAGTGGAATCAACAACAAAAATGAAAGGATTGAAGACAGCAACAAATCAGGGATTTATCAAATTAAGTGTAAAGATTGTGAAAAATATACATAGGAAAAACAAAAAGGAATTTAAATACAAGATTGAAAGAACAACTTAGAAATGTAAAAATGGAGAAATAGAAAATCTACAATAGTTGCACATGCAAGATCAGGAAAACACAATTGAAACTAAGGCAAAATTACTTAAAAAGTTAGAAAAATCTAAGGAACTCACAATTTGGGAGAAAAATTACATATGCAAGAATAAAAACACTTTTAACTTCGCCGGAACAGGCTGCATAGCCTAAACCTTGTAGTAGAAGAAGAAGAAGAAGAAAAACAAACTGATGAATTTTGAAATTCCGAGTGAAAGGGGAAAAAAAAAAAATTGATTTGAAAGTTCATCAGTCAGCCAACAGAGGGTGCAGAAATCAATTTGCAGGAGGGACAATTGCAAGATAACAGTTGTGAAGCATTGAGAATGTCGCACAGATAGCGACAAAACTGATCTGCATAAAAATCAAGAAATATGAGATGAGTCAAAATACACAACTCAAATATAATTAAAATAAACCTTCTTCTTCACTTCCTGGTTCATAGTGTTATTTCCTACATTTATTTAACAGATTAAAAACTTGGTATAAAACATGTACATTGGCAAAAATTCATTGATGCCCTATGCTCTATGAAGGAGATATATTATAAAATCATCATCATCATCTTTAAGTTTTGGGCCTGTTGGCCCGTTCTGCTTCCCGATGCACAATATGCTACAGGTCGTCCTTCCAACATTGTTTTGGTCTTCCTACATTTCTTTGGCCTTAAATTACAAGTTAATTAATTATAGTTGTCATAATAATTTTAACAGGAAATTGTGTGTGTTTTATCATTCAATTTGGAACTTCGTTATTAATAAATTGCAATAGAAAGTAACATCACGAGGTTCTTATAAATAAGTGAGCCTGCATCATTTTAATAAATAAGGTGAATCCAGAGTCATCTTACCTCATAACTTGTGTTCTATTTGAACATGATTTGGTATATCATATGTACCATCGTCAGCTTTTCTAGACTTTTGAATTTTACACTGTTGACCCTGGATGTCGGCTCCCACTCCATTTTTAGATGACTGAAGAACTAGTAAATCAAATCTTTTTTCCCCAGGAATTTCAAATTCACAATCTTGTTTTTGTTCCTCTGTATGTAGATCTTCTCCAAAATGGTGAGTTCTTTTGTATTATCCAACTGTTTTAATAATTTGTGTTCATATAAATGTTATGCTTTTTCGACCAAATCTGCAGTGGCTGCTCACATTCTCAAGAAAATTCTACAGTCTGAATGAGCTGACAATATGAAACATGCTCTCAAGAACCTACAATTTATGAGGTAAGATAACACTCAAATTAATTATTAAAAAAACTTCATAATGTTACTTCCTATTGTATTATATTATAGTATCTCTCATATTAGCCTTTGAATGATATTTGTAACATTGATTTTTAACTAAATTTGTAGGACATTTTAAAATAAATAAACTTACGTAACATAATGAGTCATACAATCACAGAAAAGTATCAACATCTGAAATTCAGGAGCAGAACATTTTGTGTTGACAGTCAGGAGATCTAGAAATGCTTTAAGTCCACAGTTTGGCCCAAGACTGCTCAGGAACAGCCAGAGATTGTACAAAATTCTGTCTTGATAGCACAACCTGCACAAAAAAATAATAAAACAAATTACATTCCTTTGCCATATAACATAACTGATATTGTAAAAATCTGGAAATAATAATGAGAAATAATTAAATTAAATTTATGGACATCAAAGATACAGCTGAAAGAGAGGGATATCTCAATACCCATATGTCACAAATCTTAAAAACAAAATTCCTGCATATTGTGTAAATCAAAATGAAATATTGCAGTGTGGACACATCTATATTACATAAACTTCAATTTGCTATAAAAGCACTATTCTTTACAAATGTGAGAGAACATTTTAATAAAAATTAATAGGTGTGTCAGCAATCTGACACAACCAAAGAACTATTTAAGGCTATCAAATATGGCTAAATACTAGAAGAATAATGCTTTAATATGTGGGAAGCATTAATCTCTCTTTGTATTCCTTGCAAAGCAAAGAATCAAGCTAAAAATGCAATTTTTTCAGAGTTTACTTTATACATCCAAGTTCTTACTTCTAACTTGCTACAGAATTATTAAATACGTATGACCCTTCACAGCAGGAAGCTGGTTCGCTATAAGTCGATTAACACTGTATGAATCCCATTTGTCACAGCAAAGAAGGCTGTCAGGTCATATGCTGAGTTTAATTGTTGATTATAATGTAAACATTTCAACAACATAAAAATCCATTAATAAAATGAAGGGCTTAGGGCAATAACATGATAAGCCATATATTGTTCTTTCTGAGATATAAGGATTTTTTAATGTTTCAAAAAATTATAAATATTAATTGGACAGTATTGTTGTTAATGCATTGTGTGTCTATATGTTTTAACTCATCACTGGTGCACGTACAAATTATTTTATGGATATTTCAATACATTTATTTGCTATCATTGTAATAAATTACAATTCTTAACAGAATACGGCTTATCATGTTACTGCCCTAAACCCTTCAAATATAATTATAAAAAAATACCTAAATCTAAAGAAACTAATGTTTGAAGAAAAATAAAGAAACTACTTAAGAAATTATCAAATATTCAAGACAGTTACAAAAGTTGAAAACTGTTTAAAGGTCTATATATAGGTTACAAAATGCAAAAAAAATCTTTAGATTATGCATAAAGAAAGAAGAAAGAAAGCATGTTCATATAAAACTGTTCTCAATGTTTAGAGCCCATAAAACTATATTAAATGTTAAAACAGATACTGTGTTCTGTGAAGGATTTAGATTTAACTTAAGACATTTTGATGCACAATCTAGCATTTAGAAATTGTACAATGGCATCTCTAATTAGCCCAGCAATATAACATTTTCATGTTATAGTTTCCTTCTATACAGATATTGAACTGGAAGTCAGGAAGCAGACATACTAATAATTGAATTAATGTGGCAGACTTCTATAAAGTACAGAGAATAGAAACAAAATAAAATTACATAAATTAATCTTAATACAAAAGAAATAGCAAACAAAAATAAAGACAATGTGTAAAGGCACAGAATTATTTAGCATGCACAAGACTTTATGTAGAGAGAGGAGGTTCTTGAAAAGTGGTAATCATTTTGAAAATAAAAAAAGCACTGATGTAACAGATATAGAAGATCCTTGATCTACCATCCAACTGCTGCATCACAACCACATATATCAATTGAAGCTGGTTTTATCAAATTGCAGCTCCTTTTATCGTAGCTATTAGAATTCTTCATAATACTGGGTGGGTACTGATCTAGTAAATCGACTGAAATTTCATAAAAAATTTCTTCTCTACAGGTACTTGAAAACACATGTCATGTAGCTGTGCACCAAGGCAGTAAACGCTTTAGAATGCTCAGGCATGATGTAGGACTCGCATTTTAAAAAAATCTGAGAGATTTTTAGAAAATTATTTTCTGACTTAATTTTGATTGAGTAATTTCTGGACAACAATAAATAATTCCACGATATTGTAGTAAAATTATATCAAAGGAAAATGCTCTCTTTGATTTCTTCTGGATACTAATTCTGTGCCTTTACTATAATGAACATATGACTACATTCGAAACATGTAAACCAATACGAACTCTCAATTAAAATTATGTTATTTTCTCTAGGTAATCTGGTCTTTTAATCAAAATAATTTGATAAATTAATCAGTGGCAAACTTTAGTGAAAGTAGCATTGCCTGTAATTCATATACTTAGTTAATTTGGGGATAGAGATAAAGATAACACACATTTAAATTAAAATATTTTATACCTCACCTCATATCCAGTCTTCTAATTAAACTGGTTTCAAAGCCTGGGCAGCTTCATCTTCAGTAATGTTTTGTAGACTGATCTTATGTCAATCAGGAGAACTGTATAAAATATTTAAATTTAAATCTTAAATTAAACCTCATAGTGGTTTTTTTCTATAAAAGTTTAATAAAAGATAAATTTAATTGTGAATATATTTGAAGAGAAAAATATATGCTCAGACTGGGATTTGAAACCAGGACCTTTGTTTTCTATGCCAATGCTCTACCAACTGAGCTACCTGAGTACTCCTATCTAAATGACAAAATTTCTCTTATACATTGTTAATTCCCGAGCGCCATTGTAAATGTAAAGAGGTACAAGGAATATTGAGTGGATTCTTATGAGAAAATACCTTTTTTTTAATTCTTTATCTACTACTCACTAGGTCCTGCCAGTAGAAAATTCTTCGATGTTATATATAAATTTATACATTCAGGTTGAACGATAAATTATTTTTTTGAAGAGAAAAATTTTTGATTAATTTTTAGAAAGTAATTCTATGAGGTTTTATTTAATAATCATTAAATAATCAGATTTTACATCTCCTTGTATATTTGTGGTATATAGCTATTTTTATTTAAAAAAAAACAAGTTTACAATCCATGTTTCATCGAGAGGCATTTCATGGTTTATTTACAGATAGATGTATGGAAAGCAACGTGAAGCTACCACACCTATAATTCTCTAGTAAAGCTGCAAAGCATAGCATGAAAATGCTATGATTGCTGTGAAAGATCTGCCCTTAGCTTAAAATTACTATGGATGGATGGATATGTACACAATTTTAATTACAGTAAAGTTACTTAAAAGTGGAAAAGATGAAGCCTATTAATCTTGGAAGGTGTGAAAATGTATTTGAGTAAGTCTTATAGTCCGATTGGGTTGATATGTTGTTTCATGTGATTGGCATGGGTGTTGATTTTAGAACTGCTGGTCTGTTAGAAAACAAAGTGCACTCAGTCATGAGATGAAGAGCCGTTTGTGGTTTACATAGTGGGGAAGTTGATTTGTTCATTTTGTAAAGGCAAGAATGGAAGCATCCATGGTTTATCACAAATTGGGTGAGGATATAATTGGTAGGCCAGAGCAGTGAGAGTACATATGATATTTTTATATAATAAATTTGGGAATTTTTAACATTATGAAGTTTTATTAAAAAGAATTAAATTAATCGTGAATTCGTCTTACCTCATACTTCTTATATATCATATGTTTGGAATGAATAGGCTGGGTGTGGAAGGCATTCGTGGAGTTGATGTAGGTTGAATTCCAAATTTTGGTGTAACGGTCTGTTGGTAGTTGCTTGCCTTGAGTCAATGGAATTGTTTTGTAATCAGTGATTGTCCTGTAACTGACAGCGATTTTTATTAAGTAGTTGGCTCTTTCATTTCCATGGAGTTCTACTTGGCCCTTGACCCAAAGTTAGAGTTACATGAGTAGTTTTTTGAGGTTGATAAATTTTTTCCTGCATTCAACAGCTAGGAAATTTTTTTTGGCGGTGGTGAGTAGAGCAGCTTTTGAATCTACATGAATAGCATAGGATGTCATTTGTTTTCTCTATTGTTTTATCCAATTCACAGCAATACTTATACCAAAAATTTCAGAATATAACGTGTGGAGTCTTCTTACTCCAATATGGACCTATTTAGACTTTCCTTCTACTTACAATCTGGCACTAACGTGGTTAACTGTTTTGTATCCGTCTACATATATATATATATAAATTTAATTATATCAGATTGTCCTTCTATTCCTGTGGTCTCTATATATTAATGTGGTTGTCCTTTGGGTGCATTCCTGTGGATCTTAAGATAATTTCAATCATCCTTCATTTGGGGATGACTGCATTTGTTGATTGATTTCTAGAGATGGTTTTAGTGTCTTTATATAGATATACAGCTTAGTCTATTGGCATTACACCTGCTATTGCTTGTAGCACGTGATTTGAGACAGTTCTGTATGCTTTTGTAATGTATATCAGGAAAGATTTTGTTTAGTTGTTTCTTGACTCACCTCATACTTCTTAACTCGGAGACCATTGGACGTCAGTTGTAAACGTGAACAGCCTTGAGAATGTCACAAAACAATGACAAAATCTAGATATGCGAGGGAGTTAAGAAGTATGAGGTGAGTCAAGAAACAACTAAACAAAATTAAAATAAACCTCATAGTGTTATATTAAATTAATGTTGGGAAGTAAACATTATGAGGTATAATCATTATAATTCATCGGAGAACATTTTGTTTAAAACACTCACCTCATAGGATTCATGCTTCCATGAAATCGCGATTTCATGGAAGCATGAATCCTTTGAGGTGAGTTGTTTAAACAAAATGTTCTCCGATGAACTTATAGTGTTATTTCCTACCTATATAACTTAATCAGGAAAGATCTTTGTATTTGTTGTAATTTGAGCATTGCTCTTTTTGAAATGGAGGTATAACAGGCCTCTGCTGCATAAGTAATTACAGGAAGAATGGCATAGTTGTATATAGTGATGAGCCGGTGATAAGAATGACCCAGATTGTTTTAGAGCATCTGACTAAGCTGTTGCATAAATGTAGTACTTTATTTTCCAGATACTGATGTGACGGTACTAGTCCAATTTTATATCAAGCAATACTCCTAGATATTTCAATTTGAAAACCATGTTTAGGCTCCATGTAGCTGCAATTGGGTCCATGTTGTATTGTTCCTTCTTCCCTGATGTATATTGGCATTATTGCAGATTGTCTCTTGAAATATGAATTTTATGTTACTCCACTCCTCAATTATTTGAAGTGTGTATTGTAACGTTGAACGAATACTTGTGTGGTAGCGACCTCTAAACATGATCATTAGGTCATTGGCAAATATGACAATCTCTTATCTGATTCAATGGAAAACTATTCTATCAGGTCATATATAAGTTTACAGCTATAATAGCAGCATTAATATTAGCTTCTTCTTCTTCTTCCTTCCAAGTATTAGGCCAAGGCCTGTTACGATCCTATAGAAAATTTTCCCTCCAGCGTTTCATAGGACGGCCCAGTGATCTTCGTCCTCTTGGTATATAATTATAAACAGCTTTGAGGATCCGATTTGAACTCATTCTTTCAAGATGGTAGAATTTACACCACTATAAAATTGAATGTAATTTTGAGTTTCTTTTGTGCCTTGTAATTTCTTTTTTGTTTCTGATATTACAGCTAATGAAATCCCCTTTTTGCACAAGATATCATCTAATTGATCATCTTTATAGTTAATCCCTTGTACATTCCATGTGCTAAAAAGCAAAATATTTTTTTTCTTCCAAGAGTTGTCCTTTTTCATGCTTTGGTCGTCATTAGTTTGATCCTTCCGGGAAATTCTCGTATAAGACTTGAAAGCATAATAATAGTCCCTTCGATTGGTTGCTGGCCAAAGGAAGGCAAGACCAGTGATGGGGCTGCCATCTTATAGCCTCTGGTCAGGCTTTTCTGGAGAAGAAAAGAAAATAAAGGAAAGAAGAAATGGAAGAAAGGAAAGACTCCCTAGCCCTTGGATGCCCTAATAGCGTCGGGGTCGAAAAAAACAAGAGTTAACCAAGAGAGGTTAGATAGTAAAGTTAAAAGAGTGCAAAACACAAGTGGAAGAAATGTTTTGCTCAGCTTGGGCACCTTGTGGTCGCCATCCACATATCCCCTAGATGAGGACTTACTGCTATATTAAGAGTATTTAATAATTCCAGTTGCATTGTGAACAATGGGTTGCTGCTATGAGTGCAAGGGATTATACAAGAGAGAGAGAGAATATTGTGCCTGAAGTGAGATATCTGGATGACACAATTGATTAGCGCTCTAGTATGTAGAACTAGAGATCTTGGATTCAAATCCTGATTCAGGCAAAATGTTTCTCTTCAAAAATAATTTATTGTTCAACCTGAGTGTATAAATTTATATAACATGCAATAATAGCTTTACAGCTATAATAATAGTATTAATAATCCCATCACAGCCTCGTTGAATAAAATAATTTCCCAATTGTGTTGTGAACAATAGCTTATGGCTGCACTGCCAAGTTCTTGCCATTAGTAAATAAACACTAATTAGGATCACCAAACAACGATTCAACAGTTAGAATGAACTGGTATTCTAAAACATGTTCTCAAAAATTCTACTAATTGAGAGGTGAGGAGATATTTATACTGACTCTAAAATTTATCATAAGTAATGCCACGAGTGATTTCCAAATTATCGATAAATTCACGACTCACGAAGTGAGGAGTGAATTTATCTAGAGAATTTGGAAATCAAGAGTGGCATTTGTTAGGACTATTTAACGAATAAAATTAAGCTGTTTACTCACAAATCATTATTTAACTGTAGTTATTTTAAAATATTTATATATCTAATGTAAACGGCGATGTTTGAAAACAAATGAGAAACGATAGGTACGCTTCATCTGCTTCTTTTGTTTATCACTGCAACTAGATCATACTATTTCAGAATATTAAAAAGGAGGAGCTTTCTTTAATATGGTAATTATAACACTGATAAATATTTCGTGAAACACGACTCTGATTGGTTGTAAAACAGAAATCATTGAAACGTGATTGGTCATTGACTCCCATTTGGGGCATGAGTTAAATAGTCAAAATAAACCTCATAGTGTTATTGTACTTTCATAATAATTTATTAAACTGTTCTAATGTTACCAGAATAATGTTTATAACACTGTGATTGTCAAGTCATGTAGCTGAAATGGGTGACAGAAGAATTTTTATAGAAAACCTTTTGGGAAAAGATCATTATGAAGATTTGTGTGTATATGGGAGGATAAAAACGATTGTCTTAGGGAAATGGATATTGGGAATATGAACTGAACTGAACTGAATTGACTGAGGATAGGACCAGTGATGGGCCTTAGTGAATGCAGTTTTGAACCTTCAGATTCCAAAGATATGAAGTTAGTACTTATAATTATTATGACATTGTCAAAGCCTCCCATCTGCCAAATTTGCAGTTGTTGATTCTGTAGGTTGATTTCTACTCCCTCTGTTGGCTGATCGATGAACTTCCAAATCAATTTTTTTCCCCCGGGAATTTAAAAATTCTTAGTTTTTTCGTTATTCTTGTGGATGTAAATTTTCTCCCAAATTGTGAGTTGCTTAGATTTATCTAACTGTTTCATTAATTTGGCCTTAGTTCCAATTCTGTGTTTTTCTGACCAAACACATGCAGCTATTGCAGACTTTTCAATTCCCCATTTTTAACAACATTTCGAAGGTATTCTTCTTTCAATCTTGTATACAAAATTCCTTTCTGTTTTTCATATATATATATATATATCTGCCTTGTCATGCAGCACGCCCGGGTTCGATCCCAGGTCGGGGCAGTTTTTCTGGGTGAGCTTTTTATCAGGGTTTTTCCTCACCTGTAAGACAAATGTCAGGAAAACTTTAAGGCCCAAACGGTCCCCGAAATCATATTGCCATCATCGTCATCCTTCACCAGTGTGGAAAACAACGGGAAGCTACCACACCTACAATTCCCTAGTAAAGCTGCAAGCATAGCATGAAAATGCTATGACTGCAGTGAAGGACCTGCCTTTGGGCAGAATTACTATGGATGGATATATATATATATATTTTTTTTTTTTCACAATCTTTACAACCAATTTGATAAATCCCTGATTTGTTACCTTCATCAATCTTTTCATTTTTGTTGGTTTTAATTAATCTATTCAGGCTGTAATCATTTTTCGGTGCTAATTTAATGTTAAATTTGCTGAAAAATTTGTGAAACTTATTAAATATTAAAGGATGGTATGTAATTTTCCTGAATTTTTACCAATTTATTTATCTGTCTGAAGAGTACTTTGATTTATCACTTTGTTTCTTGAATTAATTAATTTTCTTATACATCATTCTTTCCTCAAAACCATTCTCTTTTGTTATTTTTAATGTGTTTTTCTCTATATTAAATTTTTTTCTGCTCATGGGAACGTTCACAAGTCTGTATGTTAAATTCGGCAGTTGGGATACATTGACAATGTCACACAAGTGTGAAGAAACTAGTCTGCAAGAAAAATAAAAAATATGAGGTGATAAGAATTAAATGAATCGTGACTTCTTCTTACCTCATACTTCTATGTTTTTTTAAAACACAGCCTGCTGCAGTCTCAGCGACCATTGTCACCATCTTCAGCTGTTTTCATGAGGTGAGTCTAATACCCTAACTCATAATAATTAAAAGAAACCTCATTGTGTTACTTCCTTCAAATATTAAATTAGTATTTATGTCAGTATGAGGCGGAACACTGACAACGGACCACTCAAAATGGCATCTATACGAAAACAAGTGTAACTAAATTAGAATGGTTCAAATTCTTCCCTGTAGGGGGAAAGTGCCTAAATCTCTATTAAGGGAAAACATAGGCTTACAATACAAAAAATACAAAAAAATAATGAGATGCCATATATATATATATATATAAATATGAAAGCTTTCTTGGGTTTTCCGCACCTTGGATTCAAGTTTGGCCTCTGCCACTGATTCCGACATTTCGGCATGATCCCACATGCCATTATCAAGGAATGATAAGTTCAAGTCACAGGTTTAGGTCTTATATAATAAAATACATAGAGTTTTCGCTGTGGTCCGTTTCCGAAGCCGTACACCCACGGAAACGGACCACAATGAAAACTGAAGGTATTTAACTACATAAGAACTAAACTTTGGATGGGTGTACATCTTCGGAAACGGACCACAGTGAAAACTCTATGTATTTTATTATATGAGACCTAAACCTATGACTCGAACTTATCATTTCTTGATAATGGCACGTGGGATCATGCCGAAACATCGGAATCAGTGGCCAGAGGCTGAACTTGAATCCAAGATGCGGAAAACCCAAGAAAACTTTCATATTCATACTTATATCCACAAAAATCTGCAATATAACACATATATATATATATATATATGTGTGTGTGTGTGTGTGTGTGTGTGTGTGTGTTTTCAATGCCATCTACTGCAATTTTCATCCTTGTTGCATGCTATGCAGATAGGTGACATTAATATGGCCTATTTTTATGGATTAGTATTTATGTTTAGTGTAAGTGTGTTGTATGATGGATGATGAAGAAGAAGAAAAGATAAAACATGAAACACAGTGCCAGCACATACCCTGCACCTATTATAAAGCATTAAGAAGACCACAGGCTTAACATCTGCATCCAATGGACAAATCATTATCAGTACCACATATCTTTTCAACACATGTACTACAGAGGACTTTTTGAATTTAATGCTGGTCAACTGGTGCACATCTAGTAATTAAAATTATTATACATCATCCCTCTCCTAGCATCAAGACTGAATGTAGATAAACTATTCAGGAAGCAGGCATAATCTGAGATAGTATAACAACTCAGGTGTGATAGACCTATAAGGCCTTTGACTAGCAGCTGGCCAGTGATCTCGCATCATCATGTGCTAATTACACAGGTGGACAATCACCCATCCAGTATAAGGGTACTGTGGTCAGATGTCAAATAACTCAGTTGTTATAGTTGGTTTTCTCAACCTGGAGCTGCTACCCTAAATTCCTCATGATGCTGGATGGGTACTGGTCTCATACTGGCTCTGAAATTCTATGAGAATATTTCTTACTCATGGGAACTCAAATCAGTATATGCCCCATAGCTCTAACCAAGGCATGATGCCTTAGATTGCTCAGGTAAGGTGCAGGTCTCCTCAGTTAGCATGGCAGGCTTGGATCCCAATTAAAGTTATATATATGATTAATAAAGTTTTCTTCCTTGATAATGGCATGTGGGATCATGCCAAAACATCTAAATCAGTGGCCAAAGGCCAATCTTGAATCCAGAATGCAGAAAACCCAAGAACATTTTATTAATCATACTTATATCCACGAAAACCTACATAATTATATATATATATATATATATATATATATATATATTACATAAGTTTTAAAAATGCAATAATTAAGTAAAAATGCATCAAAATAAAACATTCTTTTTTTTAATTTTCATCTAAATACACTCCAATTTAAGTGCAGAAAATTATATCAGGCATATGTCCACCTCCACACTGTCTTGGCAGGCAGTTACTCGATCTATAAAGTTCGTAATGACTGTTTCACAGACATCTCTGTGGACTTCACATAACCCCATAAAAAGAAATCATATGGATTAAGGTCACAAGATCTGGGAGGCCATTCCAAGTCACCACAAATTGAGACCACAGACTTCATAGACCGAGTAAATGCCTGCTGAGACAGTGAAGGTGGACATATGCCTGACACTCGTACAATTTTCCGTACTTAAATCGAAGTATATGTAGATAAAAAAAAAAGAAAGAACTCTTTACTTCGATGCATTTTTGACTTAATTATTGCATTTTTAAAAATTGCATAATACATTAAAGACCCTTTATATGTAAAAACAAATAACATTATTAATAGTTGATTTTTAAGAATTAAATTAAACCTCATAGTGTTTTTTTTCCCTGTGAAAGTTAAATAAAGTTGTTTTCTAATCTATGAACCTTGTTTCAGGAATTTCCCTTCATTTATGAATTTATAAATATTAGCCCCACCATTGGTATCTGTACCTTGTGGGGCTTGTGAATCCTAATGACTCCATTAGCTATACAGGTGGTAGTGTAAATACCAACAGGGTCTCCCATGCCTGGCAGGTCATGGAAGAAGGTCCAGACTATAAGAGATACCCATCGAAGAAGAAGGGCTAGTATCTCACTTCCTTCTTCTTCTTGTAAGCCCATGCTTCCCTTAACAGAGATTTAGGCATTCTCCCCCTACAGGGAAGAATTTGAACCATACTAATTTATTTTTATTATTGATTTCGTACATCTCAATGATGGATAAATCATATTTGAAGAGAAAAATTATACGCTCAGACCGGGTTCAAGTCCCGGTCTGAGCGTATAATTTTTCTCTTCAAATATGATTTATCCATCATTGAGATGTACGAAATCAATAATAAAAACTTGGAAAAAGCCGTACTGGCTGTAATGTATAATTCCCAAATATGTCTTCTTAATAAAGGAGCCGCCATTTGCAAGATAGAAGCATGGCTTCACAGCATTTGGTGGATGGGAATTACAATGTATATAGAGAAAGATTTGTGTTTAGATCGGTACTTGCTCAGGTAGCTCAGTTGGTAGAGCACTTGGTCTAGAGAACCAAGGGCCCCGGGTTCAAGTCCCGGTCTGAGCGTATAATTTTTCTCTTCAAACATACTAATTTAGTTACACTTGTTTTCGTATAAATGTCATTTGAGTGGTCCATGGTCAGCGTTCTGCCTCATACTAACATCTAGGAAACCAAGGTAGTACTAGGACGGGAAAATTCGGTAAATTTTGCTTAAAGGCCTTAAGGATTTTTTACGAACCTGAAAATCTTCAGACTCGGGACCCACGGTTTAAAGTCCCTCCCGGAGGACTTGCTCCTTGGATTTTTCCATCCTAAAAAAATCCATCGACCCCGGCCTGGTTTGAACCTGCGACCCTCGGGACCAGAGGCAAGGAACATAACCACTAGTCCACTGCAGCCGATGTAAAATTTTCAATTACTCACAGAAACTTTCATGAAGTAAGCCAGACTGATTTAGATGTCACCATACCCGGACCTGTAGTGAATGAACATGCAACAAGCTGCCAGCTTTCATGCGTAGAGGAAGAAGAAATATTATAAATAATCCTGCACCATAGCTGAGTAGTTAAAGCAAGATGCCTTGGCGCAGAGCCATGGGACTTGCACTGGTTCGAGTCTCCGTGGAGGAAGAAATTTTCTCATGGAATTTGAGCCAGTACCGGACCGGTGCCCACCCAGCATCACAAGGAATTTGGGTAGCTACAATAAGTAGCAGCGCCAAGTTGAGAAAACCAGCTATAACGGCTGGGGGACCCGACATGTTGACAACATGTCACCTCTATAGTGACTATAAATGATTATCTACCTCTGTGATTAGCACATGTGGATGTGAGAAAAGCAGCTGGCTGGTAGGCAAGGGCCTTCTAGGCCTGTCGTGCCATGGAGTTTGGAGAGTATTATAAATAACATATATTTGGGTTTCAACACACATACACACTTAACCTGTGAGGATATCCAGCCTAAGCTGTGTTAAAGTTTCTAATGATGTCTGATAAAGCGAGCAGATTAATGCTACTTTGGTGCACTCAGGACTTCCAAGTTTATGATGATACTTGGCAGCATTTGCACGATTAACTCGGTGATCTAAAGCTCTTCTTAGAATGTTGCTTGTTGCACTAGTGCTGGAACTTGGACCATCTATATAATTGTCTGGGATATTTTCTACCAGTTCTGCCAAAGTCTGATCCAATAATACCGACACAAGAGGAGTGCTCCAGAGAATGTATAACTGACTCTTAATGTATGGCATTGCTTCATGAAGACTGGAATCTAAACTCTGTGCAAACCATCCCAGCACCGGATGCCAATGTGTCAAGTTTGACTGCTTTGTAACAACATAATGCTGACAGCTCTCCAGTAGTCTTGTCACCACAAACTGAAATGTATATACATAACAATCAACTATTCATTCATAATTACATAAATATCACATGAAGAAAACAAGATAGAATTTGGAATTTATAGAAAGAACACACATATTGACAACTATACTAAAGCTTCAGGATTCAACCATTTTGCTCACAAAGAGGCATTATTCAATAGTTTGACAAATAGATTGGTAAATATACCTATGAGCAAAGAAAATTATGAAAAAGAAAAAGAACACATAATTAATGTTGCAATAGATAACGGTTATGAAGAAAATATGGTACACAAGAAAATAAATAAATTCAAAAGACAAAAATTAATAAATGAAAGCACACTTATAAAAGAAACAGAAAAAATAAAATTCCAGAAATTCACTTACCATCCATTGAAACACTATAAATTTCAAAAAGTTTAATATAAGATTAGCACCAAAGAATGAATACAGCCTTAACAGGATAATTAAAACCAATAAAAATGAAAAAATTGAAAACGAAAACAAATCAGGAATTCATAAGATCAAATGCAGTGATTGTGACAAAATTTATATTGGAAAAACGAAAAGAAATTTGAAAACAAGGGTGAAAGAACATCTTAGAAACATAAAAAATGTAGAAGTGGAAAAGTCAGCAGTAGCTGCTCATGCTTGGTCCGAAAAACATTTAATTGAATCAAAAGCCAGTCTAATTAAACAAATAGACAAATAAAAGGAACTCACGGTTTGGGAAAAGATCTACATTCAGAAAAACAAAAGAAAACTTATGAACTTCGAAATTCCCGCAAATTTTGACCTGATCCAGAGGTTCATCGGTCCACCAACAGAGGGAAGAAGAAGAGTTTCTTCCGACCGACATAACACCAGTTGCCAACAAAGTTCTGATGATGAGACAGTTATAGTCTCGAAATCGCAATCAACTTAGAAAATATTTATGAGGAGAGGTAAGAAACATTTAATTTCACCATAAATTAAACCTCATAGTAATTAATTCCTATAAAAGTTAAATATCACTTTCTTTAACTTCTTTTCAAACTTTTGTACTCATAGTTATTTTGTGTCTAGATTTGAGAAGTTATCTTCTCATCATAATTTTGATACTAAGTCACAAGATAATAGACTGCTAATAATACCTCTTCTAAAGACCTCTTTTTATTCTATTTATTTCACAGTAGTCACTACCTCCTCCTGGAATTCCCTCCCTCTAAATATCAGAAGTTGTTGCATACTTGATACATTTAAGTCAACCTTATACAATTATTTCTTGCTGGATAATTAATTTTTTTCTTCAAACAATGAAATATATTTATTAATGAGTTGGTTTTTTCGACTCACCTCATATTTCTTGATTTCTTGCAGAGCAGGTTTTATCATTTTTGTACGACATTGTCGATGCTTCCAACTGAGGTGGAAATATGAAATATTTTTTAAGAAATATGAGGTGAATTAAAATAACCAACATTTAATACATATATTAAATGAAATTTATTGTATGCCATTACTAGTATCATTTTCACTTAAATTATTCTATTATATACTTTTTACATTTTATTTGTTAAATTAAACTAAATCAACATATATTTTATATAGTGATTATATTGTAGGCATACTATCTAATCACTTATTTTAATTGCAACTTAGTTATAAGACTTTATTGTATATTTTATCTAACCTGACTGAATTGTAGACAAAACATAAAAAAGATAGGAAATCACACTATTAGGAATTTTATCAAGAAACTGATTTCAAAATAATCACCTTCAACCACAACCAATAACCGCCTGTTGAGATGACCATTGGAAAATTTCTCTCCTCAGGTGTAAGGCAGATAAACATCATAATCAAGCCATTTTCCTCAGGAATTTCAAAATTCATTAACTTGTCTTTATTTTCTGAATGTAGCTCTTATTCCAAACTGTGAGTTCTGTTGGTCTTTCCAGTTATTTTAAGCAATTTTTAATTCTTCTCAGTTCTATGATTATGTGCCCATACATGAGCAGTAAATGTCAATCTTTCTATTTCTCCATACTTTATTCTTAAAGGTATTCTTTCATTCTAGTGTTCAGATTACTTTTAGTTTTTTCTATGTATATTTTTTTCCCCATTCCCTACATCTCTTGACTAGTAAACTCGTGATTTTTAATCCTGATCTATTTTTTCCGTTTTGTTCTGATTAGTTTACTGATATTTAATTTTTTTTGTGCAAGTCTGATAATGAATTATTTAAATAATTTTAACATTACTATATAAAGCCAGTAGAGCTGAATTAAACATTAAAAAAACGATTCCCTCAGATTTTGCCTTCTTCTTAGACCAGTTTTGGAACTATTCCATTTTCAGTATTTTCATAACCATTGTTCTGTCTTGATGCATAGCTTCTTCCTCCATCTCTTGGTAGACTGATGAACCTTTAAACTGAATCACCATTCTCCGGGAATTTCAAAATGAATTAATTTCTCCTTTTTTTTTTTTTTATGTGACTTTTTCCCAAACTGTGAGCTCTTGTATGTTTTTTCTATTTGTTTTATGAAGTACAAAAATCTGCAGTAGCTGCTCATGCTTGGTCAGAAAAACATAAAATTGAAAGAAAGGCTAAATTGATAAGACAAATAGCAAAATCTAAAGAGCTCATTGTTTGAAAAAAAAAAATCTATATTAAAAAAAAAAGGAGAAATTAATGAATTTTTAATTCCGGGGAATGTGATTTGGAGATTCATCGGTCTATTAACAGATGGAGGAAGAAGCAGTGCATCATCATGACAGGACAACAGTCATGAAAATGCTGAAGATGACAAAACCAGTCTAAAAATATGAGGTGAGGTGAATCATATTTAATATTTAATTATTAAAACCTCATAGTGTTTTTATCAGGTTTTTGAGAATCCATTATTTATCACTATGCTTATTATATGTTCTTCCAAATTATATTTTCTTACTCTCTTCATGCCTGATTAATTAAAGATATAAGAATGGTGTCTGTTTATTGTTTTCTCTTTTGATTGTAGATTTTATTAAACTGTTTTGGATATTTAAAAGTTTTTCTCCATCTTCAATGAGTTTATAATTAACAAGTCACATCATAATACACATGTACCTGCACCAAAATTAAAAAGTACAGTGCGTGCTTTTGTTATATGATATTGAAAATTTCCCATAAAAAGATTTGCTAAAATGGGGGACAATGGGTTATCGTGTTCAAGGAGAATTTAGATAACATTTTTATGGGGATGAACATGCCTAAATCGTCTATTCAACTTCTTCAGAGTCTTGATGTAAACCTCTGAGTTTATTGTTTCACTAGCTTGCAACCTGTCAATCAGAATAAATCCTTCAGAATCCCAAAAGAATGTGGCCATAATCTTGCTGACTGACGGTCCTGATTTGTACTTTTTCTTCCTAGGGGAATTTTTGTGAAGCCACTCCATGGATTGTCGTTTGGTCTCAGGTTCGAAATGGTGAATCTATTCCTCATCCCCTTTGACAATTTTGGATAAAAGATCTGTGTCAGCTTCATGATGTCCAAGCAACTCTGCACAAATGATCCTTCTTTGTTCCTTATGGTCATCAATTTAGGCACTTAGGGATCCACTTGACATAAACTTTTGAATAGCCTAAGGGGTGGATAATAGTGTTTGCACTACCCCAGAGGTGCCTAGTTGAGCAGCAAGTTGGTTGTTACTTGCCTGTCATCCCAAATAAGCCTATTGGCACATTGAACTATCTCCGGTGTCATAGTATTGTGCAGCCTTCCTGAGAAGGAGAGATCTGACAGTCTTGCTTTACTTCATTCTGCCGCTGACACTGCTGACCTAATGACTGACATACCCCTATCCATTGCTTGATCCCTACAGACATTTTGTAAACATCTGTGAATGTCTGGAATGATCTCCTTCTCCACAGAAAGAAATTCAATTACAGCTCTATGCTTTGTATGTATTTCACAAGCAGCCACCATTTTAAAACTAAAGTACATCACATACATCTGTTGGAAAACAATGAAACTTCATGACATTATAAAGGAAGGATTGAAGATACATTCTGTAAAGTTTCGTTCATTTCCAATGAAAGACAGACAACAACTAAAATTATGTGCATTATTTCTAGATTGCCCAAGTTTCTTTAGTGAATGTTTCAGATGATAAATTAACTATATTTTTTTCCTACATCCTTCAAATTGTCTTTTTTTTTAATTTGATGTTTTAATGTCTTTTGAATACCTTTTTGTTTATTTATCTCACATCATTATTTTTTTACTAAAATGAAAATCATCTTGAAATATAAAATATGGAGAAACAGAAGAAGAAGAATAAGAAGAAGAAACTGGTAGGTTATCATGTGTGGACAGAAAATCATAGAATTGAGAAGAACTAAAAATTGCTGAAACAACTGGAAAGACTAACAAAACCCACAGTTTGGGAGAATAATTATATTTAGAAAAAATAGACAAATTAATTAATGAATTTTGAAATTCCCAGGGAAAAGGATTTGATTATGAGGTTCATCTGCCCAACAAAAGAGGAAACGGATATACAGAGCTTCCAATGATCATCTCAACAGTCGATTGTTGGCTGAGGATGAAGCCGATTCTTTTGAAACTGGTCCAAGAAAGAGAGCTAATACGAAGGAACTAATTTAATTTCTTTGAAAATAAAGTTATTGCTATTATTATTATTTGCCATACTCTTTTACTTTAAGGGAGGAGAAAAGATTATGAGTATTTGAGAATAAAGTTCTTAGGAAAATATTTGGACTAAAGAGAGATGAACAGACAGGTGAAAGGAAAAGACTACATAACAGTGAGCTACATGATGTTTATAGGAAACCAAGTATAATAAAAAGACTCATAGACTGCAATGGACAGGACATATGGCACAAATGGGGAATAAAAGAGGGGCATGGAAGCTTCTTGTGGGGAAAACACCCAGTTAGTAGGCCAAGAATGAGGTGGGAGAATAAAATTAACAATGATTTTTAAGGAAGTAGAGTATATAGAAGATTATTGGAAAACATTGGCTCAGGATGGGGATGTTTGATATAGGAACTAAAGAGATAAATTGAATAATTATTCATTTTGGAAAAAAATTCTAGAAAGGCTTATGTCCGTGCAGCCATGAACCTATGGATTCGATATTGCTAGCGAGTTAATTTACTCCACATTGACTAAACTGAAGATCTCCTAATATGGAGGAGGCGGATTAAAATTAGCAAATACTGCATAAAAATTGAAATTTTTGTTCTCAAATAAGGATGTAATATTTGTTGAGATGGAATGTTATCTTGTAGCCAAACTCAAATCAAGTGGTAAATGATGCCACGTACTTATAAATATGCCAAATAATTCCTAGTTAAGTTGGGGCAGATTACATAAATAGCAGTGAATATTAGATTCCTTTTAACACTATATAAAATCATCTTTGCAGGAATAGATAGTTACATACTTTTTTGAGGGAGCTCTTCAATTTATAAAATATTGAGTATTAAAACTTACAGTAAATGTTGGAAATGCAACATCTTTCAGTACATCATCCTTGTGGACATAAGCAAGTTGGATGAGATTCGCTAGCAGGCACAGAGCATAGTTTCCTTCCAAAGTGTTGAACACAATTCTCATGTTCTGCTCAGTACTGAGTAGATCCAAACTTTTACAAAACAGATTATGGCCAACAAGTATAGTGACACACTGCAAACAAAACAATCATTCAGTAATTGATATTTTTAGGAAGTAATACTATAATTACAATGTATATAAGAGAAAAATTTGCGTCTAGATCGCAACTTGCCTCGGCAGCTCAGTTGGTAGAGCACTTGGCCCGGAAAGCCAAGGGTCCCTGGTTCGAGTCTCGGTCTAGGCAAAAATTTTTCTCTTCAAATATAACACTATAATGTTTTATTTAACAACCATTATATGAATTAGATTTTATAAGTCACTTCAAATTTTGTGTCATTTCCAGGACTAATTTTAAGAAAATTTCTCATTTTCAGCTGGCATCTGATCACAGTTGAAAATGGAGAACAACTTCCTTGAAACTAGTACCTGTACTGAAAGGATATAAAATATGAGATGAGAATATGTGTGTATTCATTTAAAGATTATTAAATAATTTGATAATTTATTATGGTTTCAGTCTAGCCATCATTTAAGACCTCATAGTACTGTGAGTCTCGAACACTGTCATCTGATTTCGGAAATGTTGTACTGTTTTATAAAGTAATGTTCCATCCATCCATAGTAATTCTGCCCGAGGGCAGGTCTTTCACTGCAATTTTTCATGCTATGCTTTGCAGCTTTACTAGGGAATTACAGGTTGTAGTAGCTTCCCGTTGCTTTCCACACTGGTGAAGGATGATGATGATGATAATGATAAGGATGATGATGATGGCCGGATGATTTTTGGGGAATGTTGGGCCCTAAACTTCCTGACATTTGTCATACAGGTAAGGAAAAACCCCAAAAATATCTCACCCGGGAGGCTGTCCTGACCGGGAATCGAATGCAAGTCCGCTGCATGACAAGGCAGCATGGACCACGGCAGTGGAGAGAAGTAATGTTATAATTCCCAATAAAAGTCTTCTTAAATAAGAAGCTGTCATCTGCGGTGAACGAGCAACAGTTCATAGCATTTGGTGCTCTCAGGAATTAAAATGTATAAGAGAAAAATTTGCATTTAGAATGGTGTGCTTAGGATAGCTCAGACAGTAGAGCATTAGCATATAAACCCCATTTATGCATATATTTTTCTATGTTTATATTATTTATTTCATACATCTTAATGAAGGATAAATCATATTTGAGCCCCAGTCTGAGCATATTATTTTTCTCTTCAAATATAACTATCAACTGAGCTAATGCATTCAATTTATTGGTGTTGTTACTTGCATATTAAATATGTGAATGGTATGAAGAAAACATTTTCTCTAGATGACCAAATATCAGCAATGATAAGAAGTTGCAATTTTTAACTAATGAAGTATGTTATTAAAAAGCCCTGATAATGTTCCACATAATGGGTCATTGGGCCAATTTTGACTTAAATAAATGGAAAAAATCTTTGCCTCTCCAGATCTGAATCTGACCCTAGCCATATTCTCACATCCACTAAAATGTCATTGTATGAGAAGCTGGCTTTAATTTAATTTAATGATGAGATGAACATGCTACTGAAAGGAGCCAAATACATATAAAGATCACACTGGAAGAATTGTCCCTTGGATTTTTCCATCCTAAAAATACATTAACCCCGCCAGGTTTGAACCTGCAACTCTCGGGGCTATAGGGAACATTATAACAATAAATGTTATCTTATAAGCCCATGTTTCCCTTAACAGAGATTTAGGCACACTCCCCCTACAGGGAAGAATTTGAAACATACTAATTTAGTTACGCTTGTTTTCGTATAGATGTCATTTGAGTGGTCTGTGGTCAGCATTCTGCCTCAAACTGACATCTAGAAAACCAAGGTAGTGCTAGGACAGGAAAATTCGGTAAATTTTGCTTAGAGGCCTTTTATTCAGGCTTAAGGATCTTTTACGAGCCTGAAAATCTTCAGACTCGGGACCCATGACTTAAAGACCCTCCCGGAGGACTCGCTCCTTGAATTTTTCCATCCTAAAAAATCCATCGACCCTGGCCGGGTTTGAACCAGCGACCAGAGGCAATGCCCAATAACCACTAGTCCACCGTGCCCGATAATGATCCCAAATGTCAAGCCCAAAAACAAAAAAAAAAAAGTTATAACCAAGATTTGGCCTTATATTTTTATTTTTGTGGCTTTTTAGTAAACTAAGGGCATTGGTGATAGAATTGACATCTGAGCATCAAAAGTGGCTGGTATATTTTGATCCAAATGTCTCTTATGTCAGGCTACAGGGTCTTTTATGCATCATAAATCTACAGCACAGAAAATCGGCCTTTACCTCCCCTCTGAAAGAGCTCTGGTCAGGAAGTTTATGTCCTTCAAAATCCATCAAATCCCTCATTTTTTGAATATATCAACCATGACACCAGATAGGCAAGGTAACTACTAGTCCCACCATCACTTGACACACCGCCCTCAGATGTAAGAAGCCCCCAGATTCAGAACATAATTTAGCTCACCTCAGGAGCTAAGCTTTGGAGATGTAATACAAGTGCAGGCACACTAAGAATGTGGATTAGGAACATTGTCATCAACTTCTCAGAGAAATTGGAAGAAACCAGGGGGCGAAGCGCCAAAGTCAGAATAGCTGAGATAGATACATGTTTTAAAGTTATCTTTGCTCTTCCTAATCCTCTTAACAAGAGTGTCTGAAACATAATATACACCAAATTAATATGCAATACATTTCTATTAATCATCTTTCTAAAAGAAAACAATAAAAATTTATGATGAAAGTTAAAAATTAAATTGTACCGGTTGGTAGGTGCCATCGTCCTCAACTTTGTTAATATATTGTATATAAAATTAACAACATGTACAATTTAATTTTTAACTTTCATCATATGACTTCACCTCAACAGAATTTGATATGAATTTTACTAGCATTAATAAAAATCTAAATTTAGAAATTTACAATATTATTATTTTCATTGATAAATTAAGTTAGACTTTACAACTCACCTCATAATTGTAGAAATTCTTGAAGACTAGTTTTGATACACTACATATCATTCTCAAATCCATCTACTGTATTACGGACTATAAGACGCTATGGACTATAAGATGCACCTTAATTTTTAAGCAATTAAAAAAAAAACATTTTTTATCATTTTTATTATTAGATTGCAAAGCCAGACTAGAAAAAAATCTTCATTTATAAAATTGAACTGATCTTTAAAATCCCTGAAAATCATCATCTGAACTTTCTTCTTCTTCTTCGTCATCGTTGTTCTCTTCATATATAAGATGGTTTTCACTCGCATCGAGAGCATTACTTATGCTGCACTTCTTGAGAGATTTAACAATAATGTCTCCTCTCACTCTAGACCATGACTGTTTTATCCATTAACACTGTGGGTAAGTGAACCACACTACTGCTACCATTTGTGGGGGTTACGAAACCCAAACCACGATCTGAATACCATTTTTCCGGGATCGGGTTTTGTAATAGCTGTTTCTATTAATGTGGATCTGATTTCCAAAGAGGATATCTATCAGGAAATGGCTTACCTTGGGCCCATAGAAGGCAGCCGTTGATTCATCTTTCTTTCTCTGATATATATAGATATATATAAGAATACTGATTATTAAATACATACAGTGAGTGAACAAGATAATAACTGTGTTTCAAGAATGTTAATCAGCATGATAGTTGAGGAGCTCGGAATAGTTTCTTACTTGAGTGATTTTCATTACAGGATAGTAAACAACTACTTATACTTGAACAATGAAAGAGGGGCGTTGTTTAAAAGATAACTTTTAATATAAACAAGTTGGCAGAGTAAAAATAAATTAACAACAAAAATGATAGTATTTGATCAAACGCTCAAAATAGCCATACAGATAAATAAATGAATAACATACCATACATCACGCCACACTCATACATGCGTCCGAGTTTCGGGGATCACCTCTTCCCTAGACTGCCGGACTAACTCAAACAGGCCTCTTCTTGGCCTCAGATCAACTTGTCTATGTAGAGTTCCATTTTAACCTTCCAGTCGCATCGTGACCTGGAATCGGATTCCACTCTTGAATCCGTTCAAACAACAAAACGCCGATTGCTAGGATGATCGAATGATACTGTTCTGTAAGTGCACCATGTATATAAAGGTTCTGAGGTAGAGGGGAGATGCGCCGTAGACATGCGCGGCAGGAAGGATGAAGAGGGAAGGGGTAGCTACCAGGAGAACAGGATATTGGCATATTTCACAAATGTTCCAGTGTAGGGAGGAGAACGAAGATACCATACTGAGCCGAAAAATGCACTTTCGGTTCAACACTTTGTTTGATTGTAGGTTGTTTTTAAAGCTCCCTTCGGCGTGAATTTATGTTGGGTTTCATCCATCACCCATTTGTTCCATTCCTCTCTCATATACACTTTAAATGGTTTATTTATTGAGACATCAAGAAGTAGCAATGTGAAATACGTCTTCCCGGAATAACAGCAAGCTCTGTATTTCCCTGTCTTAATTTCTCTTTCACAAAATTTTTCAAATGACTACTGGTTGTGTGTAAGCTTTCTTCACAACCCATTCTAAATTTCAAAAGTATCTGAAAAATGTATGCCTACATGCACCCTACTCTTTCTGCCATTTAGACACATTCAAAAAAGTCTTAACTTTTTAGGAATTGAAACTCCAGTATGATACTATATAATTTTTTCCTCTTAATAGAATCAACTTGAGTTGCTACTACAAACAGTTGGAGTAAACATCACCGTACACAACAACAACAACAACAACAACAAATAGCAGGAACTCAACCTGCAGGAAATGGAAGATAACTTCCGAAAGCGCTCCAGTTAATTTTATATACAATATTTTAAGAAAGTTGAGGACGACGGCACCTACCAACAGGTACAACTTAATTTTTAACTTTCATCATATGACTTCATGTCAACGGAATTTGATATGAATTTTACTAGAATTAATTGTATTATAGTATAAGCATTTGCTTTACATACTCCTTTATTTACCTCATAATCTAAAATATCATTATTAGGTATTATTTTCATTCACTGATCTCAAATTTCATAACTATAACAATGATAAGTAAATTTATGGCAGTGAGTGTTAATATGAAAGTGTTCATAACTCATTTTATACAATTTTATCTGACTTTTCTCCTAAAGTATTCATATGATTTTAATTCAAAATTCAATCAATTATGTCTACACATATAGCACATTATTATTTATAAATAGTAACTCACTGGCACTATTGAACCTGTAAGTTCATTTCCACGTGGACATATGCTCTCCATACATCTCTATTCTGAGCTAATGTTTTCACAATCATCCTCTATAATCTACTTTCCCAAATCATGTTTAAGTTATTTTCCCATCTCATTCTTCCCATATCTGGGCATTTTCCTTCTGATTTTCCTACAAGGATGTATGCATTCATTCTGGTTTTCCTGCAAGAAGTTCCCATGCCCCTCTTTCATTACCCATTCGTACCACATGTCCTGCCCATTAAAGTCTACAAGACTTAAATGTTATTATATTTGGTTTCCTATAAATATCATGTAGCTCACTGTTATGTAGTCTTTTTCATTTAACTGCCTGTTCATCTCTCTTTGGTCCATAAATTTTCCCAAGAACTTTATTCTCAAATACTTGTAATCTTTCCTCCTCCCTTAAAGTAAGAAGCCATGTTTTGCATCCATATAATATAAGTAGTTTTATATTTTTTCAGTTTAATACTTTTCAGAGAAGTTGGGATGACAAGAGTCCCTCTGATGCTTAATAGCATGCATTTCCAGAATTGAGTCTATGTTTATTTTATTTGTGCACCTCATTCCTGTTTGTAATTATTCATAATCATCATCATCAAGGATTAGACCTGCTGATCTGTCCCGATCTCATGTTAGAATTGGTCTATCCATCATTTACTGGGTCTTCCAACATTTCTTCATCCTAGTGGTTTGTAATGAAGAATCTGTTTCGGAATTCTATTGTTATTCATTCTATTGACGTGGTCCATCCATTCATCTCTGCATTGTGTAATTCTATCTAATAGTTTGAATATATTCAGTTCTATTTAAATTAATATTGGGAAGTAAACATTATGAGGTTATATCATTAAGAGTGAGTGGAGAACATATTTTTATCGACTCACCTCATATATTTTCAAATTTCTTTGATACCGACGGTTTCAGACAATATCATGTCCCTCTTCAGTCATGGCTTCCACTGATGAAATTCTGTGATTGTTGATTTCTCTAATGACATCACCTCTTGTGCTGCCATCTTTTGTTGGGATTATAAACTTTGTAATTAAATTTTTATCCACCGGAATATCGAAATTCATAGATCGATATTTATTCTTCAGAAAAAGATCGATATTTATTCTTCAGAAGAATAAATATCAATCTATGAATTTCGATATTTCGGTGGATAAAAATTTAATTACAAAGTTTATAATCCCAACAAAAGATGGCAGCACAAGAGGTTATGTCATTAGAGAAATCAACAATCACAGAATTTCATCAGTGGAAGCCATGACTGAAGAGGGACATGATATTGACTGAAACCGTCGGTATCAAAGAAATTTGAAAATATATGAGGTGAGTCGATAAAAATATGTTCTCCACTCACTTACTTACTGGCACCATCGAACCCGTAGGTTCATGGCCGCGCGGACATAAGCTCTCCACACATCCCTATCCTGAGCTAATGCTTTGTTCTCCACTCACTATTAATTAATATTCAGTTCTCTTCGTATATCCTCATTTCACCTTTGATCCATTATTGTATAGCCAGCCACACTCCTCAAAAACCTCATTTCTGACGTTCCTATTCTTCGTTCTTGGTTTTTGGTTAAGACCCAGTGTTCCGATCCATACAGTAGTGTTGGAACTGCCATTGATTTATAAAATTTTAAAAGTGTTTCCTTTCTAGTTCTTGTAATTATTATTCCTAGGTATTTGAATTCAGCCACTTCTTCAAAAATTTCCCTCATATGTAATTAATCAACCATTTCCATCAATAATATATATCTCTATGTATGACAATATTTTTATTGACATTTACTTTCAACTCCAATTTCTTAGATGTTATTATTATTAATTTCATACATCTCAATGATGGATAAATCATATTTGAAGAACGTATAATTTTTCTCTTCAAATATTATTTATCCATATTATTTTTGGTCTGGACATCTTACCTCAATATTAATGTTGATTTGTTCTTGGACATGTTTCAAAACAATTCTCTGTTTTATCTTCAGCTTTCCCAGACTGGTTTTATTTATGTTGCATTATGTTGCACCACCTGGATGTCGATGTCAGCTCCATCCTGTGGTTGGCCAAAGAACCTCCAAACAAGGTCACCCTCCATCGGAATATCAAAATTCATAACTCTGTTTCTGTTCTTCTGAATATAAATTTTTTCCCAAATAGTCAGCTCGTTTGTATTTTCTAACTGTTTTAATAATTTAGTGTCTGAATTTATATTATGTTTTTCAGACCAAACATGAGCAGCAACTGCAGATTTTTCAATTTCTCCATTTTTAATATTTCTTATGTGTTTCTTTGGTTCTAATTTTTAGGTTTCTTTTTGTTTTCCCTATATATATCTTTTCACAACCCATGCATTCAATTTGATATATTCCTGACTTTTTATTTTTATCAGTTTTTTCATTTTTGTTGGTTTTTATTAGTTTATTTAAACTGTAGTTATTTTTTGGTGCTAATTTAATATTAAACTTCTCAAATATATTTTGAAATTTATTATGTACCCAGGGGTGATATGTGAATTTCCTATATTTTTTCATAGGTGGTTCTTCTTTTTCAAGATTACTTCTGTTTATCATTTTTTGTTTTTTATACTTTTCTATCCTTTTTTGTACCATTTTTTCATCAAACCCATTTTCTCTTGCTACTTTGATTATGTGTTTTTTCTCATGTTTAAAATCTTCTTCGTTTAAGGGTAAGTTTACCAATCTATGAGTTAAACTATTAAATGCTGCTAATTTATGTCCAATTGGATTGAACCCTGTTGATTTTATAAATTTTCCGTATGAGTTTCTTTCCTATGAATCCTGAATTCAATTTTTCTTTTTTTTTCTTCGTTTCTGACCAATTTAAGATCCAAAAAAGGTATTTGTTTATTGTCTTCTATTTCTTTGGTGAATTTAATGTTTGTACTCTGTAAATTTAATAGTTTTAGGGAATCTTCTACATGTTTTTCTTTAACAATACAAATTATATCATCAACATATCTACTCCAAAATTTAAACATTGTGGGATGTGCTTTAGTGATTTTACATTCAAATTTAGGCAAATTTATTTATGAGCGATTTTGAATGTAAAATCACTAAAGCACATCCCACAATGTTTAAATTTTGGAGTAGATATGTTGATGATATAATTTGTATTGTTAAAGAAAAACATGTAGAAGATTCCCTAAAACTATTAAATTTACAGAGTACAAACATTAAATTCACCAAAGAAATAGAAGACAATAAACAAATACCTTTTTTGGATCTTAAATTGGTCAGAAACGAAGAAAAAAGAAAAATTGAATTCAGGATTCATAGGAAAGAAACTCATACGGAAAAATTTTATAAAATCAACAGGGTTCAATCCAATTGGACATAAATTAGCAGCATTTAATAGTTTTAACTCATAGATTGGTAAACTTACCCTTAAACGAAGAAGATTTTAAACATGAGAAAAAACCACATAATCAAAGTAGCAAGAGAAAATGGGTTTGATGAAAAAATGGTACAAAAAAGGATAGAAAAGTATAAAAAACAAAAAATGATAAACAGAAGTAATCTTGAAAAAGAAGAACCACCTATGAAAAAATATAGGAAATTCACATATCACCCCTGGGTACATAATAAATTTCAAATATATTTGAGAAGTTTAATATTAAATTAGCACCAAAAAATAACTACAGTTTAAATAAACTAATAAAAACCAACAAAAATGAAAAAACTGATAAAAATAAAAAGTCAGGAATATATCAAATTGAATGCATGGGTTGTGAAAAGATATATATAGGGAAAACAAAAAGAAACCTAAAAATTAGAACCAAAGAACACATAAGAAATATTAAAAATGGAGAAATTGAAAAATCTGCAGTTGCTGCTCATGTTTTCGTCTGAAAAACATAATATAAATTCAGACACTAAATTATTTAAAACAGTTAGAAAATACAAACGAGCTGACTATTTGGGAAAAAATTTATATTCAGAAGAACAGAAACAGAGTTATGAATTTTGATATTCCGATGGAGGGTGACCTTGTTTGGAGGTTCTTTGGCCAACCACAGGATGGAGCTGACATCGACATCCAGGTGGTGCAACATAATGCAACATAAATAAAACCAGTCTGGGAAAGCTGAAGATAAAACAGAGAATTGTTTTGAAACATGTCCAAGAACAAATCAACATTAATATTGAGGTAAGATGTCCAGACCAAAAATAATATAATTAAAATAACCTCAAAATATAACTTCCTAAAATTAAATATTATTTATCCAATTCCTTAGTTACTCAATAGAGTGTGAGCGCTGGCCTTTAGTATCTCTTTGCTATCACCTAATAATACTACATCATCAGCATAAATTAATAGCACTGAGTTGTGTGTAAACTTTCTTCATCCTTTACAGATTTGATGGCATGCTCTACTATAAAACTGAGTAGTAGAGAAGACTCCTTGGTTCAACCCATCGTAAATTTCAAAAGTATCTGAAAAATGTATGCCTACATGCACCCTACTCTTTCTGCCATTTAGATACATTCAAAAAAGTCAAAACTTTTTAGGAATTGAAACTCCAGTAGGATACTATATAATTTTTCCCTCTTAATAGAATTGTATGTCTTTTTAAGTCTAAATATAGTGATGATTTACGGTGAAATTAAATGTTTCTTACCTCTCCTCATATCAATTTTTTAAGTAGATCGCGATTTTGAGACCACAATGGTCTCATCTTCAGCACTTTCTTGGCGACTGATGTTATGTCGATCGGAAGAAACTCTTCTTCCCTCTGTTGGTGGCATCGGTCCATTAACAGAGGGAAGAAGAAGAGTTTCTTCTGATCGACATAACATCAGGTTCATCGGTCCACCAACAGAGGGAAGAAGAAGAGTTTCTTCCGATCGACATAACATCAGTCGCCAAGAAAGTGCTGAAGATGAGACCATTGTGGTCTCGAAATCGCGATCTACTTAGAAAATTTATACGAGGAGAGGTAAGAAACATTTAATTTCACCATAAATTAAACCTCATAGTGATTAATTCCTATAAAAGTTAAATAGTGATGACTGCTTATGAGAAATCTTCATAGAATTAGTGTATTAATGTCTCCTGAGAATATATTGTGTACTCAATGTGTGGAAAGAAAACATTTAAGAAACTGTGTAACTCTTCAAAGTTATCAAGATGTGACATCCAAGTATTGGGAAGCAAGAAGAATAACTTTGTTGTTACTTCAGAGCATTAGTTACATACACATAGTTGAAGCACAGTGCAATTATATTCCCATTTTGTTCTACATAGACCAATATTAATTAATCAAAATAAATGGAGAATAAGTACATCCAGAACAAAACAAATTAAATATTTAGCTACATCAATAATTTAATAACTAATAAAATCACAAAATGCCCATACAAACTAGAATAACCCAATATAATTTATAAAATATATTATTCTGTCTTTGAGAGAGTGCATCAAAATCATGAAAAATTAGAATTTATTACAATTTCATTACAAAGAGGACAATTGGCTGTTACAAATGTTCAGTTTAGATTGAGATACCATTTATAATTTATATTACTCATTCAGCACCATCTAGGGCCACATTTCACTTATCATAAATATTACAAAATTTTTAATACGCATATAACATTGTATCAATAATGATACCCTTCTAAAATTATTATATTTCTATTTCTTAACCCCTTAACTGGGGACCTAGCTAGTGCAGTTCTACAGCTCTGTGGGGAGCCTTTTCTTCCTTTAATTTAAAATATTATAAAAAATACAGGGAGTAAACATTTGTAACATATCCATCAAATATTATACAAAACAACCATTCTCTTTCATATGGTCATATTTTTTAATCGAAATTTCATATTTTTATTTTTTTCAACTTTAGTACAAAAACGGCACAAGTGTCTTCTCGTGTTCAATTTAAAAGTAATTTGGAAAACATTATTTATATTACATGTAATGAATATTAAAAAGTATGCAAATCTCTTAAATGCAATAAATGTTAACTCTGGCCTTACATGGTGTCTGTCATCAGTGGCGTTATTTCAAGTCTTACATCGATATAAACTAAGCATTTAGGATATATGTATAAATTAATTAATTAATTTATATTGGCAATTTACTCCGAAGTTTATAATGTAAATATACAATCTCTTTTAACACTGTGTAAATATTAAAATTTTACGACACATATGACCAGTGGCGTTACTAAATACTGTCAGTTTTGAGTTATTACAAATAATCGCAATTTTTTTTATTTTTAGAATTTTAATATACCGTAAAAATATATATCTGTACAATTAGTAGTTTTTATTGTAGTAATAGTGATTATTGACGTCATCAGATATTATCAGTGGCGTTATTGAACACTGGTGTGTTGAGAAGTCACTGGTTATTATTGTTGTTAGTATTATGAATGCTACATAACTTCATTTTAGAAAACACTCATATTTTCAGTAAATTGTAAGTAGCTTATAAAAAAATATGATGAAGTGAAAAAAAAAAACTAGAAGCGAAATAAGACGTTTGAACTAGTTACTTCAAGACTGGAGAATGGAGGGTAAAAGTTAGCAACCCCAATTGAATGTTTGTGCAATATTTTTTCTAATGTGATAAAAGACAGACCTCTCATTTAAACGTGTGAATGAGAAGTTACAAGAAACTGTACCAGAGTTATTATTTTTTCATTAACTTAGACCGTTCTTGCATTAAGGTTTAAGGCTAATCTGAGTTGAAAGATATATTATGTTGAGCAAACAGATGATGTCTGTTTTTTTTTTCTGAACACGTCTAGTGAATAATATTTTATCATGAATGTTATATAGCTGGCCAGTTACAGATATATGTTAGTCCGTTCTTGCGCGCATACATGATATGTGATTTTAACTCTCGTAATAAGAAACTGTTAAGAGACCGGTCAAAGAGGGTTGAAAAAAATCACACTAGATGTCATACCCATACAGAACAGATCTTCAAAATTTTGTGTTCCTGCATCGCCAAATAATTTATAAAAAAAATAATATATATTTCGTTGGATATATCCGTAACTCCCACCGAGTGAAGGCTTTCTTGAGACGGATATTCACGGAACGCCCACCCAACGGGTTAACTTATTTTAAAAAATCAACTTTAAAACATTAAATTAAAAATATGAGCCAGGAGGTCAACTGGGCATTTAATGAAGAAATGGGCTGAAATATTTTGTGGAACGTAACAGTTCTTCTAGGTCTACAACCTGTATGGCTGAAAATGATAGTGATGAAATAAAAATAATTTCTTCTCAGTTTTTTATTCTAAAAGTGTTTATAATTTTCATTTTAACTGAATTAGTACAGTACCATTTTAGAATTAATATTAGTTCCTTCAATATTTTGATTAATCCCTTTGCATCAGAAGAAAATCATTTAAAATTTTATTTGTACTGTTTTTTTTCATTTTGGGGATATATTAAAATGTGGGATTTTGGGGATATATTAAAATGTGGGAACACTTGGAATCAACCTCCTGTAAAAGGGACACAATAAGTGCATAATGACATAATTTTTTTTTTATTCAATGCCCCAAGTTGTCATTTCAATATTTCTGATGTTCTCTCCTGGCATTGGCATAACTGTAACCCACTTCTGAGGTTGATGCACCTGGAAAGCGGGGTTACGCTGCCCCGATGATATGATGGGTGGTGATGATGATGATAGTGATGTGCTAGGAGAGTCCTTAATCCTAAATTAATCTAAGGCGAATATGAATGATGATGATGGCGATATGATATTCGGAGACAGTTTGGGCCTTAAAGTATCCTGACAGGTAAGGAAAAACCCCGAAAAAAACCTCACTCAGGAAACATGTCCCAACCAGGGTCTGCTGCGTGACAAGGCAGCATGTTACTTCGAGACTACAACGGTGGACTATAATGACATAAAAGTGAAATTCTACTTCTCTAAAATCTGAATACTTATAACTTCGCCAGCATTATGTTCAATAGATTTTAAAATATTCTACAAAAATATTATATTCACTTGAATATCCTACAACTAAGTGTAAATAGTGAATCTGATTAGCATTCCAGCAGAATCAGATTTGATTTTCAATTATACTATACTACTGAATTTTTTATAAAATCTAGAACAGATTGATTAAGCCTCATGAGGATAACATGGCCATGATAAATAAGTTTGGTCTGCCTTCATCTTCCCTCTTAATTTCATTGTGTCTTGTAAGACATGTTTCAAAGCATCTTTGCTTCATCTTCATCAAAGCAAAGATGCTTTAAAACATGTCTTACAAGAAACAACAAAATTATGAGGTAAGATGAGGGCAGACCAAACTTATTTACTAAGTAGAACCTCATAATGTTACTTCCTAATGTATTTTCATAATAACATGGCCATGTCTTTTTTTTTTTCATACAATAGGAAGTAACATTAAGAGGTTTATGATGATCTTGATGAAGATTTTCGGGCTGTAGGCCGTGGTCGTGAGGCTTGTAGTTCCCCGACGTTTCACCAGAGACTGCGTCTGGCATCCTCAAGGGTTGTCGGGGAACTACAAGCCTCACGACCATGGCTTACAGCCCGAAAATCTTCATCAAGATCATCATAGCAACTCCGGCCGTGAAAGTATACGTGAATATATTAAGAGGTTTACTTAATAATTAAGCTAATGTCTCTCTACAGCTACCATGCCAAGGTTTTATTTAAGCAGTCATGATTTCAAGCAGCAACTGGCAGCTTACATCATAGTTTACATAGGGACAGTTCAAAAAAGGAGCATCACTGCACCCCAAACCTATTACTATCACTTCTCATCCTTGCAAGGCAGAACACATTTCATATGACATCACCTAGGCTGATGTATTACCAATATATGGACCAGTATTATATGCTTATAAATAAAATTTGAATGAAGTACATTTTGTGGTCCTTTCCAGTAAGTTCCCCACACCATTACAACAAAAGAATAATCTTTGTAAAAGTTAGTCTTAATGGATTCAGATTGCATAAGACTATCCATCTACTCTATCAACTTATTATACATTCATGGGAACTATGTTAAAATACTGTTTAGAATGAAACTGGAAAAAATAAGAAGACAATGTTAAATATTTTAATAATAGTTCCTTAGAAACAAACAACAGAATTCCGGTAAAAAAAACTTGATGTTTAAGTAAAATTTTACCAATGAATGAATAAGTCACTTCTTATCTTACCTTATAGTTTATGTTTTCTTAAACACGGGAACTGCAGTTTTCAAGAGGAACATCCCTCCCATTTTCAACCAACATTATGACTACCGGATTTTCGTTGGAATCTCCTACTACCTCATTAACATTAAATTCTTAAACATACCTGCCACTTGCTACTGCTCGGTTATAAGCTTGTGCTCAACTGGTAAATATTACTAATGTCCTATTTGCATAATTATTAATTACCTTTAAAGTAAGATAAAATCCTTTTGTAAAAAGATATCCCATTATATTGGCACAAAGTTTATTCAGTCCAGGTTTAAGAACCTCCATGTGTTTTGCTTTTAAGATTATCCATGTGTTGGTTGAAGTAAATGTTACTAATGTATGTAAAAATAGTAGAATAATGCGCATGTCAGCAGGAAATTCTGGTCGAAGATCATCCAGATAACAACAGCACTTCCAAAGAATATCCTTAACATGTGGAATCCATGCTAATGAATATTCCTTGTTCAACCCAACTCCTATGAACTACATTTTATAGAATCAGACTCCAAACTTGCTACAAGATACCTGCAAGATGAAATAACACTATAAATAATTTCACATCTTTATCAATGAATAATAGTCAATTAAAATTAGGTTGCCAGATATTCTAATTCAAAATAAGGGAGGTATGAAAAAAAAAAAGAGGATCTTTTATAATTTACTGTATACACTACTTTACCGGACCAAATTATGTAATGCATATTTTCATTTATTTTTAAATGTAATTTGAAGGGAGGAGAAAAAGAAGAAAACCAATAACACGGAAAAAAAGGTATCTGGAAGCTATGGAGAGCAGGCAGTTAAGAGAATGACAATGATTGGAGAGATAAGAATGGTTTGAACAGTTTAAAAAATGTTTAATTATGTGTATAAAATATTTGGCTGCCAAAAAATATACATACATTGTATACTGACTCAATAATAATAATAATAAATAAATATATAAATATATATATATATAATGAATCCACAACTAAATGAACAAAGAAATAAAGACAGTGGATCTTATAAATTCAATGGTTCATTGAACCTGCAAGAAAAATTCAATTAACTAAAAGTCATGAATAGTTAGTAATTAGCATTCTTATATTAATCAGCAATATATTTTTGCAATTGGAGATCTTGTGCAAACAATCTTCAGAAGTACTGAGGTGTGTTTTCCTCTCTATGAACATCCTGGAAGCAGTTTATCAGGTTGTGAGAGGTATAGACAGTTGGAAACAACTGGATGTATCTGTAAAATGAAATGATGTACAACAGTGGTTGAACGATAATGTTCCCCGACTATAGATAAAACGCTGGTCTGGATGACATGGTTTATTCCCAATGGCCTCCACGGTCTCCTAGTCTCACAGCTTGTGATTTATTTCTGTGGGGGTATGTGAAGACTATGTGTACGAGCACCACTTCCTGTCGACCTTCCAGATTTGAGAAGAAGGATTGTTGCTGCTGTTGAATCCATTACTCCAAATATGCTAACCAAGGTTTGGGAGGAATTTGATTATCGGCTAGATGTCTGCCTTGTGATGAAAGGTGCTCACATCAAACACTTATAAAGTGTGTTATGAAAACTCGTAAGAGTTTCTCCTTAATCCCATGTAAGTTTTGTTCTTATATATATATCCATCCATAGTAATCCTGCCCAAGGGCAGGTATTTCACTGCAATCATAGCATTGCAGCTTTACTAGGGAATTATAGGTGTGGTAGTTTCCCGTTGTTTTCCACACCGGTGAAGGATGATGATGATGGCCGGATACTCTTATCTGTCAGAAGATCAATTCCAAATTGCCGTCAGAAAACTCGCTGAACTGCAACAATGGAACCAGACCTCTCATATTGCAACACACAGAATGACTTCTGCACAGGAGTCGCCATTTTCACAAATTTAACGCTTGATGTAATTATGACAAATAATTACTGCATACAGGATATGAAACTTTCACAGTTTTTCTTTCATTATAGCAAATAATCACATATCCAATTTCGTTTGTAAAGCTATACCAACTACTTAAAACCCCGTCCATCATTTTGGAACACGGTGTACACCTCATTCTATTAATTCCTATAATGTTCAATACAATATTAATTTTAATTAAATTAATTCCTTTACACTGAAAATAACATGAATATTACTGTACCTTTCCATGGAGGAGTAGAAACTTACATCCAGGGAACATTCCATTAAAAAGAGAATTATAAAAACAGAAATAAGCTGAAACTGCAGTATAGAAGAAAAAGGATATGAGGTGAGGTAATAAAAACATTAATTTAATTTTTATTATAAAAACAAGTTTATATAAGATTTAAATTATAATGTTTAATATTCACCTCATATCCAGTCTTCTAATTATATTGGTTTCGAAGCTTAGACAGCTTCATCTTCACTAATTTCTTGTCGACTGATATTATGTCGAACAGGAGAACTGCTTCTTCCTCCCTCTGTTGGTGGACCGATGAACCTCTGGATCAAATCAGAATCCCCGGGAATTTTGAAATTCATAAGTTTTCTTTCTTGTTTTTTTTTAACATGGATTTTTTCCCAAACTATGAGTTCTTTTTGTTTTTATATTTGTTTAATTAGACTCATTTTCATATCATTTAGATGTTTTTCAGACTAAGTCAGCTACTGCTGACTTTTCCCCTTCATCATTTCTAAGATGTTCTTTCACTCTTATTTTCAATTTTTTTTTTGTTTTTCCTATATAAATTGTCACAATCCCTGCATTTGATCTGATAAATTCTGGATTTGTTTTCTTCTTCAATTTCTACCAGGTCTATATATATTAGCATCCAGCAGATGGTAGCATAGCACCATCAGCCTCTCAACCAAGTATGTGAACAAAATGTCCAAACCGGCAATTCCTCTCATACTGAGCAGGATTACTGTCCCAATGACCTGCATCATCAGTAGGATTAAACTAACCTGTCTCATGATGGTGCAAACATTATGGGATGGATCTTCGTTAAATTCCCATACGAAAAGAAATTTTCTCATGGAATTTTAGCCAGTGTATGGTACCAGTACCTATCTAGCATAATGAGGAATTTGGGTGGCTCCAAAATGAGAAAACTTGCCCTATAATGGCTTGGGAACTTAGTACACTGACCATTTTTTTTTTTTTTTTTTTGATTCCACTACAGGCCTCAGGAGGCCCTTGGGGTAGTAGGAGGTTAAGGCTCCCACTTTTTCTGGACAATCGGCACTTGATGTCAGCCGGGTTGTCAGTCTTGCATGACGACCGTCTTTACCCCCCAGAACAAGACTCATTTCCGTTAGAGGCTGAGTCGACTCCAGGGCCATAGTGCCGCAGAAGGTTTGGGTCAGTTTAAAAATCCTGACCACACCGGGACTTGAACCCTTGACCTTCCGGCTTGTAGCGCAGTGGCTTAACCACTACACTACGGCGGGCCCCGTACACTGACCACACGTTACTATATACTGGCTGATTGATTCATCATCTCTGTGATTAACACATGTGGAAGAAAGGCCGATAATCGACTGGTAAGTTAATGACATTTTGGACCCATTACATCATGGAGCTATTGAATATGGATGTATATGTGTGTTCCATGCCAATCAACTGCACCTACAGTGCTTCTGGATCTGGCACACAGTTGTTCTTTATCATTGTAGTTAGGATGAAATTAGGGTTAAATGTATGTGTAGTTTCATGGAAGGGACGGAGTGACAAGATGTCCTGATTGAAAACAGGCTGGCAGTGGCTCACACACTATCATACCTATAACCAATTAAATTTATAACGCTGATGAATGCACAATATGCAGAATACCAGAAATATCTATGAATACTGTCCATCTCCTCATATGTAGGAAGCTGGATAACATTTTAAAAAATGGTGATATTGCCAAATTGTAGTGGGATGCAAAATTCTTAATGAGCTAGAAGCAATAAAAAAGAAAGCCATTGTAGAAACAAGAAGAAAAAGAAATTTGAGTAGTTTGTACTCTATGAGAGATTTGATGACGGAAAGTGGGGAAATGTGAATCCTAGTGCCATCTTGTAGTCTACTCTCATTTATGGAATGTAAAAAGAGGAAATTAAAGGTTGCAAGTGTGAAAGTGCATTCAATGTAGAGACAGTGTCAACTTTCTTGAAGTTATCAGTGGCAAATTTAAAATTTTACATTTATTTTTAAATTTTAGGTGGATTTTTCTATTCACAGTTAAGTATGGGAAATAACATTATGGGGTTCATAATTCATAAATTAATGAGTCATTTTTACATCTTACCTCATATTTTATGTTTTCTTAAACACAGAAACTGCAGTTTTCAAGAGAACCATCTCTCTCATTTACAACCGACTTTATGAGTCATAATGCAATTTTTGTGTTTAAGAAAACCTAAAATATGAGGTAAGATGTAAAAATGACTCATTAATTTATGAATTTTTCTAGTTTTTTTAATAACACAAACAAATCTTGAATGTACTTACATGTATATTTATTTATACATTACAAATGTTCCCCTGTATAGTAATTTTTGTTTCATAATTTAAAATAAATATTGATACAGGTATTTTCATTTGGAAGTACAGTTAAAATTTCTGAAATTTAAAAATATTCAGAGATTTGGACTTTCAGATGTGACACTGCAGGAGCAGACAGAAAGTTACTAGCAATTTAAATGTCTCACTATGGGGCGAGCTAAGAACCTTGAAATTACCACTACACTGGTAACAAAATTATGAAACCTTCCATAGTAAAAAGGCACACAAGAATATGCCTATGTATAAAATATTTGCAAAACCAGTATTATGTTATGGAAGTGAGACATGAACAATGAGAAATAAGGACATCCGTCACAAGTGAGATGAAGTTCATGAGATTAACAACAGGTTATTTGCGATGAGATCACAAAAGAAATGAAAAGCTCCTGCAAAAACTTTAATTAGAATCAGTTATCCATTTTATAAACAAGTACCAATACAATTGGAAAACTCGTATAGAATGTACATCAAAGAACAGAATCCTAAAAGCCATGCTTCACTATCACCCACTTGGAAAGAGATTTTTAGGTTGTCCGTGCAAAGATGGACTGCAAATCCAACCTTAAGATTGTAACATGCCATCAGGCTTTATACTTGTATGTCCATCCATAGTAATTCTGCCCGAAGGCAGGTCCTTCACTTCAATCATAGCATTTTCATGCTATGCTTGCAGCTTTACTAGGAAATTGTAGGTGTGGTAGATCCCGTTGCTTTCCACACTGGTAAAGGATGATGATGATGATGATAATGATAAGGATGATGATGATGGCCATATGATTTCGGGGACCGTTTGGGCCTTAAAGTTTTCCTGACATTTGTCTTACAGGTGAGGAAAAACCCCGATAAAAACCTCACCCAGAAAAACTGCCCCGACCGCGGATCAAACCCGGGCCCGCTGCGTGACAAGGCAGCACGCTACCTCGAGACCACAGCGGTGGATGTAAGATGATAATTATTTTAGTTTTACTTATAGCATTTAAATTAAATACATTTTATAGGACATTCTTTCATATTAAATAAAAAAAAAGTTGCCGGACTGAATGATACATTGCTAGGCAGTTCATGCCTTTTTTTTTTGTTCAGTGAAAGACATGTTTGAGTTTCCAAGTTATTATTATATTCTTATTGCTTTATTTGTGTGTGTATGTGTGTGGCTATGACTACTGCAAAGTAGTCTTTGTGCAAAAACAAAAACTCTTATGCTTGAACAATACTTAACAAGACAAAAAATGTGCAAAGGATTTCCAAATTATCCTGTATCTGATCCCATTACAATAAGATATTGTGCAATATTACCTAAAAGACACAGGGGCTGTTGTAGGGAAATTTACAATAAATAAATATTACAATGGACTACAGGTTACAAACTATATTGTTATCAATTATCTTCACTTACAACTTTGACTGCATCTCATGCTGTCAACATGTATTTATTTTTCTACTGCGACATCTATTGACATTGTTCGGAACTACATCCTACATGGTTAATTTTTTCCTTCAAGAAGTATATAGAAATAACTGCATTAGGTTACATTTCATTAAGTCTTATTATATTTGGTTACATTATCTTAAGTATAGTTAATTAAAGTTATGAAAGACCAACTAATCTAAGCTGATCAGCAGATATAGTGAGTAAAGTAAAGTGATCCCACAACAGGCCTCAGGAGGCCCTTGGGGTAGTAGGAGGTTAAGGCTCCCACTTTTTCCAGACAATCGGCACTTTATGTCAGCCAGGTTGTCAGCCCTGCATGATGGCCACCTTTACCCCAGATCAAGCGTCTGGTACTCATTTCCGTTAGAGGCTGAGTCAACCCCAGGGCCATAGTGCCGCCAGAGGATTTGGGTCAGTTTAAAAATCCTGACCCCAACGGGACTTGAACCCTCGACCCTCCGGCTTGTAGCTCAGTGCCTTAACCACTACGCTACGGCGTGCCACAGTTAAATGCATAAGAAGGCAGGTTATGTTGACACTGTTTCTTAGGAAAGAACCACTTTAATAGTTTTTTGGACTCTTTATTTACCATACATCATCTCATTGGTGATGTCTGGTATGTAAAAGATGCAAGAAATCCATTAAAGTCATTCTTTCCTGAAGAAACAGTTTCAAAATAGCACACCATCATATACCTCAAACCATGGCACTCATTATAATATGAATAATATGAAGATTAAAGACAATTTTGTCTTTAATCATCATATATGAACCACAATGTGTATTAGATTATTTTTATCTCCAATTCTAATTAATTTATTGAAAAAACTGCACTTAAACTAGCATGAAATATTTTCAAAGTTCTATAGAACAACAGTGTACATGCGCCAGAGTATATAGAGGCAGCGATAACCCACAATCGAACCATATATTGATTATCATCCTCGATTACTATCCGTCACTATGAAATATACATTACCAATACTTGCAATAAATCCCCAAATCTATGTTAAAAAAATATATATTAATAATATTAAAATTATCAAACTTTCTTAAAAATGAGTGTACACTTACTTATCACTCCCTAACGCTGATCCAACCAGCCATAACCCAAAGCAGTGATAGGAAAATCATAGACTAAGTAATATACTCTGTGGAGAGTTAGCATCACAATATTGTGTTAACAGTGTCATAATATTGTGATTTGCATATTTAAATAAATACTTCAAAATTGTATAATAATGTTATAAAAATTGTTTCAAAGAGTTTAAAATATTAAATAATGTTAGTAAATACAGAAGAAGAGCTATAGTTTACGATAATATAACTGAAAAATCAAAGTGCTTGTAGAAGTGCAGTTGAGCCAATTTATTTGCTTTTTTGTATATCAGGACAAAGTATGTGTGTGTGTGTGTGTGTATATATATATATTGCTAACCATTTTACAACAATAATTCATAAACTTTTTGTGTTTTTTAAATTATAATAAGTAGTAATTTTTCGTGCAATCCCCGAAACATGTTCACTTATTGATAAAAAGAAGTACCGGTTGGCACGATCTTACTTCTGCAAGCAAGTACTAAAAATTAAAGGCATATCCTATAATTATGGACGTAAGGTAGACCTGCATGTGGGCAAGCATTGCTGTTATCAGTGGTGACGGATAACATAAAAAGCAGGGTACTTAAAAATATATCTGCATTATTCTCCTTTCTGTTCATTTGTTTAATTGTTATTGTTGCACTGTAGCAGATAAAAAAAATTGCATGAAAAAATACATATCAGATATTGTACATAACATCCCTGCATAACTCATATCCTATTCAGGTCTTATGAGGAATATATAGATGGAGTGAAGAAAGGTCAAACAGTAGAAAAAGAGCTAAAGAAGACAAACTTGTATGTAAAAAAGTGAAGGCTTAAGACCACCTGTATATCATCTTCTGAAACAAAACAAAGAGGTTCTGCATCCTATATCAAAATAAGATCTATGTCCTGTTTTCCCATTTTAGGAAGTTTAACCAAGCAGACCTAGAATAGGTCTACAACTGTCATTCATCCATGATGCAACAAACCTCTAAAGCCCTTGGGTTACCAGTTAGCAGCTGGTCTCTAATCCATATGTGTCAATAATGAGATGGATGATTATCCTGCCAGTAAAGAGATGACATGTTGGTAGAATGTCATGTTCCCCAAAAATTAGGCAGGTTTCCCAACTGGAAGCTGCTACTCATTGTATCAACCCAGTCCCATTTTGATTATAATTCCATGAGAAAATTTTCCCCATGGGGACTCAAACCAATGAGTTCTGATTCTTAGACCACTTAGTTAAGATGCAGAACGTAGTTATTAGGCCTATAGGACTATGAAAAATAGTAACCTACCTGCAGAGTTTTACAAAGCGTTCTTTATCTCTTTCTTTCTTCCATACAATTAGAAATCTACAGGTAACTTGATAAACTTGAAGACAAGGCTTAAGTTCTACATTCTCGCTATGGAATATTTTGTCAAAATCATCACTGAAAAAGAGACAAAATGTAATATAAACATTTAAATTATTAATATATAATTTACTTGTGAATGAAGGCAGGAAAATAGTAATCCCAATAGCATTTGTTTTAAAAATATTTCAACTGTCTTAAAAAATATGCATTCTATACAATAACAGGAATCTTACAGAATTCTTCTACAGAACTTCTTTCTTGCCAACCATCCACGAATATGGGCTTGAATAATCGAGGCAGCACATTCTCTTCTTTTTTCGTGTGCCCTCTCCTCTCTAGCAGCTTTGGTTTGTTCTAAAAAACTCCCTTTTGTATTTTCAGTCTTCTTAAACATTTTATTTTAACAGACCTTTTCAAAGAAAAAAATTACACACTTTGACACAAAACGTCACATCGTAAGAGTATAACCAAAACTGACAGCCAATGAAGTGTCTTGACTCTCTAGCTCTTTTGTAAAATAAATGGAATGTTTTGCTTCTAGATATCACATTTGAAAAATGAACACGAATATCTTTAACAAATAGTAGATCAAACTTTAAGATTGTTATGATTACCTTTCTATGCTTCTTATATTATCAGCATGGATGAAATAAAGCACCACAGAGAACATAAAGCACAGGATGGATGGAAGCAGCTAAATAACAACTAGAAGAGGTTATCGCTGTAAAGGCTAGGTCGGGGTCGGTATTTAGTTCTCTATGGCATTCAGTCCAAAAAGTGCAATGGCTCCTGTAGTAGAGGGAAATGAACGAAGTTGAAAAAGATATTTATGATAAAATCGCAAAAAATGATGTAAATGGATTAAAAAATATTCTTTTACAACATAAGATGAATGTGGATATTTACGATGAAAATGGAATGACGCCTCTTCAACATGCAGCTTACAAAGGGAATAAAGAAATAGTACAAATGCTTTTAGACCAAGTGAGTTCGGTATCTCAAATGTCACATTTTAGGTTTAAACTCTGTATCCTTTTGATTTTTAAAATACAGAACACGAATAAGTATACGTTCGTAACTGCTTCGACTCAAGTTTAGAATATCTTTACCTATGATTTTCCATACTACGTTAGGTGGGGTTTTCCTACTACTTTAAATGTTTTTGCAACGATACTTGTAACATTTTTTGGCTGAGGTCTTAGTATTAAAATGCAAAATTAGTACCTGATAAATCAATCATCCTCAATTAAATTAAAGTCCAGCCACTGGATCTCCGGCTTTAACGTTTAGTTTGTATGAGGGGTAAAAAGAGAAACTCGCCCTCTACTGCCAATAAGGGAATAGTTCAAGTGAGGGTAAACGTCTGCCACAACCAATCACTGCTCTTGACGGCCTATAGCGCACTAGTAAGGTTTGAAATTGCTGAGATGTTGTCAGCTGTATTTCTGCTAACTGCATACAAAAAGCGGCATCTCCCACTTAATATGCATATCAGCAACACTGTCGTGGTAAAGTCAGAGCTGGAGATCCAGTGGCTGGACTTCATCAAGAAGTTAAAATATGAAGGCCTTTCAAAAAACAATGTTTCATCTCATTTTAACTGGTACTGGTTGAAATGCAGAAGACAAAACATTGTTTTTGAAAGGCCTTCATATTTTAATCACTTGATGAAGTTTTATATTTTAGTTGAGGACGACTAATTTACCAGATACTAATTTTGTATTTTAATATTTATTTACATAACCTCAATGGTGCTTTAAAATTAATTTTAAAAGTCTAGTATTTGTCGATCACAATTTTCTATTCAACATTCTTATGCCACTGTTTTACAACACACTTTTACCATTGTACATTTTGTACCATTGTAAACATTTTGAAACAATTCTTTAAATATTTATATAATTACACGAATATTGTGAATCGAGTTTTACAGACACAGAAATGTTTAATGTAACTTCCACTAGATGGCTATCAAATAGATACAAACTTTCACAATTAATTCCAAACCATATTTCAAGAAATTAACTTAATTTTGTTAGGTTCCGATGGGTACATAAGATTAGTTTATAAAGTAAAGTAAAGTAAAGTAATCCCACTACAGGCCTCAGGAGGCCCTTGGGGCAGTAGGAGGTCAGGCTCCGGATGTGGTCGGTTTTTATGTCTCTCACATTTCTACACTTGCATTCTTATGCCACTGATGCACTAAACCACTTGTAAACACGTTTTGTACTGTTTTAAACATTTTGCAATGATCTTCAAGCTTTCTCTTCACAATATTTTATATTTATATATTTACGTAAAACATGATCGTGGATACATTACTTCCTTTGCTACTTTCCCATGTTGTTCCAACGTTGCCCACCATTTGAAAATAATTTGAAACTATAGTTAGTGTTAGTGTACGTAAAAATTAGTTTAATAGTTCATTAAATAGTACACATGTAAATTGCTTTGTTACGTTAGGAAATGGGAAGTTGGTTTACGTCCATTTTTAAAAGCATTTGGGAAGAAATAATATGCATGTAATTGTTTCTTTAGTTAGAAAATGGCAAGTTAAGTTAACGTCAATTTTTTTTTTCTTTTTTTGCATTTGGAAATTTATTCCCAAAGTTGGTGACGCCGACTGCAGACCATCTAACCGGAGTCTATATTAACCATTCCAACAGCAACTTCCGCGCATACGCCTGGCGATTTTCTGTGGAACTTAGAAATATCCTGAGAGACATAAAAACCGACTTTTTCCAAGGCTCCCACTATTTCTGGACAATCGGCACTTGATGTCAGCCGGGTTGTCAGCCCTGCGTGACGGCCCGCCTTTACCCCCAGAACAAGCGTCTGGTACTCATTTCCGTTAGAGGCTGAGTCGACCCCAGGGCCATAGTGCCGCCAGAAGGTTTGGGTCAGTTTAAAAATCCTGACCCCACTGGGACTTGAACCCTTCGACCTTCCGGCTTGTAGCTCAGTGCCTTAACCACTATGCTACGGCGTGCCCCAAGATTGTTTTATAGTTTATTAAATAACATCCATGGAATTTGTTTTGATAGAGTTCTTTTCCATAGTTTGATTTGTCTTCCTTTTAATCCGACTGGCTTATCTCTATTTTTAGCATTGTATTTTTTTCCCGATGGGAGGGAGCTGGCTTACAGCATCAACCCCCAACCTGGAGGATCAGGGGGGAAAAAATTAGAAACTCAGTTATAAAGGAGAAAATGAAGATTGATGACACTATTTTAGATTACATTAAAACTCAACAATTAAAATGGTACGGACATGTCCAGCAAATGGAAGAGGATTGGATACCAAAATGTGCTTTGGAATGGAAACCTGAGGGAAGACGAGGCAGAGGTAGACCTAAAACCTCCTGGAGTCAGGGAATATATTTATACATGAAGTAGAAACATCTACAACCAGGAGATTGGATGGACCGACAAAATTGGCTATTAGGAATCGGACGATATCAAAGACATTAATCTACCTTGATCGATCTACTTGTTTTGTTAGGTTAGGAAATGGGAATTTTGTTTATGTCCATTTTTTATAAACATTTGGGGAGTTTATTTCCAAAAGTTGGTAACTCCGATTTGAGAGCCCATCTAAATGGAATCTACATTAAGTATTATAGCAACTCGTGCATGCCCACTGCAATTCTGTAGAACTTAAGAAAAATTCATGGAGTAAAGTGACTGACAGATAGTGGGCTTTTTTCCACATTTTTTGGCTTTCCCCATTTCTTTACAATTTATTAAATATTTATCTACGTACGCAATGATTTTTTTCAAATGTTCTGCAGAATCATTAAACTCTTAAAGAAACTTCCGCTAAATAATGCAGAGGTATCCGTGAAATCGAAATAATCAACATTCATGATTCATTCAAAATATATTTTAAGAAATTGATGTTTACTCCGTTCATTTTGTTAGGGTCCATTGGGCTAGTTAGGGCTTCACCTATAGAAATGCAACACTCTTATGTCCACTGTTGCACTATTTGCTTTTTCTTTTCCGTTCCCTCTAACTTTTCCTAACTATTTTAACATTTTTTCCATAATTCTAAATCGATTCTTAAACTATTTTTTTACAATTGTTAGTATTTATTTGATGTATGCAAAATTTCTCTCAATAATTTCTTTTAAGTTTCTACATATTCATAGTGTGCATCCACATCAACAGATGACAGTCCAGAATGACCAATCTGCAAATAAGAAATTGCACTAGTACTTTTGTTAGGTTAATAAGGCATAAGTTTAGTGTAGACCAAATTAATTTATAGTTTATTGAAATAATATGTAAATTATTTACTTTGTTAGATTATAAATTATTACATTCATGTTTAAAAAGCATGTTTAGGAATTTATTGCGAAGTTTGGTAATGCTAACTGCACTGATCGTTCTGCAATCCATGGAGCAAGTTCATAACCCTTGTTGCGCATGCACACTACTATTCTGCAGGACTTAGAAAAATTATGATGAGAGTTAAAACTGCGGTTTTTCTTTCAAGTTAGTTTATATCAGATTAGATTACACTTCATAAATAATAGGCCTATGCATGTAATTTATTTTGTTAGTTTAGGAAGGGGAAGTTTGATCCTTCCGGGAAATATAACACTTTGGCTAGACCAGTGTTGACCTATGGTAGTGAAGCATGGACACTAAGAAAACAACATGAAGCAGAATAACGGCTTGTGAAATGAGATTCATGCGCAGAACAGCGGGTTACACCAGATGGGATCGGAAAAGGAACACCGATATCTTAAAAGAATTGAAGACTACGCCATTTTGGAATATATTAAACAGTACCAACTAAATTGGAAACACCATCTTGAAAGAATGAGTTCAAATTGGATCCCCAAAGCTATTTATAATTATATACCAAGAGGACGAAGATCACTGGGCCATCCTATGAAACGCTGGAGGGAAAATTTTCTATAGGATCGTAACAGGCCTTGGCCTAATACTTGGAAGGAAGAAGAAGAAGAGGAAGGGGAAGTTCTATCTATATGGTGGGAAGCATCAAATGTGGCCTGTATTTGGGCAGCTATGAAGGTCTCTTTTGTGTGTTTAATAAATTTTATTGGCTAATGTTTCCCTTAAACGCAGTGAGAAAATTTTCTAAGTTCCAGGCAGACACCACATGCATGTGCCAACAAACGTGAAGTGGTTTACTCTATGGAATATCGTGATGCAACCAACATTATACACACTATTTAATTAACCTAAAAGCTAATCTAATGCAATTTAAGCACTCTAACCTGTGAAACAAAGCAACACCCAAAAATAAATAGTAAGTTCTGAAATTCTGAAGTACATACTCTATGTTGACTGCATTGTTATAAAGAATATTCGTGAAAATCAATATGGTTGCCACGTCTTCATGTTACATATATAGTTAAATATCGTAGAAAAATATATTGAAATAATCGTTAGAAAAAATGTAAAATTTATTGTAAATGGTGGGAAATAATTTAAAAATAAAACCATGTTGGCGCATGCGTGTGGTGTCTGCCTGGGACTTAAGAAAATTTCTTGTTGCTCTTAATGGAAACTGCCAATTTTATTAATACATCCACAGGTTCCAAGGCTGAGCCTTTTGGCCCTGCTAGTTTTGAAAAAAAGGTTCCGAAAAAAGTTATAAACAAATGGTATGCAGAGTGTTAAAGCATATTAAAACCATGGCAAGAGTCAAATGGTGATAGTTGGTTATTTGGAGTTGTGAGTAGCAGTAACGATGATGTAGATTTGTGAGAAATCAAGTCACTTGTCCTGCAGGGTTAGGTTAAAATCAGTGAACTTAGTGTACATCCATTTCTTATAAACGTTTGGGAATTTATTGCGAAGGTTAGTCATTCCGATTTTGCACATGTCTGTTATCTAGCAGAAGTTCTTTAAGAGTTTGTGCATGCTACATGATTCTGTAGAACTTAGAAAAAATCTTGGTAAAGATAAACTACCTCTTTTGGTATTTTTCCAGTTTTTAAAATAATAATTAGATATTAAGTCATTTAGGTAGGAAATAACACTATGAGATTTATTTTAATATTGTTTAGTTGCTTCTTGACTCACCTCATACTTCTTAACTCCCAAGCGGACTCGAGTTTCTTCACTTCATTTGTTACATTCTCAATGCTGTATTACGTTCACAACTGATGTCCAACGGCCTCCTCTCCTGCAGACTGACCTCCGCACCATCTGATGGCTGACCGACGAACTTGCAAATCAATCCCCTCTCCTTATCACCGGGTATTTCAAAATTCATAGTTGTGTTTTTATTCTTGCATATTTCCCAAATTGTGAGTTCCTTCAGTTTTTTCCAATTGTTTAAGTAATTTTTCTTTTGGTTTCTATTCTATGTTTTTTCTGACCAGGCATATGCAGCTATTGCCGATTTTTTCTGTTTCTCCATTTGTAACATTTCTGAAGTGTTCCTTTAATCTTGTATTTAGATTCCTTTTTGTTTTTCCTATGTATATCTTTTCACAATCTTTACAATTAATTTGATAAATTCCCAATTTTTTGCATTTATCAAATTAATTGTAAAGATTGTGAAAAGATATACATAGGAAAACAAAAAGGAATCTAAATACAAGATTAAAGGAACACCTCAGAAATGTTAAAAATGGAGAGACAGAAAAATCTGCAATAGCTGCACATGCCTGGTCAGAAAAACATGGAATAGAAACCAAAACAAAATTACTTAAACAATTGGAAAAAACCGAAGGAACTCACAATTTGGGAAAAAATTTACATATGCAAGAATAAAAACACAATTATGAATTTTGAAATACCCGGTGATAAGGAGAGGGGATTGATTTTGCAAGTTCGTCGGTCAGCCATCAGATGGTGCAGAGGTCAGTCTGCAGGAGAGGAGGCCGTTGGACATCAGTTGTGAACGTAATACAGCATTGAGAATGTCACAAATGAAATGAAGAAACTCGAGTCCGCTTGGGAGTTAAGAAGTATGAGGTGAGTCAAGAAACAACACTAAACAATATTATAATAATTAGATATTGTTATGATTTTGTTTGAAGACACTTAATTTTTGTAAAATAATTTTCAGGGAGCAGATGTGAACTCTGGCAAGCATGAGCATGGATATACTGCACTTCATTTTGCAGCTTTATCAGGAAATGCAGATGTATGCTATCTTTTGCTTATGGCTGGAGCTAAAAGTCACACAATCAATTCAGTAAGCCGTACTGCATCTCAAATGGCAGCTTTTGTCGGTGAGTTGTCCTCATGTAGGCTCAAGTTTAGAATACTTCAACCTGTGATTTTGCATACTATGTTCTTGTAATACTATTACTCTCTGTACTTTTTCCGTCTTTACTAACATTTTATACTATTTTAAAACGTTTTTGCAGTGATACTTATAACAATTTTGTTAAATTATTAAATATTTATCTACATACATAAATTGTTGCATTTATCTCATATGATTTTTTCAGTTCTACAGAATTGTTGTGCGCATACATGGATGCTTAAAAAATCTTCCGCTTGATGGCGGAGATATCAGTGAAATTGAAATGTCCAACATTCACAATTAATTAGAAAATATATTTTAAGATATGGATGTGCAGTTGTATACTCACTTCATTTTGTTAGGTTCCGATGGATAAGTTAGTGTACATCAGATTAATTTATACTTAATTAAATAATATGCATGTAATTTATTTTGTTAAGTTAGGAAGGAGGAAGTTGGTGTATATCCATTTCTTATAAACATGTTTGGGAATTTATTGCAAAAATTGGTCATACCGATTTTACACATATGTCCCCATCTAGTGGAAGTGCATGGATGATTAATGTAATTTCCAATCAGATGACTTTAATGTATTTCTCCAAAAATGTCTCCAAAGATTGCTTTACACAAATCCATTGAAAAAAATGATTTGCTTATTCATTAAAACCGATGATAGAATACACATTTTCTTTATTCTTCTGGTTGGCCATCTTCGTTTCAACACATACATGTTTAGTTCTTCCAATATGTTGTATTGCAAAATATTTCTTCTCATGGTATAAAGATTTTTCACACACCTTAGAGAGTAAAATTGTTCCATCTATTGAAAAAAAATTACCTTCAAACTCTAACAAATTTGTTTCAGTCTTCTTCTTCTTCTTCCGAATGCAGTATTGGGTGATGATGCCCGTTCTGCGACTACAAAACTGATCCTTCCATCGTTGAAGGGTCTTTTCCGAGGTCTCTTTTGCCATTAGGGTTGAGGTGGTAAATCATCTTTGGTAAACGGGAATTTGACATTCTCTGGACGTGTTGGAACCATTTAATCTGATAATTTTGTATATGGTTCAACCATTTCCCTACTATTCCACTGCATCCTTATCTCATCACTTTTCATTCTATCCCTTAATGTTACTCCAGTTAGTGATCGGAGGAATCTCATTTGTGAACTATTAATGCGGGATTTATCTTTTGCTCGAAGTGTCCAGCATTCACTTCCCGTATAGTAGAGCAGGTTTGGCTATGGCATTATGAAATCTCAATTGGATTTCTTTCCTCATTTGTTTTCCAAAATTTCTCCTAATTTTTGTACTTAAATACTCGTCAGCCATGGTGTCATTGTGAATTGAAGTGTAACTAATTTTCATCTCCATATTAATAATGAGCATATTGTGAAATGCGAGCCTATATCTGTCCGCTCTTAAAGTGATCCTCGTCAAAACAAAGCCATGTGACCTGCTCCTTGCTTTTCATTGGTTATGGACACCCGACCGATATGTTGTAGAAGCAATAAGTACTCGAAAAAGTAGTTTCCCTTCATTAAATAAAAAATATGTCCTCTGAATATACTTGTTATTCTTCGTGAATGAAAATAATAATATTCAAAAAATACAAAACATTCTAAAATATACCTAATCAATAATTACAACATAAAATAGTTTATTGCATATGGGTGATGCATTTGAGTCATGCTTCAGTTGATTCTCATGAAACAAAATAGCTGAAAGTATCGAGTCTTCTGTTGCTGTGGTGTCATCATGTCTTTGTCAAAAGTGACAGTGATTGTGGAAGGATATTGCTTCTACAATGTACATCGGTGTCCATAACCAATGAAAAGCGAGCAGGTCACATGGTTTTGTTTTGACAAGGATCACTTTAAGAGTGGACAGGGTATATAAAGTAAAGTGATCCCACAACAGGCCTCAGGAGGCCCTTGGAGTAGTAGGAGGTTAAGGCTCCCACTTTTTCTAGACAATCGGCACTTTAATGTCAGCCGGGTTGTCAGCCCTGTGTGAAGCCGGCGCCGCCTTTACAACCAGAACAATAGGTGTCTGGTACTCATTTCCATTAGGGGCTTGAGTCGACCCCAGGGCCATAGTGCCGCCAGAGGGTTTGGGTCAGTTTAAAAATGGACAGGTTATATATCTTGTCAAATTCAAGAATGGTGCTCCCAGAAATTACTCAATTTTTTTAAATCAGCATCTCAGTGAACATTTACAAACATTGAGGGTAGCGATTACAACTGCATTGTTGACACATTTTCCTCTATAAAGTGAAGTCTGCCATACGACAACAGCTGCATATGGACAAAACAATTCTAATTATAATAACAGAATATTACAAAAAAAAGAAAATAATTACAAAAGAGGCAGAAATAGTACAAAAGCAGCAGCAAAGTATAACAAAAAGGGGGTGGGAAATAAAAACCTTCCCATAATATGTTGTTGTTGTTTTCAAATGCTGGGCCTTGGCACCGAAGCCATTAGCGTTCTTGCTCTCCAATATTTCTCTATTGTGGATCCAACAGGTAATACTTCACAGGTTTGTAGGTGTTCTTCATTTCTTTCTTCGTCTTTATTGCATAGAGGACAATTTGGATTCGTGTAGATTCCTATTTTATATAAATGTTTGGCTAAATAGTCATGTTCTGTAAGCAGTCTAAATGTTGCTACTGTAGTTTTACGTGGAAATTCTGGAATAATATCTGGCTTCTTTACTAAAATATTCCATTTTTTGTCTTTGGCTTATTACATAGGTCTTGGTTTTGTTTGATTTTATATTTGTTTTTAACTATTCTTTTTATGGATGTGAAAGGTAAGCTTTTAGTAGTATTCTGAATTAAATTGGAGCCTTTTTTTGGCAAGAAAATCAGCAGTGTCATTTCCAGCAATTCCACAATGTGCAGGTATCCATTGCAATTGAATTCTTTTCTGTAGTTTTTGGAGTTGTTGAATCATTTTGTAGCACTCTTTAATTTGTATTGACTTCATTTTGTGTGAATTTATTGCATATATTGCTGCCTTAGAATCAGAGAGTATGACCGCATTTTGAAATTTATTTATTCTGTATAGTAATTGTTGGAGTGAAATATGAATAGCCGTTACTTCTGCATCAAAATTTGTTGTGTGGTATCCTGCTGGTTGATAAAATGAAAATAATGCACATGTAATTCCTGATCCTGAGTTGTTATCAATAGTAGATCCATCTGTGTAGACATGTAACCATTCTTCTGGTGGATATCTCTTATTCACAACTTCTAATGCTAGAGCTTTTAGTACAAGTGTGGGAGTTTCAGATTTTGTAACTGGTTCTTCTAGATTTAGCTGAATGTTAATTGGTTCAAAAGTAAGAGGGTTATCTCTGATCAAAATATTTTCTTTAGATTTAGGAAGATTCAAATCTGTTTTTATTTCCATTACTTGGGACAAGAAACTTGTTTGTGTTTTCAACTTGCTTGGTTGTAACTGCCTTTTTTCCCATTTTGTTGTTGTTAATCGTAACATTTTCTCATGTTGTGTTATTGCCTGTTCCTCTAAAGTTAGACATATTGGAGGGTTCTGAGTTAGTGCTTGCATTGCTGCGATTGGAGTTGATTTTGCTGCGCCAGTTATAAGCCGTAAAGCCTGATTTTGGCATACTTCTAGGCGATTCAGGTTCGAGTTATTTGCTGTGATTAATTACCCTCCCCATTGTATAGTAGTATTGGCTTGATGAATGTTTTGTATGTGGTTTGTTCAGAGTCTGGCGATTACTGCCCCCACTTTGCTCCGGCTAATCTTTTTAAGATTGAGAATCTTTTCGTTGCTTTGTTTACTACTGCTTCAATGTGTTTTCTCCATGATAATTTTGAATCAAAAATTGTTCCTAGATATTTTGTTTCATTTGTTTGTCCTCAGATTTGTTTTTCTTGAACTGTAGATTTAGTTTTGGGAATTTTTTTTCTTCAACAGCTAAATATTTGAAACGTTGTTTTGTCTGTATTAATGGCCATTAAATTGTTGTGGGTCCACTTTCTAGTAGGTTAAGAGCCTTTTCCATAGATGATTTAGATTTTTTCTATTTGTGAGGAAGATGTCCACATAATCATGTCATCTGCAAAAAGAGCTGTCTCTTTATTTCTGTGTTTGATATAGCTGGTGGCAGATCGTTGATGTAGATGTTGAACAGGGTTGTACTAGTACTACTGCAACCTTGAGGGAGGGCCCATTTTTATTTGTCGGAATTTGGAAGTACTGTCATTGTATTTTGTAGCACAGAAACTTTGTGAAGGAACTGGGTGATCCAGTTTTAACATATTGTTTTTGAATGCCTAGTTTTGTGAGTTTTTTCAAGTAATTTATATATCTCCATACCGAGTCCATATGCTTTTTCCAAATCAATGAAAACTGTTAGCGTATCTTGATGTTTATTGAAAGATTCTTTGGCATCTTGAGAAAGTAATATTTGATAGAACACAATATCATGTCTGTACACTTAATTTTTTTTGACAGTCACCAATAAAAAAAAAGGCATTTTTCCATAAACCCGAGTTCTATTAATTGTAAAGATCCATTCACTCACCGTACTACAAGTGTAAGCTTAATGAGACACATTGTTGGTCTGGTTTTTTAAATTTGCGGACAGCAGCGAGAATGAGGTCTCATCTTGTATGATAGAAGGAGATTCATGAGCTGGCAACTCACAAGTCATAAGCGCCCACTGAGTAACTTATCACATGCATCTATACTTCTCTTATGGAAGAATTAGACTTTTGATTCAAGATAAGATAGACTGATATTCCAGATAATTTTAACCCTTGAATATATAAAGAGGTGGCGAGGTTCTGACAAGCCAGTCATGTCCTAGTTGTAGACAAGTAAAGTGACCTAAGTGCGAAGTAGATGATTTGACTGAAGATATCATTGAGTGTGTAGGCAACAAAGGTATTAATTGGAGTGGAAAAGCCGATCAAATTTTGCTAGGAGGCTCTAATTTGTGACTAACCATTAAGCTTCCTATGAAATGGGTATTAGAACAAGAGTAAAGCTGGCCAGTACATAGAATTAGCCATCCTAATCCTTCTTATGCCATAGATAAAAGTTTGAATTCTTGCATTTACATTACAATCATGTGTTTTCTTGGCCTGCTAACATGACACCATTAACTTTAATCTTATTTAATTTTATTTAATTGCAGGGAATCATAATTGTGTGGCTGTAATCAATAATTTTATTCCACGAGCTGACATTGATTATTACACTGTACCACGTGGACTAGAAACAGAACCAAAGTTACCGCCTATCATTGCAGCTTCATTACATAAGTTTGTTATGCAGGTAAGTCATAATTTATGAGTGTGATGAGTTAGTTTTATTGATGTGGTAAGTACGAAAAAATACAAATAGGTCGATGGTTTTTTCTTTTCCATTGCTTAAAAAGCCTTATTATGCTTTCATAAAAAATGTAGTAATGTCATGGTTCCCATGTTGTAGCTTCACAGAAATGAGAAGTCATTGAGTAAATACTCTCAGCCTTTACATACCCACATTTAAATCACAATGCTATAATCTGAGATACCAAAGAGTTGTTAAATAAAATACTGTATTTACTTATTTTAGGAATTCTCACTATGAGGTATATTCATTAAGGTAGAATTTTTATCACTCACCTCATATTATTCTTCTTATTTGACTATAAACTAGTTTTCGGAACATAGTTTCTGATCCATCCTCAGTATTGTCACGACCGTTGTTCTGTCGTCTTGAAGAGCTGTCCTTCACTCCTTCCATTGGCTGACTGAAAAACCTTGAAGAACCAGGTCATTCTCACCGGGAATTTTCAAAGTTCATAAATTTCTTCTTTTTGCTCTTTTGAATGTAGATCTTTTCCCAAACAGTAAGTTCTTTTGGTTTTTCTATTTGTTTTAATAATTTAGCTTCTTTCTCGATAAGATGTTTTTCAGACCATACATGGGCAGCCAGTGCAGATTTTTCTACTTCCCCTTTCTTGACATTCCTGAGATGTTCTTTCACTCTAGTTTTCAAATTTCTCTTAGTTTTTCCTATGTAGAATTTCTCACATTCTTCACATTTAATTTGGTATAAATCCCTGATTTGTTTTCTTCTTTTATTTTCTCATTCTTATTAGGTCTAATCAGTCTACTGATGCTGTAGTCATTTTTGGGTGCTAACCTTATGTTGAAATCTTTAAAAAAATTTGAAACGTGTGGTGTTTTTAATGGATGATATGTGAATTTTCTAGAATTTTACATTTTACATAATCAGGGATTTTTCAAAGTTAATGTGAAGAATGTGAGAAATTCTACATAGGAAAAACTAAGAGAAATTTGAAAACTAGAGTGAAAGAACATCTCAGGAATGTCAAGAAAGGGGAAGTAGAAAAATCTGTAGCGGCGGCTGCCCATGCATGGTCTGAAAAACATCTTATCGAGAAAGAAGCTAAATTATTAAAACAAATAGAAAAACCAAAAGAACTTACTGTTTGGGAAAAGATCTACATTCAAAAGAGCAAAAAGAAGAAATTGATGAACTTTGAAATTCCCAGTGAGAATGACCTGGTTTCAAGGTTTTTCAGTCAGCCAAATGGATGGAGCGAAGGACAGCTCTTCAAGACGACAGAACAACGGTCGTGACGTATACTAAATTTTTCTATGGAAAAGGCTCTTAACCTATTAGAAAAGTGGACCCACAACAATTTAATGGCCATTAATATAGACAAAACAACGTTTCAAATATTTAGCTTGAAGAAAAAAGTTCCAAAACTAAATCTACAGTTCAAGAAAACAAACCTGAGACAAACAAATAAAACAAAATATCTAGGGACAATTTTTGATTCAAAATTATCTTGGAGAAAACACATTGAAGCAATAGTAAACAAAGCAACGAAAAGATTTTCAATCTTAAAAAGATTAGCTGGAGCAAACTGGGGTAGTAATCGCCAGACTCTGAACGCCATGTATAAAACATTCATCAAGCCAATACTTCTACTACAACAGGGAGGCAAATAACTCGAACCTAAATCGCCTAGAAGTATGCCAAAATCAGACTTTACAGCTTAAAACTGGCGCAGCTAAATCAACCCCGATCACAGCAATGCAAGCACTAACTCAGAACCCTCCAATATGTCTAACTTTAGAGGAACAGGCAATAACACAACATGAAAAAATGTTACGGTTAACATCAAAATGGGAAAAAAGACAGTTACAACCCACCAAGTTGAAAACACATACAAGTTTCTTGTCCAAAGTAACGGAAATAAAAACAGATTTGAATCTTCCTAAATCTAAAGAAAATATTTTGATCAGAGAAAACCCTCTTGCTTTTGAACCAATTAACATTCAGCTAAATCTAGAAGAACCAGTTACAAAATCTAAAACTCCCACACCTGTACTAAAAGCTCTAGCGTTAGAAGCTGTGGATAAGAGATATCCACCAGAAGAATGGTTACATGTCTACACAGATGGATCTACTATTGATAACAACTCAGGATCAGGAATTACATGTGCATTATTTTCATTTTATCAACCAGCAGGATACCACACAACAAATGATGCGGAAGTAACGGCTATTCATATTTCACTCCAACAATTCTATACACAATAAATTCACACAAAATGAAGTCAATACAAATTAAAGAGTGCTACAAAATGATTCACAACACCTTCAAATACTACAGAAAAGAATTTAATTGCAATGGATACCTGCACATTGTGGAATTGCTGGAAATGAGACTGCTGATTTTCTTGCCAAAAAAGGCTCCAATCTAATTCAGAATACTACTAAAAGCATACCTTTCACATCCATAAAAAGAATAATTAAAAACAAATATAAAATCAAACAAAACCAAGACCTATGTAATAAAGCCAAAGACAAAAAATGAAATATTTTAATAAAGAAGCCAGATATTATTCCAGAAATTCCATGTAAAACCACAGTAGCAAAATTTAGACTGCTTACAGAAACATACTATTTGGCCAAACATTTATATAAAATAGAAATCTACACAAATCCAAATTGTCTTCTATGCAACAAAGACGAAGAAATGAACGAAGAACATCTACAAACCTGTGAAGTATAACCTGTTGGATCCACCATAGAGAAATATTGGAGAGCAAGAACGCTAATGGCTTCATTGCCAAGGCCCAACATTTGAAAACAACGACGATACTGAGGATGGAACAGAAACTATGTTCCGAAACTAGTTTATAGTCAAATAAGAACAACAATATGAGGTGAGTGATAAAAATTCTACCTTAAAAAATACTGTATGTTCCTAAAGATATTAAAAAAAATCACATATTGATGAATAGTTGCTTAAGAAATAACTATGGGAAAACAGAGTACAATTAAATTAAAATATAAATAAAAAGACCAAATGAAACTAGATTGGATATTCATTCCAGAAAGATAATACAGGAGTTGAAAATACAGAAGGAAAAAAGAAGGTTAAAACAAATTTGAAGAGAAAATTTTCGCCTAGACCGGGACTCGAACCCGGGACCCTTGGCTTTCCGGGCCAAGTGCTCTACACAACTGAGCTACCGAGGCGAGTTTACGATCTAGACGCAAATTTTTCTCTCTATATACGTTGTAATTCCCTATCGCCAAATGCTTTTGAAACCATTGTTTCTATCTTTGCAAATGGCGGCTTCTTAGTTAAGAAGACATTTATTGGAAATTTAACATTACTTTAAAAGCCAGTAAGGCCTCTAATGATGTTTATATTATTAATTTAACATTTCTCAATGAAAGATAAATTAAATTTGAAGAGAAAAATTTTCGCCTAGACCGGGACTCGAACCCGGGACCCTTGGCTTTCCGGGCCAAGGGTCCCGGGTTCGAGTCCCGGTCTAGGCGAAAATTTTTCTCTTCAAATTTAATTTATCTTTCATTGAGAAATGTTAAATTAATAATATAAAAATCATTAGAGGTTAAAACAAACCTGGAGAAGAAATATACATTATGAAATTGCAGGGATATGAATAACTGGAAATAAATAAAAGAAGATAGCATAAAATAGGATTCATTGGAGATACTTTATGGATTCCCTTGCTTCTGGTAGGAGATAAGAATATGGTGATGATACTTAAGAGATAAACCTAAATGACTTAATTAAGTGTATGCAATCAGAAACCAGGCACCAAACTTCTGTGGCTGTTCAAAGGTAAACTTAAGTGGACAATATCCCCTTCCCATTTCTATCATAGAAGAGTGGTAGTCTCCTCATTCTTTACATAAACAAAGTCATTTTGTGCATATCTTCTTTAATTATATCAACATACTGATATAGAAATGTTTACTAATACTAGTTAGTAATAACTGATGTTAAATTTTATTTTTGAAGAGAAAAATTTTCTCTTCAAATATAATTTATCCTTCTATGAGAAGTGTTAAATTAATAATAAAATCGTCAACTGATGTTAATTTTGAAATATATATAAAACAAAATTTCATCCAATATGTATACTTTTTTTATAATCTAAAGTTAATAGGATTTTTTTAAGTTCAAATGATTATGATTATTTCAGTATAAGTAATCCAGATTTTTTCACCATGTTAAGTATAGTAGCAGTATCTGCAGTAGTAAGGAGTTGACCATTGTGGATTAGTGGTTATGCTCCTTGCCTCTGGTCACAAGGGTTGCAGGTTAAACCTAGCTGGGGTCAATGGGTTTTTTAGGATGGAAAAATCCAAGGACTTTAAGCTACGGGTCCCGAGTCTGAAGATTATCAGGCTTGTAAAATATCCTTAAGCCTGAATAAAAGGCCTCTAAGCAAAATTTACCGACTTCAGTGTCCTAGTAATGCCTTAGTTGCTTGCTAGATGTCTCATTGAATCGGTCTGTTTACTCCATGCCATTCGTGACATCTGTGAGCAAGTAAGGTAACAAATTAACTTGGTCTAGTGTCTCCTGACAAGGGAGAGGTAAGGTGGCTGTATGGCACAAGTGGTTATTCACTTGTCCTCCACCTCTGGAACCTGTTAGGGCAGTTATTTTTTTAGGAATATCTCCTGTTTTCCCCTCTCATATGCTTCATTCCACTACTTCTCCATACTCAAGTCATCCATTTTTGTCTTTGTGATGGTGTGACAACTACCAGTAATTGCATATGCATCAGAAACTTGGACTCCTCTAAAGTCAGATGAGAAATCTCTGGCTACTTTTGAAAGATAGATATTAAGAGCTATTTTTGGGGCTGTGAAAGAAGGAGAAATTGTGAATTGTATGAATTATATAAGGAACCCAATTTGGTGAAGTGTATAAAAAAATTAATATGATTGGCCTAGGCTGGGCATTTGATACATATGGACAACAACAAAACTGTTAAAAATGTTCATATGGCACAACCATTACAAATCACTAAAGTTGGAAGACCAAAATTAAAATGGGAGGATGATATCTTGCAGATTATTAGAATTGATAAAATTAAAAATTGAAAGAATTTAGCAGCAAAAAGTCTGAAAGGACATTCTGAGGAAGGCTAGGGCCCAAAATGGGTTGTCATGCCATATATAATGATGATGGTGTGACAAGCCTTTTCAGCTAGCATCCTTGAATATCATAGACCTCCAAATAATATACAGACTTCATTTCATCTCACCCTCAACCTGGCATTACAACAGTCACGAGTAGAGTGTTTACTAGTAGTAACAGCAGTAATGGAAGTATTTTAATAGTAAAAGTTGTTTCCAAATGTTTTAAAGTGCAACAGAGTGTTTTGTGAGATGTTGTTTTTCCTTAAATAATTTCCATTCACTTGGATTGGCTTTTTCAAAGAGCTCACCAGCGATCTGTCCTCTCATATTTTAGTTGTATGAGGGTCACTGATACATTTTGGGACATGCTATGATAGACCATGATAGAGTTTCCATACTTATTACATCTTTTAAAGTACTCTCTAGTGCATTCTATACATCGTTGCATCGTTTGGAACAGTACTTGGAAGCAGCTACGCAACTCATTCTCAGTTCTTGCACTCAGCTCCTCCAAGTAAGTAGCAAAGCATTTTTGGGGCTGACAAATTGGTGTTTGTACATGTGATTTTTTACATTTGGAACAAGAAAAGCTGCAAGGAATCAGGTCTGGACTGTCTGATAGACACCTATATTTGAAAAATGTAATTAAAGTAATTAATATTTTCTAAAATAGATGTCCCTTCATTAAAATTGATTATTGTTTGGTGATGTTATTACAGTATATACCACTGCAACTATATTACCTAAATTTCTTTGAACATTTCACAGGTATATTTTCCAGAACTGAATTGTTGCATTGGCTGTGTGAGAATAATATTGTCATAGTGGAGCAAAATTTCCAGAATATAGTCCTTAGCAGCTTCTCCTGGATTTTAAGAAGACTTTATGAAAACAAACTTTTATGTTCCATTAAGTGGTACTGTCCTGCGATCTTCTAGCACAAGTTATCATATGACCACTTCTTGAGAAGAAAGTGTCCACCATTTTTTCCCCCATATTCTCATCTGGAAAGATCCAGACTGATGATTGGCATGATGTTTACGGGTCATACAAGTAGATGTAAGTTTCATTGGCTGTTATGATGTCTGATATCCAATGGGAATTCCCTTTATTTCTCTGCACCATTTAATCCTAGTGCATTTGTACCTTTCTGACAAGTGGTGCAGCAACCTTCAAGAAGAAATTTTGAAAAGAAAGTGGACACCATTTTTTTCCCCATATTCCTGGTCTTAGTTGGAGACTTCTCATCTGGAAAGATCCAGACTGATGATTGGCATGATGTTTACGGGTCATACAAGTAGATGTAAGTTTCATAGGCTGTTATGATGCCTGATACCCGATGGGAATTCCCTTTATTGAATCTCTCCAGCATTTCTCTGCGCCATTTAATCCTAGTGCATTTGTCCTTTCTGACAAGTGGTGAGCACCCTTCAAGAAGAAATTTTCTACACTCAATGTTGATGTACAGTAGAATGGTGGAACACTTGACAAACTAATCCTTAGGATCATTTGATGTCCTTATAGAGCAGTTGTGGATTTTCTTCAATTATATCTCCATTGCAGAGATGTTTCCTTGTGTTATCACTGTTGTTTGGCTCCCATTTCTCTCCTCATCTATAAGACACCTATGTCGCTGTGGTATATACACTTGAAGGAAACGAGCAATGACTTAAGCTAAGGAATTTCATGACAGAATAACCTTACGACATAGTTCTGGGACCTTTGCAACATGACACATATCTTAAATTATTTTTAGTCTGATCATCTTACCTCAATATTAATGTTGATTTGTTGTTGAACATGTTTGGATTATATTATAATCATCATCAGTATCTTGCCGAGACTGGCTAGATTTTTGTTGCACACCCTGGATGTCGATGTCAGCTCCATCCTGTGGTTGGCCAAGTTACCTTGTTTGGAGGTTCTTGGCCAACCATAGGATGGAGCTGACATCGACATCCAGGGTGTGCAACATTAAATCTAACCAGTCTGGACAAGATGCTGATGATTATGATATAATCGAAACATGTTCAAAAACAAATCTACATTAATATTGAGGTAAGGCGATCAGACTAAAAATAATTTAATTAAAATAACCTCAAAATATCACTTTCTAAAATAAAATATTAGTGACACATATCTGCTCACATGCAGGCTATAATTACATCACTGGTTATATTACTTTTGAATACTTAATCAGCAGGTCTTAAAATAATAAACACTGACATTTCTTAAAACAGATCACTTCTAATATTGTGTTTTCTTCCTGTCTGTTGTTTGATAATAAACATACAGTTGACTGATAAGAAGGAATTCTGTAAGGGATTGTACTATTTCTCATCCCTTAATAAGTCATTGAGGAGGCATCCAAACTAAAACAAATAAAACAAAAATAAATTAATAAATATAATGTGTCTTCATCTAACTAAAAGAAAATAAATTTAGTGTATTAGAAATATGCCTTTAATTGAAAATAATGAATTTATAAAGAGTTGGAGAAAATGTTTTTATATCTCACCTCGTAAAGTTCTGTGTTTTCACAATACTGGTTTCAAAGGCCATTTTGCCTTCATCTTCGAACTCCAACTGTTGATATTTTGCCATTAACACCAAATCCGAACTGCATCTGGTACTTATTCTATGAACTTGGAGATTAAATTTTGTTTGCCAGGAACTTATTCCATGGTTCTTATTTAATTAGAATTTAAAAAAGATTGATGGTATAATGAGTTTACAGAGTTTGGATCTCCACTTACTGGGTATAATCGAATGCTCCAATACACATTTACCTCTTACTAATAATCCATACATAACTTTTATACAGGTTTTAACACATCTTCAGTTGAAAATTATTACTAAAAAGCTGTGTTAGCTGTTCAGTGTATAAGAGGTGTGCAACTTACATGGGAATCGTTATACATGCCTTCAGCCTTGTTTAAGGATTGTATAACTAGACAAAATGTCGGACTTTAAGATCAATTCATTGTTTTCTTATGATATTGATGAACATTTCCTTAAATTTAATGCAAAATGCAACACTTTAACAACTGTTTGATGATGCACAGGACATAAATAATATTAATAAAAATCTGGGTAGGAAAATAAAGCATCATAAAATGCCTTTTTGTTACACTCATTTTCGATTAGGCCTAATAATATTTTAAAATTGAACATTGATTCACAAAAGAATTTTCCATGTTTTCTAATTCCAACCTTATGCTGTCTCTCTTAAAGGTCGTAAATATTGTTGTGTGTATTCATTTGTTCAGCCAAACACCTTTGCTGTTTTCCCTTGTTTTAAGTTTGTCTAAATCTTTAAAAGAGTTATTTCATAAAAGATGTCTGTCAATCTTTCAAAGATGTATAACAGTGGTCTTCTTCTTCCTCTTTTATATATATATATATATATATATATATAGTTCTCTTATTTTGGGAGGACAAAATTTTGAGTGGTGGTTTTTTTCCCTTGTAAAATTTGTTTCACTGTCTAATTTTTAAACTTATGTCTCCATTGTTCCCTTTGAATTATTATACAGTGTTGTGGCCTAAAAAGTAATCTTATTCGTACACCTTATACATAACATCTTACCATTATAATCAATTTTCTTTTTAATATCAGGAATTATCAATGACTTTTCTCTTATGATTATTATAAGTAAATGATTATAAAATCTATAGTCTTCTCAATCTGAGAATTAATTTGATTACAAACATGATATAATTCCTATAATAGTACCTGTGGTACGTTTCTATTTATAATATAAATTACAATAGCTCTGACCCTTGATTTTAGGTATAGGCTACTTATCATGCCACAGTATTATCCATTTTTTTAATACATTGGTACATTGTAATTTGCTTAGCCAGAACTAGAATTTCTTGAATTTTAACTTGTATCTGTAACATACATATATTTTTGGTATTTTTTGCAGGTAAATGTGCACCCAGTAAGAGTAGCTATCAATATTCAGAAAGCTCCATTACTAGCTGAGAATTTAGATAAAGTACGCCAAGTGCTAAATTTAATGAGCGAAAGGGAAATGATGAAAGGAATAGAAACAAATGAAATCATGTCATTCAAATTCCATTATTTAGCATATATCATTGAAGAACTAGCACGCTGTCGAAAAAGACAGCTTGCAGCACAGAAAGAGAAGAAAAAGGAAGAAAAAGAAGAGAAAAAGGAAGGTGAAGAAAAACGATCTGATCCAATGGATCTTTTTGCAAGGAAAATGCTTAAATGTGGGCGTAATGGGGATGGAAGTACTTCTGAATTTCAAGAAAATTTTCTGAGAGAATGTGTCAGAGAGTTCCCACATAGAGAATGCTCAATTTTCAGACAGATGGTTACGACTTTGGCCCAAAAGGATTCTCCACAGGCATTAAGCGTTGTTGGAGCTGCTATTAATGGTCAGAAAGGATTTACTGATACATCTACAGCTTTTTGTTCGACTTGTGGCGAGGAAGGAGCACCAAAGAAATGTTCAAAGTGTAAAGCAGTACAGTATTGTGATAGAGAATGTCAGCGTTTACATTGGTTTATGCACAAAAAGGCATGCGCAAGACTATCACAAATGCCTCGTGAATCTAATAAGTCACCATCATCTCCAATAACCAAAATTGAAAATCTTAATCTTAATTCAAATTAATTAGTTTCTTTAGCATATTTATATTGATTGTAATTGTCAGGTATTAGTTTTAATTTTGTTTGCCGGTGGTATTATGAATCATGTTAAATAAAAAATGCAATAAATGTTAGTATCATCAGAAAACAAGAAGCAAAGCACTTTATAGCTTGCTTATGTTAGTTTTGAAGATTTTATTAACATCTGGAATAGCTATAAGAATTTTTAAATTTATTTTCTAAGCATCTTACATGTATTTAATTATGAAATCTTATATGTAACTTAAAATTGTTTGCTGCTTTATGTTGTGTGTCGGAAAGAGTATAAATAGGAAAACAATATTTTAGAAATTTATATTGTGTTATCTTGGATTAGTATGTAAAATTGTGCTTTACCACTGCCTCAAAAAAGTTGATATACATTTAAACTTAATTTGTACCATATTTTCGTGTCCTAGCATGGAAATTTATACCTAATTTTTACTTTGAAGTTGACTTTAATTTGTCTCTCTATGAATGATGTAATGTTTAATGGATCTTTATGTAGAATGTGTTTTATTGATATACTTCCCTGACAGCTCTCATAAACTTAACAAAACAATTGAGAAATCAGTATATTCTGTATGTTAAGTATAAATAAATAAAATGTGAATTTAGAATGGTTTTTATTCTTGAATGGTAGTTCCAAGGAACTCCAGAAATCTCTGAAGAGGCATCTTTAGCAGTTCTATCAAAATGCAGAATCCATTTAAAGATTAGAAGTTCACAGGAGTTGGTTTCCATGAACTAGAAGTTTGGTCTGAGGCACAATTCTGGTAGTTTATGCAAGATTTGTGTGTTTGGTTAGCAAATGTTAAATACTCATTTATTGTTTGCACATAACCTAGATTTAATACCTTATGATTTCTATTATATTCATGAGGTAGGCTTGAAAATGAGATTCAGTAAAAAAAAAAACTCTATAAACAAATTAAAGGGAACAACAAACATTAATAAGAATCAAATGAATCGTGAATTCTTCTTACCTCATACTTCTATGTTTTTACACTATTATAGTGTAAAGACTTAACCTTATTTCCAACACTTAACCTAGAAATTTCAAACCCAATTCAACCCCCCGAGAATATTTTAATCAAATATACATATATTTTAATTAACCCTGATACACAAGGTACAAAAATAATATAAACTTTTAAAGTAAATAATATTATCCTATACAGTACAATAAACTATCATAATTCTAATTACATCAAACCATGTTTTTTAAACACAGCACCGCAGTATCGGCGACCATTGTCACCATCATCAGCTGTTTTCACGACTGTCAATTTTTTTCTTTTGCCGCTAATTACCCAAACTGCCATCTGGTGTTTTTTTGAAGGAATCATTTTTTAAACTGCTGTTGTATTTTTGAAGAACTTTGTAATCATTAAAATAAAATAAAAAGTAAAAAAAAGTGATAAATTGATTGCAGTGAATTCTTGAGTGCTAGAGAATTTATAATTAAAAACAAAAGTCAACAATATATTGCAGGGGACCAGCATCATGGGCTAGTAGTCAGTGTTTTCTGACTACAGTTCATGAGGTCTTAGGTTTGATTCCAGGTCAGACCATAGGAATTTTTCCTTAAAGGGAATTATTCATGTGGTTGCCCATGGTTTGGAATTTAGGTTAAGTTTAGAATAAGGACTCTCTTGGCGCTTTATCATCATTTATCACCCATCATATCATTGGAGTAACATAACTCTGCCTTCCAGGTGCCCCAATCTAAAAAAAAATGGATTACATATCTGCCAATGCCAGAGGAGAAAGCCAGACATTTCATAAAAGACAACCTGGTGGCATTGGGGGAAAAAAAAAAAACTGGAAATTGAGTACATTTTCAGCAATAAATAACTTGTCGAGAAACTTGACTCTAGCAGTAGTAGCTTTGAGACTCATTTGGCGGGGGGGGGGAGTCCAAGTTCAAATCTCACTGCCAACCAACGTGGCAGTGTTTTTTTTTTCCTGGTTTTCCTCAGTTGTCAGAGAAATGCTGGGTTGAAATTTAATTTGTTTATAATTGTCATTTGTTAATACCATAAAAATTACAAAAATACATTACGTTTAATAGAATGATAGAATTACAGATGCCAGGCGCAATATAACCTTTAATGTTAAAGCATCAGTAACTTTAAACGTAATGTAAGTAATGTGAATTCCTGTATAATATGTTGGTTCTCAGTACTCCACATTTGCACATTTGGGAATTTACATGTCCCAAAAGATGGAACTATGCCTCGTCAGATATAAACAATAGCTGTGGATCCAAAATTCCATTATACACACTTCCAATAAACCAAATACAGAACCTTATTGCTGCAGCGAAATCTGCCTGTCCTTTGTTTATAAGGTTGAAATTTCAGCAGTCTGATCACTTTGTGGGCTGACCCCTTGGATATGTTAGTTTCCTGCGCCAAACGATTTAGTGATTTTCTAGGACTTACTTCTAATTGCACC